>VZTD01006077.1:334374-373194 GCA_013397725.1 Rhagologus leucostigma
AGCGGGACTGGGCAGGGGCCTGCCGCGGGCTCGGGGGTGGCAGGAGGGGGGTGCGCCGGGGCAGTGCGGGGTGGGCTGGGGGCGTGGGGTAGCGGTGCGGAAAGCAGCGGGGCCGCGACCTCGCAGCGCGGGTTGCAGCGCCTCGGAGCCCCTCGGTGAGATGCGGCGGTGCTGCCGCCGCCTGGAGCCGAGGGTCGTTCGGCTCCTTCGCCCCCTCTCTGTCCGCGGGGTTCCCGGGGGCAGTCGGCAGCTCCCCCCGGGAGGGATCGCCGGGGGTCTGCGGGGGCTGCCGCTGCGGGGTTCGCGCTGTCTCGCGTCCGACCCGAGCGAGGCCCTGTGAGTTACTGTAATTCCTGCTTTCCTCGGGGTGTTGCAGCCTTTGGAGCAGAGATGGGCTCTGGCTGCCGCGCTTCAGTGGCTGTGATGAAGTTACACGTGAATAGGCTGCATTTGCCTCCGGGTCCTGCCGTGTGGCTGAGCGGAGGCTGTGAAGCTGCAGAGACCACGCAGCCCCAGCCCCACTTCTTTGCTGTGGGGAGCGGTGACATTCAGCAGAACAAGCCCTGCCGTGGCTTGGGTGTCACAGATTAATTTTTCTGGGATGCCTAGGACACATGCACATTGCTTCCATAAGAATTGTCTTTGAGCATACAGTAATAATCCAAATCTCATAATGTCCTGTTTTCAGTTATTTTCCACTTTAAAAACTGTGTTTCCTTATGGTATGACCAAGCAGTAGTGTGAATCAGAGAACTGGCTGTCATTTCTGATTCCTGCTTTAGCTGAGAGCAGAGATGCTGAAGAGGAGATCAGAGGTACCTCAGCAGCAGGTACGCTAGTGGGAAGTGTGCTTTAAATGGAGAGAGAGTTTCCTTCTGTCCCTTGTGCAGCTCTGATTCCTGCATTGTGGATCTCTTTCTTGTTCTTTGCATCTGTTGTATACCCTTAACCTGAATGACAATAATTGTAGGTACACCACGGGGTATACAACTAATTTGCAGACTGTCTTATTAAATACTCTTCATATAAATAATTCACACCTAAGAAGTGGTTTATTTTTTGTGTGAGGAACTCGCATTTACTGGTGTTCCAGTCTTTCTCTGAACAGAAGTTACCTATGAGAAATTGTCTGGAAGATCTTGTGAATCTAACAGGCTGTGGCTCTCAGTTGTTGCAACTTCTCTTCTAAGTAAGACTGAAGAGGTTTATTGCCTGGCAAGTGTGATACTTTTTACCTGTTTCAATAGCTGAGGGATGGGTGTGTCAAGTCCTGTGAGAAGTTGTGTAACTCCTAATACTCCCCAGTTAGTAAACCAGATTCAGTTTTGTTGGTAACTTGTTTCCTTATTATGCTTTTTTGTTAGTGCAAATGACAATAGCTTTTTGTGTTCTTTCCTTTGGTTTGCATGATTCTGGTTAGAAAAGAAAATGTCACAAAATTCTTTTAGAATGATAACTTGGAAGAACTTCTTCAATCCAGACTTCTTGTGTTGCCTTGTCTGAAGGAGTGTGATAGCAATTGTTGCTCCCTCCCATCTTTCATCTCTGCATTCTGTTACTAAAGGGTATGCAGAAAAAATTCTCTACTGTTTTGTTCTGATCTTTTGTTAATAACAGAATGCTGGAGCACCATGCCTTTTGATTTAAAATCTGTCTCTAAGATACATATATTAGTAATTGTTTGTTTTACTGCAGAAGCCCTGTTGATAGCTGAAAGACGGCTTGAAGTGTGTGTAGTACAGATGATTTATATAGAGCCAGTGTGGGATAACAAAATACAGGAAGCCATTAACAGAGACTTGGTTTCTTACTTGATGTAAGTGGACTATTCTGTCATTTCAGATACTTCATCCTATGTCCATGGTGTCTGAATAGTTTGTTTATTGGTGGGTGATGCTGTCCCTGATTTGAACTTTCCTGATTCAAAATAAGCCGCACAAATAAATCCTTGTGTCTGAAGAGGTGTGTAAATGAAGCCCCTCTAAGAAATAAGGGTCAAAGTGTTTTTGTGGGGCCTGAAGACTGTATTTTACTTTGTTAAATTATAGTTAGAAGAAAGTAGGTTGTCATTAACTGAATACTTTTTAGGTATGTTCCTCATCCCACCTCGAAGCTGTATCTCCAAAAGATGTAGATCTATAAAATCCTTTATCTCAAACTAATGTTTGGAGAACTAGGCCTGTTCTAAAGCAAAGGCAGCCTTGAAAAAATTTGCTGTTCTTTTTTCAGCAGCATATATTAAGATTTTATAATGTTGTTTAGTGTTGAAAGAGTTGTTTTAAACTTGTGTTTGTATTTCATTTCCTGTAGATCATAGCTTCTAAAAGCACTCATATGAAGATGGCTTAGGCTGAGTTTAAGTGCAACTTTAACATGGCAACTGAACTAGTAATTATGTAAACCTTCTGTTGGTGCTGAAAATAGCCAGTCTTCTGAAAAAACAGCTAAGGAAAAGGTGAAGAATTTCAGGAAAAGCTTTGTAGACATGGTGAAATACCACACAGAAGACCAAAGCTTGTGTCAAATGAATAGTTTTCTTGTGTATTGTTCTAAGCAGTTTCTGTTAATTTAAATTTAGTACAACAGACTGGGTAGGTGTAAACTTCATAGCATTGAATCAAGGGCTGTACTTGGCAGAGGCTGAGTTTCTGTTTCCTGAGGCTGAAGGTGAAACTGAAAAAAAACAAAACTGAAAACAAAACCTGAAACTACTATGTTCTTACCTGAATTCTCCAGAAACCTGAGAAGGGATTAAGCTACTATTGAAAATGTACTTTTGAAGATTTGCACTTTTTGCTTAGTAAGAGTATGTCAACTCCCTGAAAATGGGGATTTTAGATTGTTAGGGAACCAACTGCAAAATTCCCTGATAGGCTCACATGCTCTGTGTGTTTTGTTCAAGTCAGAAGAGCTCAGAAGTTCTTACCAGAGTTAGTACATCTGAGCTGGAACATAATCTCCATGTTTTTGTGTTGCAACAAAGAAATTGTTCACTGAGGTTTTCTTTCTGTGTATTTATTTCCAGTCATAATTGGAAGACGAAAATTATGCCTTTCTGTGTTTGCAAAAGTTGTTTCCCTGGTTAAGTGTGTTACAAGCAGTCTGAGTTTTGCTGGAATGTGCACTTACATACAATTAATCCTATAATGTGGTGTTTAGGGAGTCCTTTTCATTTTGAAAGCCAAAAAAGTACATATTGCAGGTGCATTCCAATGGCATCTCACTTAATAGATTTGAAATTACAAGAGCAAACCCTGTCAGCTTCATTTTGTGTCCTGCTTTATGCTTCAATCACTAGCACTGCGTCAGAGAGAGAGAGAGTAACTGTGCAACTTCCAGGGGTGTGTTGGGCACCTTTCCACAGCCATGAGTCAGTCCCTTCATAGGTCTGTGTACCAACCCTTTTGTAGAAAATGAAGTTTTGTTGCTATTGCATTCCTTGACTTCAATAGAAGCAGAATTACATCCAATATATTAAGCCATTTACAAGCGTCTCATCTTGATGCCAAATGTTGTGTTCTGACAACAGAGGCAATTTCAGCACTAAAGCTTTAATAAATTTTGGCTGTTAAACTTGCCTCATATTGCAATATTTCATCTGTGTATTCACTATTTAAAAGTGACTTTCTTTCTAAGCCTTAAAATAGGATGCTATTTTCTTCCATGATAATCTAGACATTTTCCTTACTAAGAACTGCATATCTGTACCTGCAAGTCTTTTCAGCGGTAAAACTACTGGTGAGTCGTACATGTTCTTCTGAACATTTCTTAATTCTTTCCTGAAGTGATTTTCCTTTTTCATATGTTTCATATTTTGAAATTGAAGTAGTGAAGCAGCCAGTTTTGCTACAGCACATTGTTGTCTTAAAGGCATTTGGAAATGAACAGCTGAAATAAATCCCTCTCCTAACAGACTTTCAGAGTTTTTAGTTTTCCTTAAACAATGATGAATGTTGACACTCATAGCTTTTAGATTAGAAAAACATTGAAAAAGCATTTATATTTTTCTTATATTGTTCCAAATAGAAAAATGGAGCCACATATTTCTAGGACTGTAGGGTTTAGTTTAAAAACTTGTAAAAGACTTTGCACATCTGCTTTACAATGAATTCAGTCTTTCCAAGGTTGCATTCACTTTGGACAAAAACAGACATGAAGTTACTTTTAGACATGGCTTTACACAGGGAACTGTTACAGTTCACTTGTTTGAGGTTTCAGAAATGCAGTTCCTCCACTGGACTTAGTCAGTAAGCTTGATTACTCCCGCCTGTCCTCCAGCCTGAGCTCACAAAGGATGGCTCTTTCATCACACCTAATTTTAAATATTCCAAACTTACAGTTTCCACTGGCGATCTTACTAAATTAGTTTTGCACTTGTAGGTTCTGCAAAGATTGTAGTCAAAATATTAGTTTCCATATCATACTTTAGTAAATCCTAATTAGAATATTTTTGTTGGCTACTGAGTATTTCCTGAAAAAGAGTGAGTAATTTGCCTTTCTAGTGTGGGCCATGGTTATGCAGAGCACTGAAAATCTGTGATTTCTCATCTCTCTCTAAAGCTTTTTTGTGTTCACTAAGTTTCATTACATGTAAATGTGTGTCCTATTTTTTCCCTGCAGTTGTCCTACTTCATAGCTTTCACTTATTGAATGGCTGACTCATTACTACAGAAGTGATACAGTGTGTGAATGGTGCAACACAGACACACACACACCTGCATTGTTTAAAAAGTAGGGAAACACCAACCACTGCTGCTGCTCCCACCTCAGATGGGCTTAACGGCAGGTTGTGCAATAGCAAATAAATACTGTGCTCTGTAACACAGAGGTCTCTGAGGTTGAGCAGCTTTCCTGATGTTGTTGCTACTTTTCACATGGGAGATTTTCTAAATAAACATTTAAAAGAGCTTCTTACGAGAAATTGTTCCAATCCAGCCTACTTAAGCAGGGATTGTATTCATGCTTAATTAGGCTTTCCTCTCTTTAATGCTTATAAAATAAAGCCCTTTCAAACTTTTAGTTGATGTGACCTGAAGGTGACCTGGATCTTTATAATGGTTGGCTTTTCAAGCCTGTTGGATTAAACAGATGCAGAGCAGAAATCTGTGGAAAAACAGACTGACTATCCTGAGCTGGAAGTTTAGAGACTATTTGCTTGGGGAAACAGAATGTATTACCCAATATTGTTGAGACTCCACATTTTGTTATAAGAATCTCTTAATAAACCACTTTTTTTCTCCACTATTTTGTCTCTGCAAAAGCCTTCTTTCCTGTTTGCTTCCTGTTTCAAAACCTAGGAATGGTGATAAAGAGCAATTGTTAAACATTTGGAGTGCTTTGCTGTGCAATTTTGACCCAGGAATGTTAACAAAATTTTGCTGAGCAGCTCTGAGCTGCTGATGCTAATATTTTAATAAGTGCTGGAATATCAGGGACTAATCTTGGTGAATTTTGGGGGAAAAAATCTACCTAAATCTTGGCTCTGCATGAAAATGGTTAAATTCAGGATAACATTAATCCCACAAAGTGAGTGTGAAACTGTTACTGGCAAAGGATTGGAGAAATGCAGTGTGGTTGTCACTGATCCATGTGGCTATTTGTAAAATATTCCTTTTCAGAAACTTTATCCAGAACTCTGTAGTGCTAGGAGGATTTTAGGAAATGACAGCGTGCGACTGGGGTCATACAGCTTTCCCTGCTCCTGACCTCCTCCTCCCAGCACCAGTTTCCGCTTTTTTTGACTAATTGGAGCAGCCAGGAAATGATCCCATAGGTAAAACTGCTTTCCTTGGCATCTTTAAAAATGTATTTTGAGTTGCTGCAGGAATATCAAGGTTGTGTCATGAAGTGGCTTGGCAGTACTGATAGGAAGAGCAGCGGATGTACAAACCTTACCTGTGTGGAGGGATGCAGGGAGGTTGTTTTAAGAATGGTTTTGTGGACTTTCTTGTTGGAGGCTCCTGCTGACAGTGACCTTGCTGCCTGTGGGCAAAATCAGAGCAGGAGGTTGTCTCTCTTCTGCAAGCTGAGACCTTTCTTTCCCAACCAGCAGCTGTTAGGGCTCCTTTGAAGTTATTTGGTAAACTGAGTCATAGGAAAAATTCTGAGCTATTCATGTAGGAGTGAAAGATGCCATGAGAATTTCTGCGTGATTGTAGCTAACCTAGACCTCCCTGAGCCTGATTGTTGATGCCTAAAATTGTTTGCAGGAGTGAACTGTGGTAATTACTAGCTTTTTCTGAAGGCATTTCTACCCTGTTTTCCTATGTTAGATGATGCTGCTAAACAGAAATGATCCTGAGTGTGCCTCTGTTTTCCTTATGCTTTCATTTATTTCCTATGGGCACAGTCTCAATCCCACTATCAGGCTGTCTCAGAAGAAGATTGTTGTAATTCAGGTTTTTTTTCCTAACCAAAACAGAATTTGGCAGAGTAATAAAGGCTTTTGTGCATTTAGACTTGAAGAGTTGAAAGCTCTTCTCTGCTCCTATGGGAAGCATATATCAGTGGTGCTAATTATATCCCATGACAAGCTTGTTGCCACGCGGAGGCAATAGGAAGTATCAACTTCTCACCAGAACTCAGCATACTATGGTCTGCTGATTATGTGTAGCCATGGCAGATACTGGGAATGGGATTGTATTTCTTATCCTGGCTTTTCTACTATTGCTGCTCTTTGACTTTCAATCTCGTTACCAGCTTTGGGGAAAAAAAAACCCTCAACCAACCCAGAAGACCATTTAGGCTTTTTCATTAGTTGTATTGACAAGGTAGTGCTGAGTTGGACAATAATTCATTATGGTCAGTGCTGATGGAGAGAGTGTGGTGGGGACTTAACCTTTTTCATACAGACAGAACTAATGACCACACCTGGAGAGTGTTTGCTCTTCTCTTTCCAGTTGCAAACCCTGTGACATAAGAAAGGGACTTGATTAGTGCATTAGGCCACAAAAGCAGATATGGATGGGATGGGAAAATGCTTGAGTAAGTGTGGGGAAAAATAATTGTGGCCCAAATATGTTTTTTTTTTTAATGTAATTTTACTGTGAGAATGAGCTCTGAGCCCCGAGTTGTTTATCACGAGGCTCTCCAGAAGAGCCATGTTGACCAGGATGGCTGTGTGCAATAAGATGCTTTGATGGTTGTTCAATGAATTTGTGTTCTGCCTGTCCTGGAGCATTTTCTCAGGGCACAATAGAAAATTACAATCACTGGATAAAGAGCAAGTGCTACAAGGGATTGAGCAATAACTCTGCTTCTTTCAAAATCCTAGAAAAGATGAATGACTGCATATGGTGAATCATCACTGGTGTGGTTTTTCAGAGAAACAGCCAGTGTTCCTTTGAGACTTGATGAATAAGCACTTGCTGCAATTTTTTGTCTGTGTGTGAAGTAGCCTCTTCCTACTTCCCAAAATGCAGAAATGGTCACAAAACAAGAAAAGCCATGTTAGTGGTGAATATAGGTTTCCAGGTGTCCCATTAATTGATTTCTGTCACACAGTTTCCAAAGATAATTACATTGGTAGAATGTCATCAGCTCTGTGGATTTATGTTACTATTTATGAGGATTTGGGCTTCTTGTTTTGCAGGAAGATACCATAATTATGATTTCAAATGGGTAAGAGGAAAGAATATGGAGGGAGCATGTCAGGCTGACTTTCTGAAAATAGACACTTTAATTCTAATTTAACAGTTACGTGTCTTGGTTTGTGACATCTTGGATTTCTATTATTTCCAACTAAGCTGCTAGGACAAGAAGTCACTCTGGTTTTAAATCACTCTGGTTTTCGTGCTTACTAGTCGTGTTTCTTCTCAAGATTAAGTGGTTCAAACTTGCTACAGATATTTGAGACCTCTGATAATAAAGGATATTTTAAGTGAATTTTAGAAAATAGAATAGAATTTTTGCCTCAGCAGCACTGGGCTTTTAAAGGAAATTTCAGTAAATAAAATCTGGATTAGGTAAGGTTGAATACACAAGGTAATGCCAGCTGGTAATTGTTGCCTTTGCCTCTTGTCTGGAACAGTCATAATTCTTGATTTACACTACTTATTTGGTAGATGTTAAATTAGAATTTAATTTTGTGGAGGGATTCTCTGAGGTACCCCACTTTTTTTGCATCCAATGGTATATTTATGTTTTTCAGTGTAACAGCTTTTAGTTTAATTTCATTTGAAATAGGGGAATTGGTTCTGTGAGGTTCAGAAAGCAAATTCCAAAACCAGAAGACACTCCCCAGTACCTGAAAGAAGTTACTTATAAATGCATACTTATAAATGGATTTTTAACTGTGAACCTGAATTTATAATACTTCATGAATTAAACACTCACCTAATTGAATTATCTACTTGGTGTGCAGGTACATGTCAGATAGAGTTATTGTTACAGAATGGACAAATTTGTATTAAACACAAAGTGCTGGAAATATCTTTTTTTTTATTTGTTATTTCATTATTATTTATTTATGATCATTTGGATCATTGGACCAGGTATTTGTGACCAGGTATTAGTCTACAAAAGGTATAGTGGAACTTGAAATGAAGAGACTGAAAAGAATTGTGATTTATGAATGTAACTGTGGTGGGAGAATAATTAATTCTTAAAATTCAAAAGTGGTTCACTGAGATTTAGATATATCTGCATAGCTAATATATAAATATTTAACATTAAGCATGCATTATAAATAAAGAATTAACATCCTGAGAAACAGATATGTTCTGGTTACTCAAGCACATTCCAAAGCTTTTGTGGTAACCTTCCTAGTACAAAAATAATGAGAGGCTGTGCAGCTGTGGGTATTTACTGGCATTTTACTTTGTTCTGATGGTGACAATAGTTCTTGGGGGTACTTGTTAGATACTGGAGGTGAGGAGAGAGAGGTTTCTTCAGCTGTTGTGGGTAGAGACGTGTGCTGAGTATGCTTTTGGTGGCTTTTTCTATAACTGATTAAACTGCTCAAGTGCTCCACAGATGTGCAAGCTCCTGGAACTCTCTTTGTCTTCTATGCTGGGAAAGTAGAGCGGAACAACTGTGAGGGATGGGTGTGAGCAAACCCAGCTCTGACCTTCCCCAAGGTGCTGGATCTGAATATTCTAGGTTTGAATGTTAGTCGTCATGTTTGAAGAAGTATCTAATAACTTTCTTCAGCTCATTAGTTCTCATTTCTAATGGCGTTTTCCTTTTATTAGGAATACATAATCCGTGTCCAGAGAGGAGTTTCAATGGAAAACAGTTGGCAGGTAATTTCTTAAGTTGTGGTTTGTGTAACCAGGATTCTTTTTTTAGGAAGAGTTTGAAAATTGTCTATTCCTAGCTTTTAAAATTTGAGCTGGAAAGAGAAATGTTGATTTGGAATTGATAACATGAAGTGCTTGAATTCTTTTAGGTCAAAATTCTTAGGTCAAAACTAAGAGGAAAACAATATTCCTGCCAGCTACAGAAGGCATGTTGTCTGCTGCTATTCTGAATATTCCAGGGAAAACGTGTTTCTACTGTGTGTTGGTACAACCATAATTTTAAAATCTCAAATGCCGGTTTGCCTTTCTCAGTGCTAAAATCACAGGTCTCCTGTGATATGAGACCAGTGAAACCAAGAAGCAGTAATGAAGATGAATGACTATGAGAAGTTGTTACATCTAATATGGCAAAAATGCCTTGTTTGCAGACAACGTTGCTCACAAATACTGTTTTAAGATAATTTTTAGAAATGCATTTTCTGTCTGATCGAGTTGTGATTAAAAACTCTTTTTTGCTCTCTGGCAATGTGACATAAATCCAGCAGTTAGGCATTTGTACAAAAATTGTAAAAGGAGATGATTGTAAATGGCAATTGCTTTTCTTTGATGGGATTTTGAGGAGTAAAATGCTAATAGAAAAAGTAATTTGTTTCCTGAACTTTGTCTTTTATTTTACAGATTGTGAGGCGATATAGTGACTTTGACTTGCTGAATAACAGCCTGCAGGTAATTTTCACTCTTCATATATAAATAAAAAATGTCATTAGAAGGATATATTCAAAACATCTTGTGATATTTTTATATATTGTGGTGAAGAAAAAATAAGAATTCACATAGCTGCAAAAAGAGAAACTGTGACTTCAAATGTAACTCGAATGTGTACTTTTTCACCCTTAAGTTTTCTCTTGTAAAATTTCAATTTTACTATCAACAGCATCAATTTATATAGAAATGGAGGAAACTGGCAGACACCTAATCTTTCCCTTCAGTCCTGTGACTTGTTCCGGTTTTATGTGTTTTTATTTGTCCTCCTTTGATTTGGAGAAAGCCAAGGCACATACCAACTTTATAAATTCAGCACTGAAGTGCTATATGTCTCATTATTTATATTTGTCTAAAAGCACTACCAGATGCTGCTTCTCGTGTGACAGTTTTCTGTGTCACTGAGGAGTGTTCCTTGCTCAGACACTGGACTTACTGTGTGTTTTCTTCTGCTTTTAAAGACAATTATTTCTTTTTAGTTTGTGTGGGAAAAAGCAGGGTATGTGAATGTGTTTGGGAACACGGGGGAAGCAGCAGTGATTAACATCTACAGGAGACAAACTCATTACTTGAGATTTCCATACTGGGCAAACAAGATAAAAAGTGAATGACATGATTTGAGGATAGATTTTTGTGACTTTAAAATTTTTCCCTTGTTAAACGTTGCACAAACTCAAGAGCTTAATACTCCTTCCATTTCCTCCCTCCTCCCCAAATCAAATCAAATCAACTATCTGCTTGATGAACCTCGGTGAGCAAAACCCTGGAAGGGTGTTGATTTGTGTGCTCTGAGAGCCCACTGTAACTGCTTCCTGTGCTGCAGGTGGATGGGGCCAAATCAGTCATAATTCAACAGATGCAGCAAGGATGCCTTGTGGAATTATTCTGTTAAATATGCAGTAGCATGTAGGAACTTTTATCATGACCTAGAAACCTGCTCTGTGATGTGCTGAATAAATGCAATACAGAGGTGTCTCCTGCTCCAGAGACATCCAAGATTTAAAATTAGACAAACACCCATGGGAACACAAGGAATTGAGATGGTACTAGTCATCAGAGTACCTTGGGGTCATTGTGGTCTTAACCATAGTTTTGATAGAGATCACAGTGAAAGAATTTTGTGAAAGTTTTAAAAAAGAAGGAAGAGTTCACTTTGCAGCCACCTATAACAAGCTCCTCTTAGCCATGAGGGAATAGACTGTGTTAAGGCATGAAAAGGCTTTGTTGCCTTCTCATTTACCTTTCAAATGAGGCAGCTTTAGTAGAGAAGGCAATGGACCTTTAAGACTTAAAATCCAGAAATGACAGGTACTGCAAAGTTAGGTCTATGTGGAAAGTCTATAAAGTGAAGGCAAATCAGTTATGTATCATGGAGTTTAGAAAGAAAAGGCCTTTGTATCTGAAGTAGAGGTGAGTGATAAAAGTGGAGGGTCCAGGAAATTATCTGACAGCAACTTGCAGAGCGGGACAAAGGGGAAATTGAAACAAGAGAGACTAAGATCCACAACAAAAATGTCAGCTGCTAGGATGACTGGAAAACATTAAAAAGAATTATCAAAATGTACCTCTAACTTCAATGGGAGGATATGAGAGGATGGCTAAATTAGCAGGCCATGTGCTTTAGCAGTTGGTCTCCTCCAATGGCTCTTTTCTCTCACTGTTTCAGAGTTTTTTATAAATTACTCTTTGTGATGCTGGAGCTGAAGTTTCCTCATCCATTAAGACAATGCAACACTCCTCAGATGTTTCCATCCAAAACTCTAAGCAACAATATTCCATCACAATATTCAGGTCCCATGACATGTTTTTGAACTCTTTAAACTCTTATCTTGTATATATTGAAATTAGAGTAAAAAAACAAAACTCCAAACAAAGCAACCCTCCCAAAAGGACCAGTAAGAAGATACCAAACCCTAATCTTTTTACTTCAAAGCTAAAAATCTGCTGGAAGAACTGCTGGAGCTTCTTTTGGGTGTGAAGCCCAAGTTCTCCAAATTCTTGTGGCATACTTGACCTCTCTGTATGTTTGTGTGGATGTGTTTGAGCACAGCTGCAGTTGAGTTGGAATGCGAATTTTTTGTTGTAAATCTGGTACTACCTATATGATAATAGTAAGGATTGAGAACTTCAAAATTGTCTAGGCTAGGGAATGCAATCCTGCCAAATACCTTGGAAAATAATGAGGTGTATATATGTGACCCTGATTTGTATCAGAAAGTTTCAAGACAGATTCCTGAACTCTCAGTTGTACTGGTTCGGAAAGCTTTTTCCAGTCGGTTCTGCATTTCTTCCTCTTTACTTACTTGACAGAGATCAGTGGAGATCACTGGCTGCTCTTCTGTTTTGTCAAGTGAAGTGCTGGTACTGGAAGTACTGGAATTCACAGCAAGATATCTGGCTTTTGTGAAGCATTTTATTGCAGCTTTTGAACAGACATTCCTGAGCAGACTGTGGTTTGAAGATAAGAATGTTAATTCCCAGGTTCTTCTGTGGCAAAGCCCATCCTGGCTCCAGTGGTGAGCTGGGGCCACTGAGTAGTGTCTGAAAGCATGTGAGGTCTTTGCAAGGTCAGGCCCTCAGTGAGGTGTTCTTCTGTGGTGGAGTGTTCTTGCTGTGCTGTGCTGTGTGTTTTGGCAGATTGCTACAAAAACCTGGGCCTGAATGTTACTTTCTGCTGAACAATAGCAGAAGTCTGATTTATAAGTTTTAAAACAAATAATAGTGGTTGGAAAACATGTAAATTAGAGTCAGTTCTCTCTGATGGTAGCTAGCTGTCAGGTCAAGAAGGTAAAGGTGATTATGATTTGACATGCTTTTTAAGGGAGTAATACTAGAAAAGAATTTAGTTCTTGTTCAGAAACTCAGTTTTGAATTTAAGTAAGAGTAGTCTGCCAAAGGAGAGTTCTGTTTGCCTCTGGTGTTAAAACTAATTTGGTGAATAACTGGCTGTAAGTGATATATGGTTGCATTTTGGTTTATTCCTGGTTTTTATTAACAGCTTCTGTAATTCAGACATAGTAATAGTTCTATTTCAGTCCATAATTTGAAGTCAGAAAACGAGAAGTGGGAGAAGTGGTAAAGTTAGTAGGGGACAATTCCTGTGTTCAAATGAAGGAGGGTGGAAAGGAAGGGGAATGCTACTTCTGCCCCAGTTTGTTGAACTAATCCGTTACCTTTTCCACTAGTTAAAATGAAAGTTCTTCAAATACCAAAAGTCCCTGTCTTCTCCCTGGTGAACTGTTTGCTTTAAAAATGAGGTTATTGTATCTGGTGTAATTGATTCCTGCAACACACAATTCTTAAAGATAACTCCCATGGAGATTCAGCTTACCCAAGGGAGGTGCTTTGATCTGCAGAACAGCGATGTGTTAACAGCACGAAAAATGTATTCTGGCAATTCACATGACGTAATTGAATATAAACACTAAAGATGATCTCTTTGATCTGATTTACACAAGGCTTTGAATTTTTTTCATTGTCCTATTTTGAAGGATTTCTCTGATTTTTTTTCCCTGACGTTTTGGATCTCTTATGTCAGTATAAAACAATTACTGTACATCCCTTGGTAGCTTACAGCTATTTCTGAGTTGAAAGATGTATAGATGTTTAAAAAATATACAGGAACCAATTCAGAAGATAAAATGAAAAAACTGCACCATATTTGAAATTACCGATTTAAAATACTAACAGAAAGGGTTTTACATTACCTACAAATACATAGAGGCAGAGGAAAGTTACTAATCTGCACTTGATGAAACAAGAAAGCATAAATTGCACCCAGAAGAAATGGTAAGGTGTGAATTGTTTTTGTGCTGTGGCAGAAGTACGTCATAGAAAGAAACTGGCTGAAAATTGTAGCCCTTGAGTATCTGAAAGCTTTGTGTAGTGATCTTAAATGTATGACTCACTAGCAAAAATTTGTTTCCTTGTATTTTCAGTGTCATTCCACTTAGTAATCTCTTCACAGTGGGATGCGAGCTGTCATCTGACTCTTATAATGATACTTAGGAAAAATATAAAAGCTTGTACATACACAGTACAAAAAGAGTTATCCAGTAGTTAGCTTGATGCTGAGAGTCTTTTACTTTCTGGGTTGCTAGTTTTATATCTTTGAAGCATTTTGAGAGCAAGGTTAGTAATTTTTCCTCTCTTTTTAAGATCTCAACTCTAAGTCTACCTCTTCCTCCAAAAAAGTTGATTGGAAATATGGAGCGTGAATTCATCGCTGAAAGACAGAAGGGACTCCAGGCCTATCTGGATGTAATTACTACCCATCACATACTGTCTAACTGTGAACTGGTAAAGAAGTTCTTGGACCCAAACAGCTATTCTGTAAATTACACTGGTAAGTAGGAAGTACAAAACTGTGTTATAGTTTGACTTCAGCATGTGCATCTTCTGTGAACGCTGGCCAGGATCTACACTGAAGCATAGGGGGAACAGTCTTCAGAATTATCGTACTCTGCATGTGACTATGATAATGCTTCTCCAGCTCTGTGCATGCATCTTGCTGGGGCTGTCAAATCTAAATATTTGAATTATTTCACAGAGGAGCAAAGAGGGTCACGATTTGTGTAAGCAGAACTTGGAGGATGGGGGTTGGTGAGAGTGATACCTACTTTTCACAATTCATAAAAAATGAAAAGAGTTGCTCTTGGGAAATAATTTGTCTGTCAGAGTGTAAGTTTGTCAGCTTAGTGTTCTGTTAAAACAGCCCATCTTCTGAACACTGAATCTTTCAAGAACTGTGGTTATCTTGTCCAGCTCCTACCCTTGCTTTGAGGTGTGAGACTTCTAGAACTAATTGTTTGAGCTAGGTTGAGTACTTTTTCAAGGCTAGACTAAGCCAGACATCCTCTTCCCATAAATACTGCAAAGTCACTGCATTCCTTAAAATGATATCCCAGTGATCAGTTTCTTCATTACTCTTTCTTCTTTGAATTTGTCTTACTTCAGCTTCAGCCATTGGATATCATTAATTATTTGTCTTACAGACTGAATAAACTTCGTCTTAGTGATGAAACCCACTCCACAAATTTAGTTCATAGGCAAACCAACTCTTTGCAAAATGCAAACCTTGTTTTCTTAGAAGCAGAGCCTACTGAAGCAGGAACTCAGTGCTTCCTTTTCACTTGTCTTTTTTTCTCTCCGTTTATGTAACATTCTTGTGTCTTCAGCTTCAAAGTGCAAAGAACATTTCCTGGATTTTTATGATAAGCTGTGCAGGAGTTGTAAATTATTAGTAGCTCTTTAAGGAAGCAGTTTGTCTGGCTAATGCTGAGCAAGCAATTTAAATTCTCAAGGAGGCATTGTGACTTCTGTGTTAATTCTGAGCACTTTCATCAAGATTGTTTTTCCTGCAAGTTGCTGGGAAGCTGGTGACACACATCATTGCCTGTGGTTTTTAGAGACACCATCAGTTTGTCATTTCTTAAATACTGGAGGAGAGAGATGATATTTATTACACTTTTTTCCTAGCATATTTCTAAAGAAAGACGATAAAATGGAGAGAGATCAGCGCATCCTTACCTTTTTGCTGTGTTTCTATGCCAAGATAAGCCATGTTAGAGAAAATTCCTTGTTGGCACAATTCTCCTTCTCCCCCCCACTTCTCATTGAGATTTCCCCTCAAGTCACTTCATGAATAAACCAGTTGTGTTCCCAGCTGTGGGAGAATTCACTAACCAGATGGGTGTCTTCCCCTGGGCCCCCAAAATGTATGAAGGCTCATGATAGCTGGCCAAATAGCTCTCTCTGCCTGCACAGAAAAGGGCACAATAACACATAGTGAAACAGAACTAATTAGTTTACATAAACTACACTTAGTAATAGCAACATAGATGGATGTTAAAGACATAAAAGCACTTTTACAGGTATAGCAGAAACACTTGATGTTCTAATGTTGTGTTCACCTAGTGTGGGAAATCTGAGCTGTGATTTAGACTTGAAAATGCAGATCCAGTACAGATAGAATGGAGATTGGTAAGCTAAGTTTTCCAAGCAGTGCTTTCTCTGTTTTCTCTTTGGATTTGAGTTACCAGGTTAAAAATGCGAATGCCCTCTAACTGAGTTTTTATCTGATTTCCTTCTGAATTGATTTTGCTGACTTTTAATCTGAATTCTGGAAGGCTTCCTTCTGGCATTGAATCTTACCTCATATGTGGATTATTACATTATATAGTGTCTTAAAAACATTTAAATTTTTTCTTCTTTTTCTCCCTCTTTGTCTCCTTTTTTTCTTTCCAGAAATTGCCTTACAGCATGTTTCAATGTTCTTCCGATCAGAGCCAAAGTGGGAAGTAGTTGAACCATTAAAAGATATAGGTAAGAAGGGCATGTGTGCATGAAAACTTAGCTGATTTTCTTCCCAACTATATGAGTTGTCCTAAGATTCCAATGCTGACTTTGGTTACAGACCTTGTCCTGCCTGTAAGCTGTGTGATTTAGCAGTATTTAATTAAAGCTGCTGCTGACTTTTTTCTTTACTTTTTTTGTAGGTTGGCGAATACGTAAGAAATATTTCTTAATGAAAATTAAGAATCAACCAAAGGAACGGCTAGTGTTAAGCTGGGTATCTATGCTTTCATTTCATACTTAAGTCTTTCTCAATTTCACTCAAAGTTTGATTTTGACTACCATGTGTGAGTGATGGGGAGAGAGATTGAAGAGCTCAGGCTTTGAGGGAGCTTTGGAAGCCCTTAGGTAAATGTGTGGTGTGGGAATTTCTTGTATTTCTTTCCTCTGGTGGCAAATCCAGTTTGGAAGTTCCTGTGCCTGGTCATTTGTTCCCAAACCTGCACTTCAGGATTCTTTAGTTGTAATGATGTGACTGTTGACCATAATACAAATTTTCTCACTGAAAATAATGAGATGATCCTTTTTAAAGTCATGGGTTTTCCTACTTTGATCCTTAGTTGTACTGACAAACTAATAGGTGAGAGGGACATGAATTGCTCCTTTAACAACAATTGCTTTTGCTCCTGTGCTGAAATGTGTTGCCCTGTTAGTTTTATGAGCACAGCTGTTTGTGAGACTTCACTGGAGACCCGAGGTCACTAAAGCCTGTGGGAGGAGGGAAGTTTTTCTTGCTGCAGAGGAAGGAGGTGCCTTATCAGTTCCTAATGTACACAGTCCCCCAGTTTAGGGCTGGCAAAGTTCATTCAGTGGTAGTAATGCATGTCAGGTCCACGGGAGGAAAGAGGCAGTAATACTTATTTATGGTCAGACTGTTTGTATTGTAAAACCATGGCCTTATTCAGCCTCTTCAGGTTTCATTCTGTATGTGTAATTTCCTTGCTTGCTCTTCAAAAGATGCGTTCAAACATCTGTCCTAATTTGCCAGGGTAGAACACTGATCACATTTTCTGTATGGAATGCAACATGTATTATGATGCCATTCTTTTCCTGTTTATTTCCAGGCTGATCTCGGCCCTGATAAATACTTGTCTGACAGAGACTTACAGTTTGCTGTGAAACTTCTTTCTTCTTGTTCTGTGAGTATTGCTTGAAGATTTTTAAATTGTGCTAGCACAAAAGTGTGTGTCAAGGACTGATCTTGGAAAAGCACATGTAGCCTAGTTGACATAGTTTGTAATTTTAGAGTTGCTTTCCTTAAAGGTTTGCAAACTTTTAAATTACATTTCCCTTATACTATGAGGTAACATGTTCTCAGCACAAACAATAATTTTGCAGGATTATTACAGGAGATTCAGTGTTGTGGTTAATTCGGTTTTTTTCTTCCTGTGCAGTAGTGAGATCATGAGCTTTTATTTCATCTCCTCAACACTTTTAGGCTGTTAGGATAGTGCTGTTTAGGTGTAATTGCTAACCTATGAGCTGGGATATTCTCTCAGGCACAGTGGATGAGGCAGTAGAACGAGTATCATTATTTTTTCAGTTCTTTGGACTCAAGACAGGAGCAACTTAGTAGAGCTGCCATGGAGGCTGTACAATTTAAGCTCCTGTGAAATGCCACGTTATAAATCCATTAGGCATCTCTGCCTGAAAAACTGGCATTTGACTCCAAAAGGAGTCTCTGGAGTCTCTCTGTAAAAAGACTGGCTGAAATGGATTTTTTTTGTTTGTAATTTATATGTTAATTGAATAATGTCTCTGTGAAGTTTTCTTTGCATTTACTCCAGGTTAAGACTGAATAACTTGGGTTATTCAGTGTCACAGACAGAATCCAATTTACTACTTTAAATATACTATTCAGACTGATCTTTTCTTACTTGTGAATTGAACACAAATGATTTAAAAAATCCATCATCTAAAATTTACCTACAGTTTCTTCTTTTGGTAGCATCCCTATATTTACAAAATCACTTTTGCCACTGCCAACGAATCTTCAGCACTGGTTATTCGACCATTCAATGAAAAAGGGACACTAAAGGACCTTATTTATAAGGTAATGTCTTCCCCCTGCCCCCAACTCAAATGGCAGAACATAGGCTGGAATGACATGTTTTTTATATAAGTGTTTGCCATCAATTGCTAAGCAAACTAAGACAAATACTGACTTTTCTGGGCATGATACTTGATACGTGTGTTTCTTTTAAAGGCAAAGCCAAAAGACCCGTTCCTGAAGAAGTATTGCAATCCTAAAAAAATTCAAGGTCTTGAACTTCAGCAAATAAAAACATATGGAAGGCAAATATTAGAGGTACTTTTTTTTTTATTTATTTACTGGCTTTTTTGTTTTATTTTTTTGGAGGCCAACTGGTCTAACTACAAAAAGTAGACAAACTTTTTTGAGCACACAAGCTTTATTTCAGCAGCAGACTTCAAAGCTAAATGTAAATTGAGATAAGCTGCTGAGTTGAATTTAGTTATATATGTGTGAGACCATTTATGAACCCCCCCAAAAAAATGCAGTTGGTGTGTCTGGAGCTTAAATGGGAGAGAGGTGATAATGTAGTCTGTTCCTTGTGTAAAAATGGAAAGAAGTAACTCATAGCCTGCAGAACATGTGCCATAAGTTCATGGTTAGTGTGT
Source organism: Rhagologus leucostigma (assembly GCA_013397725.1). Taxonomy (NCBI): domain Eukaryota; kingdom Metazoa; phylum Chordata; class Aves; order Passeriformes; genus Rhagologus; species Rhagologus leucostigma. The sequence goes on from VZTD01006077.1 coordinate 353,370, forward strand.
TTTAAAATTTTTTTTACTCAAACTATCATATTCAGTAGAATTTTAAATTTTAGTTTCCAGATCTCTTTGGGAGGTGTCCATAAGCCTGCTTTGAGGATCAGCATGAAATATTTGTTTTGTGAAAAGTGCTACCAGTGAAATGGGAATGAATAGTCAGCCAAAGAGGATGTAGATAGAAGATCAAGTTGAGTGAGCATTCCAAATGGGGGCCTCATTTATTATGTGTCTGCTTTAGTATTGGAGCATTTAAGCTGATGATCTTATGATCTTGAGATCATCAGAGCATCTTGTGATAGTGCTTCTCTATTGGATATTTTTCAGGTATTAAAATTCTTGCATGAGAAAGGATTTCCTTATGGCCATCTTCACTCTGCCAATGTGATGCTGGATGGGGATACCTGCAAGTTACTGGATCTAGAAAATTCCTTGTTGGGACTTCCATCATTTTATCGATCATACTTTTCACAGTTTCGGAAAATTAATGTAAGGTTCAGACAAGGAATTCATCTGACTCTCATGCAAATCTTTATTCTCAACCTTTGTTTGTGGAGAACTGACTAGAATGAAAAAACCTCTCTCAAGCCCCTTTTTTTTAATCTGAGCTTTTCTCCATCAAATCTCTTTTCTGCTTCCTCCAAACCACTGTCTGGCTGCACAGCAGTTTTGTTGCAGCACACTGGAGTGAGGCTGAGGCCAAAGGTAAGCAGGTAGAGGGAGAGTGCAGGTGAGTGTTTTTATGACAACAGTGCCAGCACAAATAGAGGTAAGGTGCAGTTGTTTTAAGATCTCTTTCCACTCTGGTCTGTATTTCGTAGGAATGTGCGTATTGACTACTACAGTTTCACTTGGATGTTTGTACAGTGAGCACAGCTATTTACTTGTTCTTAGCTGAGAGCAGTAATCAGCCTTGTCTTTGGTGGATACTGGGAAAATTGATCAGATGCTTGCAGATCTCTAGCTATTCAAAATGTTATTTTTATTTGTTTGAGGGGTGTCTGTTTGACTGCAGGCTTGCAAAGCAAAATATTTATCTTACTGCAAAAATATGAAAACAAATTTGCCCGGTTGCAGCAACATCTTGCCCTGCCTTTAGGCTCTCATTGTAATAAATTCTGTGCAGCATCACAAGATAGCTGTTTGCTGACCTTGCTAAACAAGTTCTACTGTGTTGTCAAAGAAACCATCACAAGTTCATGGTTAGTCCAAATCTGTTAGTGCCATCAAAGCCTCTTCCAGTTAGAGAAGCCTCTTATGTTTAAACATGATTCAGAAATCTTGGAAACATGCTGTCTGGGAGCTTAGCATGTATGTACAGCTTGCACAAACCTAAGGAGGAGCAAAAGAGACTCTCCTAGGTTTGTTTGGTATGCATTTTTTCCCATCTTTTTATGTACTTCCCTGTAAAGTGCCACTGGTCATTTTATGAATCTCATTCTTTGCTGTTTGACTTAGCTAGGAAAACGTGCTTGGTTGGGGTTTCTGCTGGTGTACGGATCTCTAAACTGCTGTGTGAAGAGTTTACTACTTCACACATTTTTACAGAACTTGATTACACTGCTCTCCCACTTGTACCATCACGTACAGAAAGACAACAGAGGCTGCTTTAGCTTGTGGCGTGAAGATTTCATCTGAGCTACAGTTATGCAGCGAAATGATTGTGGTTAAGAGCTACCCAAATGATTCCTCTTTTCTATCTTCCTGTGAAAGATCACTGGGTTAACCAGTTGTGAAAAACAAACAAGTTGTGGTTTTATTTTTTTTTCTCCCACAGACTTTAGAGGGTGTTGATGTTCATTGCTTTGGACACTTACTGTATGAAATGACCTACGGAAGACCCCCAGACACGATTCCAGTGGAGAGCTTCCCCCCTGCTCCATCAGTGTTTGTTGGTTAGTATGCAGTGCAGAACATCTCAGTCACAGCTGCCTGGGTACGCTCTTAGACTTTACCTAAGCTGAAGTGCTGTAAAATAGCCTGAGATCTTTGCACCTTGTGACCAGAAAGAACTAGTAATTTGGTCAAATAGAAAATGTGTTCTTCATGAAATATATGTAGTGTATGAATAAAAGTTTTTTTAGCTGAGTGATAAAGCAGTGTTTAGCAAGCAATGAGATGCCTGGATTCCTTTGCCTCATGTCTAACATTCTTGAAAAGCTTTTATGTGTAATAGTAATGCTGTAATAAAAACCACATGCCACAGAGCTTCATCGCTGCTTGGTTGATGCAATACTTAGGGGAGCATCACACAGCCATGCCAGACGTTCATTCTAAATCATTTGCTATCCTGCTGTGTAAAAATGTGTTCATTCTTACTCTTTCTTTGGTAGTGTCGGTGTTGGAGTCCATTCTGACTTGTGAAGCTCTGAAGAATGGGATGCCAACTGTCTCACGGCTCTTACAGATGCCGTAAGTCCTGTTCGACTTGTTCTATATTCATAGCAATGTTTTTAATTATTTTAGGAGGAAGAAACTTTCTGCTCTTGTTCCTCTTTAGAAAGGTTTGCTTCTTGTCCTGAGGGATGTGTCTCAGGTGAAGCTTGACAGGCTTTATAGAACCCATCCATTGTTAATATGTGCATTTAACATTTCTTTGTCTCTTGGTGCATTGGAGCTGTTATGTATGCACTTTATTTAGCTTGGTTTAAATTGATCCAGCCATTAAAGTAATGCAAGCATGATTGAGATCATGTACAGATTGATGTAAAGGATTTAGAATAAGGAGTCTTTTTGCATGTCCCCTTCAGGCCCACTTCAGTAGATTTTGCTATCAGTTTACTTAGGACTGGCAAAATAGATCTCTTGCTTTGCTCAGCAGTGACATTTACACCTGCTCTGGATATGAAATGTAGTATGGAAGTTCTGTCTGGTTTCTTGCAGGGCTGGTTTAGGGATTCTCTGAAGCATAGACAGAATAAATTTCTTTGCAGGCTGCCTTCCCAGTATGCAGTGAAGGGGTGAGGGCAGGTATGGGACAAGGCCAGAGTGTAGAAAGGGAGCACTGTCAGTGTGTCACTGAGTGGGGATCACACCTGTCTGCTGTGCCACCCTGCCTGCAGTTAGGGCACAGCATTCCAGGGAAATGGGTGTCCCCATGCTGTGACATGTCACCAGCATGCTGAGCATGGAACCACAGTTCTGGTGAGGGATTCTTTATTATTTCTTAATATGGGATGCTGTAGTTGGGGCCTCCTAAATGGCAGATTGTCCATACCTAGATCTGGGTCTGATCTCACAGCACAGATTGAAGTGCATTTAGAGCCTGCTCTGAGGTTCAGATTTCCTGGTTGGGAAGAGTCACTGCAGCCTTCAATTCCGTCTTCTCTCCTCCTCTGCTTTTAAAGGTGGGGTGTAGAGAGAACAATGTAAGCAGGGGAGAAATACTATAGGAAAACTCTGTGAATACAGAAATATACAGGTGTTTAAAGATGTTGAATAAACAATCTATGCCCAGCTGCATTTGATACGTAAGATATTAAACTATATTCCTTTTATGCCAATACTCTTTACAAAAGTGTTTTACATAGATATGCAATGCAATTAATGTAATTTAAAACAATTATTACAATTTAAATATCTGTATTATAACCATAAGAACATGTAATCTGAAAGCTTCAGAAAGTCCTGTAAACAAGGATGAACTTTCATGGATTTTTTAAAGTATTTTAAGATTTCCTTTATTTCTGAATTTTTCATTGAATACTCTCCTTAATTAACTTGATTCTAGATGTGAATTTGTTTTCTCTAGTATAAGCTTGTGATAATTTTCCCCAGTGAACAGCAACTCAGAAATATTTATCTTGGAAGCAGGATTGAGGTCTCTCTGTGACAGTTTTCTAGTATGTTCTCCAGGACAAAGTATCTTGAAATGGACAAACCAGTTTATTTTCAGACTACCATTGCCCTCTAGTGTCTTTGTTTTGGATGGAAAAGGATTAATCATTTATGCTGTTTCTGCTGATACCATAGAGGGGAGAGCAAAAATATTACAATATTTGCTTTAGTTGCCTTTTCTGGAGGACAGGCAAGAATGCAGATATTTTCAAATGTTAAGTTCGTTTGATCTTTCACATGTTCCTTGTTAATTCTAAGACAAGATTTGTGCTAAGAAAATGTTTTTTAACAAGAGCAATGATTTTGTGTAGGTGAAATTTAAAATAAAGTCCCTGGAATTTTTTTGTGAAAAAAGAATCCATATACTTTTAAGGAAAAGGTATTCTTTTTTTATGGGTGAACCCTTCTCTGCCTTTGATAACTGCACCCGTTCTATCCACTTTCAAAATATCTCACACAAACCAGTTTTCTCTGCCATAAGTAGTGGCTACATTCTGAGGGTTGGGTGCTGCTAATTTTACAGCAGTGTTTAGAAAATAAAAAGCGGTACACAGAAACCTGTGCCCAAGGGTTGAGGACACAGAAGCAAAAGGAGAAAGAGGGGTTTAAGTGAACAGTACCAATAGTATTCTCATTCTGGTTTTGCCTGTCTCTTGGGAATAATATTCCTCTTTTTTCTTTTTTTTTTTAATCAACTCACAGATTATTCAGTGATGTCCTGCTAACAAACTCCGAGAAACCACAGTTTAAGGTAGAGTTGAACACTGATTTGCTGATGTTTGTGGAAGTGCCAGGATGTGGGTAGCTACATATTAATTGACAGAGGGGGTCCAGGAGAGCTGTCTTTATTTGCCTCTATGGCTATTGCCGTCAGTGTTTGGATTCCTTTGCCAAATTGTACCTGAGAACATTGTGCCACACCTTAGAGGGGGGCACGATGTGACCCAGGAATGTTCAAGAGCAGCTGCTGAACCGGAGCCCATTTGTGTAACTGATGGTGATGAGGCTCTGAGTCATGTGGGTCCCTTGCAGCGAGAGGAAACACATTGCAAAGACCTGTGGAAGCTGGTTGCTACATGAGACCATCAGCACCTTGCTGCCAGCTCCAGCACTGGGGCATTTCAGGAGCCACATCTGGTCCCACTGAGGAGCTGCCCCAGGGTGCTTCTCCTGGAGGATATGTGCCCTGTGTCTTGTGTTGTCAGCCTCTTGGAAATTTGGAGACGTGACTGGAGTCTCAAAGTAGTTATCTGTCCTTGCCTTTAGAGTATTCCTTCCAGGCTTTGGTGTTTCTTTGTCCCTGCTGATCTGTAGCTAGATTTGGAGTAGAAAAACATGCATCTAGAGTCGTCTTTTCTGCTTCACTAAAGGAATAGTGTTACATCTTGGGGCTTTAGATGAGAAATGTGATCAGATGAATAGTGAGTTTTGATCAGTGAAGTTGTGTTTTCCTTTATCACATTTTGTGCTATGATTTTGTTCCCCATTCTGTATTAGATTCCTACTAAGCTAAAAGAGGCGTTGAAAGTCTCCAAGGAATGCATAGAAAAGCGTTTAACAGAAGAACAGAAATTGGTAATGTCTGCATTTTTTTATTTCCTACAGACATTTTGTTTCCTCTTACTGCTTTTACATGCAGAAAATGAGTTTTTACTCAAAAGTGATTTTGAGTAATGAAGGCTTTAACCAACAGACTTGCTTTCCCAAAATGCAGTATGAGGAGTTCTATAACAGCTGTTGACTGTATGACATTTCACTGTTTTAAGTGGTGCAGCTTCATAGGTAGTGGCTCCCAAGTGAGAGGATAATTTTAATTTCAATATGAGTCTCCATCCTCTACCAGAAACAGTAAAGATAAAAACTAAAAATGAGAAAAGAAATCCAAACATGCAAAATAACTACAGTGTGTTTTCTTGTAGCCCAAACACGTTGTTTTCAAACATTTAAGATCTTAATATGTTCTTTTTCTATCTTTTCCTTAATTTTGAAGATTCACCAGCACAGAAGGCTGACAAGAGCTCAATCTCATCATGGCTCTGAAGAAGAAAAAAAGAAAAGGAAGATCTTGGCACGAAAAGTAAGCAATCTTTAAATAGGTTTCTCCCACAGAAAAAGATCTTTCTGTAATGTTTACCGTGCACAGGTTTAGCCATAGGTACACGACTCTACTCTTTCCTGTGTTTTTCTGCACTACTTCCTGGTTGTTTTCACTTCTTTAGCTAAGGAATAGATTTACTAAAAAGTTTAAGTTACAGTGGTAGCTAACTTGCATATTGGTGTAGACTGAGGTTGCTGTGTGAAACCAGTCTTGGTTAACAGCTCATACCCAGATGAGCTGCTCTGCTCTGTCCTGCTCCCTGGGGAGGTGTTGGAGCCTGTTTCACTCTGCTCCTGCAGAACTGTCTGTGTTGCTCTTCCTTTCTGGGGGGGATGAGTTTTCTGCCTTTCCCTTGTGGTCAGAGAGCGCTGGAGTTCCCTGGTGCCTGGTTAGAGATACTTGAGCACAGAACAGCCTTGCTGCTCTTGTAACCATGTCAGCGTGTGCTGGGTATGGGGGAGAGGGATGTTGAGCATTGTGATACAGTGGATGGCTGTTACAAATCTGTGTGTCAGTTCAATCCTCATCATAGAAGGTGATTATTCATTCCTATCTTCTATTCCTTCCTATCTGCTCCCTTTTAAAGAAGTCAAAACGCTCTGCCAATGAAAGTGGGGAAGAACACTCAGCCAAATACAGCAACTCAAATAACTCAGGTAACTACAGAGAGAAGAATTTGCTTCTACACAGCTATGTCAGTTTTTTTTGTTATTGCTGTCATTTTCTGTCTGAAAAGATTTAGGATTACCATCACTTTACGTAATAATATTTGACTACCAAAGTCTGATACCACTGCTTTGGATATTTAATTACAGATAAACTGAGGGCTTAAAAATATTGTTGATGTTATATTTTCAGCTGCCTAATTTAATGTCTCCTCTCTTCTGTGCTCCATTCCTCAAAAAAAATTATCAGTCTCTTCATTCTGTTTGATATTTGAGTTGAATAACAACAACATCCATTACTTCGGCCATTAAATAATGCAGTCTTCAGGGAGACTCTCTGACGGTCTGTATTACATAGCAAGGTGTTACGATGAATGACAATTATTGTTTAATTGCTGCTTCAGTGCCAAATTTTAAAACAACAGAGCCTTTGACAGGTCTTCATTTAGTTAAAAGGTATGGTTGGTACTGTGGAACAGATTACCAGAGTTGATTTGCTTGGATAAAATGTATCCAAAAGCATCTTGTTGTGGAGTGCAGCAACTGACTGAAAATCATCTCTTAGGAGAGATGGGGTGCCACCCATGCGTTGACACAACTCTTAAGGAGAACAGAATTTGTATGCTGAAATCCAACAGCCCAAGCAACAGAAAAGAAATGTTTCCCATTGAGAAATATTGAGTGCACTTCCTATGTATCTGGGGCTTCTCTGATAGTCTGTACTGTAAAGCCACTGTTGCTATGAATGGGAATCTTTCCCAAGATGTGGAAGCAGGATTGGATCTTCAGTCAATAAAGTTGGCCTGCTTCCAGCAATCTGTCTTGTCTGTGTTGAACTGCCGTGTCATAGCTGTAGTTACTTGACTGTTGTTTTATTTAGCAGGCTCTGGGGCGAGTTCCCCTTTAACATCTCCATCATCTCCCACTCCGCCCTCCACAGCCGGTAAGTTCAAGAATCATTAAAGTATTTATCCTTTTCATATTGTTTTTTTATTTCCGTTTGCACCTCAGTGGTGGGTGTTATTCCCAAGGATGATTAAGGGATGATGGTTTTCAAGGATGGAACACGGAGATGACAGTTACCTTGTGGCAGCCTGAGTATGGGCATGTGCTCTCTTTTGAGGGTCGTAGAGAACCTTTTTCTAGTTTTCTTTTTCATTTAAAAATGAAAAGACAGAACCTTTCTTGAGATATACATGATGTGATTTACCCAGGGTGTACGTGCTTGCTTTGAAGTCTGTATTACTCCAGGCCTACCCACATTGCTACTTTCCAGGCATTTTTTGGGCCTCATGTTGCAGTATGCATTCATTCTAGTGTTAATGGTCTGTTGACTCTGAAATACTGTTTGTTCATCCCTTGTTTCTTTGTATCATCTCTTTATTCCTATACTGCTGTGATGTATTTTCAGGAATTTTGGGTGTGACAAATTTGGTGGCTTAAGCTTCATAAATCTCTCCAGTTCTGCTACAGCCCATTGATAACCCAGCAGAGTTGGTAGAAACAAGTTTAGAAACAAGATTGATTTGGGTTAAAGATAATATCTTTATTCTTTTTGGCCAGTTCTGTTTTTCAGTTTGCCTGGTGGCTGTGCAGAGAGTTTTGTTAATGTTTAAGATAGGGCTGGGAAGTGGTGAAGAATCTGCTTGAGTGGGCAGTAGAAATGCTCAGAAAGTTTAATTACAAATCTGAATATTGAGCAGTAGTGGATGTGCTTCAGTCTGAAAGGCCAGAAGATGAGCACTGGCAAATAATGATAACAAAAGGTGTTAAAAGAATACATTTCTAGAGGGGAAGCAGCCCATGGCATTGCTGTTTTTTATGGTGGCTCTTGCCATAGGATTTCTAGTCCCAGGAACTTTCTACACAGCACAACTCATTAACCAAAGCAATGCAATCAACTTTGTGTTTGCTGTGGATAGTCTTTCAAAGGACACTGCAGTCTGTGTGATGTAATTCAAATCAGTCATGCTGAAATTCAAATTAGTAATTTCTCCTTCAAGTTGAGGGCATGAGAAGTGTGTATTGTAGGAACTAACTTCTCCCAGTTAGCCTAAGCAAGATAATGACTGTTACTGTGTTGCACAATAGCAGTGCTGTTCTCTGGATGCAGTGACTCTGAGCTGGAGGGTTTGCTGCCAGTTTTGTGGGCTTTAATAAGGAAGTAGCTGAAATGTGCCTCCAAAATGGACAGATGTTTAGAAAGTGTTTTTTTCCCGATAAAACTACTGTTATGTTTTGACTTAGACTTGTTGGTACTTGGTTGAAAGCTTTTTCAAGTTTAAGCATGGGATGCAGGTTTATGTGCAGATGGGGATCAAAATAGCTCAGGTTTGTGCTCAAAACTTGTCTCTGTTCAAACCATATTGTCACAGTGTATTTGTTGGTCATCCTGTGCCAGCGTGCTCCTGATGGCTTGTGGTGATCAGCCCTGTCTGAATGGTGCTTGTGGCACTACCTGTCCTCACAATGGGAAGTGCGTTAGTGAGCCGAGGGCTTGGATGCTGTTTATGAGGTGTAAAGCCAAGTGTCACATTTTTAGGAATGCTTTTGTGAGTAGAATTCATAGAAGAAATTTCAGATATTAATTCTAAGAGAAAACGAGATTTTTTCCACCAGCAGTGTTGTAGTTTTAGCTGTTCTAAGCAAGTATGCAATTACTGCCTTAGGGAAAGACATACTGGTCCTACTGTAGGACTTTATTTGTGACAAGTGATGCATCTGTAGCTTGCTTTTCTCTCTTCTGGTTTCCTTGTACTTATTGAGGATATTTACCTCTATATTAAAAGTGCTCATGGGCATCAGTGTGGTGAGGTGATTCTCAAAAAGGCATTGAGGCTTTCAGTCTGTCTGTCTGGTTTGGTGTGGCTGTGTTAGAACTGGGACATCTCAAAGCATCCTGCTGATACAATACCATGGCAAAACTAAGGCTGATGAGGAAAAGTGCCCTCAAGAGAAGCTCTTGCTGTCGTCCTGGCCTGTAGCTAGTCATATATAGAGTGTAGGTATGCGAAGCGTGAGAGACACTGACCGAAGGGGAACAGGCTCCAGGCTGACATGCCCTGGGAAAGGAACCTCATTCAGGGGGTTTCTCACATGTTGAGAGGTGCTTTGTCTATGGACAAAGGCCTTGTGAGGCTTGGCTTGCAGCAGAGTGCTTGGGAGAGTCGATGGAAAACAGACTAAGGAATAAAACGATGGTTGACTTCTGCTGTCTAATGGCAGCTGCAGCTGTAGGACTGAGAGTATGGCCTGCTCTGAGGGGAATGGCGCCTTCTGGAAATGTTGGTTCTCATGGGCTGTTCATTGGTGAGAATGTTTTGGGCTGCTGGTGTTCCTGGTACTTGGCTAAATAACGTATTTGAAATACATTGTTAGATCATGCAAGTGACTCTAATGTAACATCCCGTGTTTCTGACATTCTCCCGGTGTGGTTCTTTTTTTTTCTCCACAATTCTTTGCTTCTGTGAAAATCTGTTCATTTTCCTTGTGGCCGTGAGCAGTGGCTTGGATCAGAAGGGATGCAGAACAGTGTGGTTTAGGTTATTTAAAATTTCACTGAATATTTTCAGTGAGTATCAAATAAGCCAGTAACATACAGCAAGATCTCTTTCAACGGAGAAAAATTTGGAGGGTGTCACTTTTGCTTCTCTGGGCTTCCCTGCGGAAAGAGTGAAAGAGTTGTACTTAACAATCTTTTTCTGTGCCAGTTGTTCTGAATCCTTCAGAATGACATATGTTTCATTGGCACCCATATGGTGCATCTTTCCTGCCCCTCACCTTTCTGTAAAACAGTTGGAATGCTTTAGGAAGTGCTTTTCCTGAGTGTCTCTGACCCATAAGTGTGAATACAGGTGTTAATACAGCAGAAAGTGTTTCTTGAACTGAATGGATTTCATCTTCTGTGGCTAATCTTCCTGCAGATTTTTTGTTAAATCTCTCTAAATGCACTTTAATCTTGTAAAGCTTGAATTATGGCATGTGCAACTGAAAGCATGTATGTTGCATTTTTTGATCAAATATAATAATGCTTAGAGCATGGAAAATTGTGGTTCATTTTTCAGAATTGGATGAAGTATTGTAAATGTAATATGAAATAGTCAATCTGCTGTCCTCATATTTGTCAGTAAGAATGTATTGACTTCTATACTAACTTTTCAGCTGACGGTATCTGTTTTTCTTACTTTGACACGAGAACTGGATGATTAACTTGTGTCCTGTCTCTTTCTCTGCTGTCTTCAATAGAGCATGCATCATTTTGAACGCGAATTTTCGGAAAAGTAAGCTAATGCTGATTTATCTCTTTAAAGATGCTTTGTTTCTGAATGGGAAAGTTGGATGCAAATCTTGAAGTTGCTTAGTGTTGGGAGGGAATAGAAGAAAAAATCTGAATGTTCTTACAGATTGTTTTAATGAAATACAGCATCTTTAAAAACTATCACTAAAATTATTTTCTTTGTTCACATCCCATTCTCAGCCAAGTTTTTAATGCTGTTTGCACAATTGCTGTCACTTTATATTCATAATTAAGTTTTTGTTTCAATTCAGGCATCAAGTTTACAGCATCTGATTTACTTCCTATTCCTTTTAACACACTCTTTTAACAAAAATGTCCCTGTAAAAACCCTTGGTAAGTTCTTGTTTGAGTGTTTTATTCTTAAAAATGCATGAATGAATAAAATGTGTGTTTGCAGGCAATGTCTTTCAACATATGTATTGGAAGGGTCTAGGGATAGTTTAGCACTTGTCTCAAATGTTTTTTCTAGTAAATACAGGAAAGTATTTCACTGTAGGCCAGAACGATTTCATCTGTAGATGTAAATGTATATGAGTATGTGTGTTTGAACTAAGATTGCTTTTGCATCATTCGTGTCGAGAAGGGAAGGACTGCTTGGTTTTGATTGCCTAACTGAAATGAATGGATTTGAAGATTTTTGAATCAGGCTCTTAATTAACAGGTTCAATATATAATGCTCATAGCTAGTCAGATACCATTCTGAACCCTGTGTGTATTTATGTCTTAAGGTGGAGCTCAAGTATAAGAGTATAATTCTCTGTTACGTTTCCCAAGAGGTTAACTACATGATGTTGTCAGCAGCTCAATTTCAATAATAGTGAGTCCTGAGGAATTTAACAATTTTCCAGGACAAAAGGGGATCTCTGCCCCTACTTCCCTGTCTTTTCTAGTCTTGTAAAATAACCAGATCAAAATATGAAGATAACACATGGAATCTTGGCCTAATAATACTGAGTGATCCAAGCATTTTGTGTCTTTTTGCCCTCTGTGTGTCAAACGTGTGCCTTCGTTCACTGCACATGTTACCATTGTATTTATATTCCCTGGCCACTGCTTTCGTGGTCATTCCCTATTGCATCTTGTACAACTACTTGCATAGTCTCTTTCAGCCTAACCTTGCAGCTCCAGACGAAATTCTTGTCTTTGTTCTCTGCACCTGCATCTCTTTGAAGCCATTTCTTTTGTGATTAGCTGCTCTTGGTGCTTTTACAGCAGTTCACCTGATCTGTTTGGGGTAGGTTGGTGCACCAGTCCTACAGTGTCCTGCTCTGACCACTTCAACCACTAAATGGATACTTGGACTGTTCTTGGTCTTGTTCTTCCTTTGGCCAAGTGCCAAGTTTGTCTTTCCTGGCAGTCCATCTACAAGAGACACAGGACACTCTAACGCCAGGAATGTTTTTTCAGTATTTTTAGTAGTAAATTGATGTACATCTTTGGCAAGTGTAAGAAGCAGATTTGGAAAAGTTAGAAGGCCCCAATATGCAATTTATTTCATTTTGTGCTGCCATTATGTAAAGTTTTGGTTACTTCAGAAAGCAGTTGATCCACATGCAACAGGCAGGTTAAATGGTTTCAGTTGATCTCTGGTATTTCTATTAGGACTTCAGTATTTCCTCTGGAAGGGAAGAGAGTGAAGATGAGCTCAGTATGTACTTCCATGCTTTGTTTTCACAGAAGGCTTTCATGCCAATAAGAATTTCTCTCAAAGAGCTGGAAGTGCTACAATCACAGCACATATTAATGTTCACTGGCAAAATTGGGTGCTTTGTGTGAATACTCTGCATTTTGAGCTTGCTCTCATATGGGAAAAGTCTTTCTTCAAAGACTGGTACAAATAGAAAATGAGGGAGTTTTGAATTATGCCTTTCATCTAGTATAACTACTTGTTTTAATAACAGCAGTTCTGTTTTTACTGTTACTTGTTAGTCTAAAAACAATTGTTGGTGAGGAATTGAGAGACAAATGGAGCACAGAGAACTTTTGTCTGCTTCTTTTCTGTAGTTGAGCACAGCAACTCCTTCATCAAATCCCTTTTGAGTCTGAATGGCATAAAGTTGCTTAATTGCTTGATACTTGCTCACTTCTAAAAAGCAGTTCTACTTCAGGAACAACAGTCTCTTGGTTGCCTTAATGTTGTTTTACTTTTCCCAGTATCACAGTTCTTTCCACTTACCAGTATATTCCTCTTTGTAGGTCAGAGCTACTGGAAGCAAATGTTAATAGGTGCCATTTGTCTCTTTATACTTCCTATGGCATAACTCATGGTCTAGATGATGGAGTTGAAATTCACTGCTGAGTAGTTCCAAGATAGGAATCATTATGCCCCTACTCCTTCCAGAATATGAGACAAGATAGGCCCATTATTATTTTACTTGTGTAGCAATGATGGTGCAATGTGCAGCAGCAGAACTGCACAAGATCAGGGTGTTCGGGAGAGTGCCCTGGGGAAAATGAGGCCACTTGGCCTGGATCTGAACTGCCAGGAAACACTTCCATGCAGGCCCTCACTGCTGGACCAGCTGCATGTTCCACTGTGGGCTCTGGCTTCCCAGGGAGTCAGATGTGGAGGCTGATGCAGAATGAGAAGCATAAAGTGGATGTGGCTGGCATAGAAAGCAAGGGACAGAGTATAAAGGTGGCTGGTGGGAACAGGAGAGGCAGGCTGGAGGTGTGTGTGTGACAGTGTTGTGATTCATTCAGTCTGTCAAAACAAACATTTGTTACAACATGTTTGGAGAAAGTCAAACAGAACTGTGGAAGTGTGAAACACTTCCGGAAAACTCTATCTGCAGTTAGTACTTTTAAAATGAAGTATAATCTGCCCAAGCAAAACGATCATCACAAATACTACAGTGATGTGGTCCTTCGTTCTTAGGAGTGTAAAGTGAGTTACATTAGTAAGAACAGGTAGTAAAATTTGCTTCTAGTCTTTGTTACTGTTCACATCTCAAAGAACAAACTGCCTCACTAGGGACAGATAGGAGAAGCTGAATCTGGGAAGTCCCATTGAGTGATCTCTATTTTCCTTCGTGCAAGATCACACGAGTCATGTTTTGCATCTGAGTCCTGAGGCCCTTCAGGCTTCATTTCAGAGGTATCTCTGATAACACGACTCACCTGCAGATAGAGGGATTTGATCACTTTGGCATTTTCCATCTGTTCTGTTCTTCACACTCCACTGGCATTCAAGGGATAACGTGACTAGTGCAGGACTGACCAAATTCAGCGAAGCAGCTGCAGTCCTCTGTGTCAGGATATCCCCGGCATAATCAAACTCCATCTTCTCTCCCCAACTTCACAGGAGCATCGTCCGTACCCCCAGCACCGCCCCCGCCGCCCCCGCCACCAGCAGCTCCTGCCCCGAGCACAGAGGTGCCGACGCCAAGGCCTGATGTCAGCGCAAGCCGAGGAGCCTTGCTCAGCTCCATTCAAAACTTTCAGAAAGGAACTCTGAAGAAAACACACACGTGCGACTACAGTGCGCCCAGGATCAGCTGAGGCCACTGGTCACTCCAGGATTCAATTCCCTCTCCCCCTCCTGTGCTGACCCTCCTGACGAGCAACTGACCCACCAGCACAGAGCAGCTGCAGCTCCCTTCTCCCCCGTTTTAGCTTTCCTCGAGTAGCAGCACTGCCCTGCCTGAATTGCTTTGCTGTGCTGGGCTAAGTACTCCAGTCTTTACTTGGCTGCAAGAACTGTGTTCTCTAGCTACAGTTTCAGGGGTACAGCAACTTCTATATAGCTGAATAAAAAAATCTGAAAATAGGAATGACCATGATGATGGTGAATTAATGCATTTTTCCTACTTCCATTCCACCACATTTTTCAAATTACAGGAATGTGGTTTTAGTCTGCTCAGTTTTTCAACTCTTTTCATGCACTTGTAACTCATCTTAATTCTTGCTGCATGGAGTCAACCAGTTTGTTTTACATAATCCAACCCTTAAAGCATACTGCACAGGTGAGGGAACTGGAGAATTAAATCTTATTCCCACCATGTTTGCTGGTGGAGTTAAAATGCTGTCTCATTAAGCTTGTTTAAATGGACATCCTACCTGCAACTCTAGGGGAAAGTGTTTTTAAATGAGGAAGCAGCTGAAGTGGGAGGTAATGTTATTGTTGATTTAATTAAATGCAAAGTTACTTCAAATTAATTCTACCATTTAAACTTTATTGAAAGATCCTTTTTGATTTAAAACCTTAAACAAATTGCACTTTAAAGGATTATAGATAATCCATTTTTTTAAATTCAAGTACATCAATGTTTGTTACTATGCAGAGAATGTCTGTACAAAGTTTCATGTAACCTGTGATATTCAGTCATTTTTATTAAAATGTTAATGGAATTCCTTCAGCAGCGTGTGGTGCGTATGCTCAGCTGGGATTTAACCTCCAAGCCAGACCTCCCAAGAACCGAAGAGCACCTCTGCTAAAGGCAATACCCCGGAAAATACTCCTGGCTCTTCAGAAACAGGACCCAAGCTCTTCTGTGTGCTTAGAGAGAGGTATCTCCTCTTCCCCTGTTCACCTGACGGGTGGAGCAGGCCCTGCTGCACAGGCTCCTCAAGGCACCGTTCCCTCTGTACCAGAAGCTGCGGAGGGAAGCCTGGCAGAGCTCCCTGGGATGCAGTGATCTCCAAAAGGCTGCTCCGACGGCTTCCCAGCTCTTCACTCACAATCCACACACCTGCTGCTTAGGCTCAGTGCAGCTGAATAAACTAACACTGCAAGAACTATAGTTGCAGTGTGCTGTTGTCAGCCCAGGCGAGGAGTTAAAAAAAAAAAGAAATCACAAAAAATTTGAACAGTAAAAGCAAAGCATCTGGGTGGGTATTTTGTTTATCACTGTTATGTGGCAGCTAGTAAAGAACAATTATGTAGTGTTTCCCATCACATACTGGAAAGACTCACAATCTTTATTTCAGCTCTTGTACAGAAGCCTTTCTGCATGTGCAGAGTGCTCTCTGCCAACCTCTTAACCCAGCCTGTGGGCTGCCACAGCCTCTGCTCAGAGCTGCACTGAACTGCTGCACTGACAGGAGCCCCTCCATCTGATTAGCCTGATCATTCCTTTTTAATGAGCCCTGCAACCATGGGCTCCTACAGCCATACAGCATTCAGGGCCTGCTCTTGCTCTTTGCAGCTCTGCACTCAATCACTGCTACAGCAGGTTCAACACAGCTCCTCTGGTACTTACAAGCCAAGCAAAACCAGAGGATTTTTTTCTTCCCTCTGAATTTAGAACAGGATTTCTCCACAAACTAACCCAACTGTACTGTTGAACAAACAAGCATTACCACATTGTTGCATATATGAAGTGTGGCTTGGGGGGTAACCCCATATAAATATTTTGGGAGGTCACTATACTTTCCCCACTGTACAAAAGTTCATGGAGCTTATACAACATAAGTTATGCATACAACGTGCCCAACACCAATAATGCCTCATAAAGCAGGAGTTTAAAACATGTATTTACAACTTATATATTCAAAGCTTTTTTCACTGCAAATACTATATCCTTCACTTGAGGTATGCAGTTATCCTCTAAGATTTTTGCGTAAGGCATGGGGACATCGGCACCGGTGACACGCACAGCTGGAGCATCCAAGTAGTTAAAGGCAGGTCCTGAAACAGAAAACAGTGTCAGGTTGCCAAGTACTATAGTTTTGTCTTGATTCAATTTCTTAATCTTACTCTATTTAAACAATTTTGTTCCTGTAGCTCTAATACTCCAGAGAGTGGTGTTCTGGCTTGTTTGTGTTCATGCTCTGGGGTTTGTTCATACACCCTGTGAAAATCTCTAGAGCAAGACTACTCCAGCTCATCTGATGTAACCTCTAACTCTACCTTTGCCTGGCTTCATCAAGAGTAATCAGGATTTAGAGTAGGGAATGAGATTGATGTACTGTGAAACTCAGTACCTTCCATGATCCTGGCACAGATTTCAGCTCCTACTCCAAACTGGGGCCAACCTCCTTCTACAGTTACGAGATGGTTTGTCTTGACCACGCTGGCTTCCACCGTTTCGATGTCCATCGGTCGAATGGTTCGCAGGTTTATAACCTGGGCAGAAAAGGGAGAGCGTGAGCCTTGGTGTGATCTGAGCTCGTCAGTCACCACTCTTTGGGTACAGGGCCCTTCAGCACTTTCAGCTGCTCTGACTCCAAAGACAAGACTTAATAAAATTTCTGATTCAGAAACGTGAAAGGCACATGCTGTTAAGGCACTTACAAGTATTAAGACCCTTGTAGTTAATACACTGAAGTTTTGCAGAACCTGAACAAGAACTTTTTTCCCCCACTTCAGAGGAAGAGAAAGGAACCCAAACCCCACTCACCTCACACTCTACACCTTCTTTAGAAAGTACAGCAGCTGCTTCAATACAATGGCCAACAGGTCTTGAGTGTGCCACTAACGTAACATGAGTTCCTAGAACACAAACAAGTGTTAGAAAAAACCTCTTAAGATTTAAAGCTTTTTTCTAGACCTCAGGCTCCTTTGAAGGCAGCATTAGGATTCACTTGCAAATTGAAGGTTCTTAGGTATATTTGAAATACTGAGCCCAGACATAGTATGAAGAGAGGAAGGACCATGTTAAGACACAAACTTTACCCTTGAATTCAGGGAACTGAAGAGGTATTTAATATAGTTTTCAGATTATCCTTTTCAAATATTTATATAATTCAGAAGTAAATTATGAACAAGTGGGCTGAAACACTACAGTGATCTCTTTTTGCATTTTTGACCAAAATGACAGACTTAGGTGAGGAAAAAACTGTTTCAGCCATCACCTACCCAATTTCTATACTACAGAACAAATCTTTTATGGAATCCTTTAGAAGGGTATCGTTTTAGCTGAGATATGGACAATCAGGTGATATTTCCTTGTAAGGGCAACAGAACATGAAACCACACTACTAGATAAAAGAATATTTCAACACTTAACATTTAAAATACTTTTCTGTGCCCCGTGGTAGCAGCACCCTGAACAGCTGAGAGGTTAAGAAAAGTCCCCAAGCATGTCAATTAATAAGGAAACAAATGTATTCTCAGCTTACCTTGCCTTTCTATTTTAGCTTTTCCAATGGGAATAACAAATTCCTTTGACTGTGCCTGTTCAGACATTTCAAAGGGAACACCATACAGTAATTCACTTTCCAGCATCACAACTAGAAGGAAACATACTTGGATTAACGTGTACATCTGCAGGCACAGGCCTGCACTGACCATTAATGGTCCTGCAGCAGCTCAAGACAGTCAACCCATCCAGGCAACAAGGGTGTGAAGACTATGTTTGCAGAAGCAATTAAAAAAAAAAGGAAATCTAAGTCTTTACTTCAGTAATGAATTATTTTAAAAACTTTCCAAACTACTCTGAAATGAGGTCAGGTATTTTACTTTTGGTACATGACACTACAATCACTAATTTTAGAAAGGTCTCATATTTTTAATTACTGTTTGTGAAAAATAAAGACAAAGGCTGCCCTGCTCTTAACTAATGACATTCTGAACTTATCATTTGAATTTCATGATCTATAAAATTGAGTTACATGGGCACTATATATGCAGGAACTCCTCCTAACTTATCTTCATTCTTTTTAACCCCTTTATGATAGATTTATATATGCTTCCAGATTTCCTGGTTGATACCAAACTAGCACTAAAACTGTGTACCCGGCAGCAGCACAAAATCAGTCTACTGTTAGCATGGCAGGGGACTGTTAGGGAAAGCATAAATCCCTGTGTCTTTTTAAGTACTCTAAAACTGCAGTAAATCAACCTTGAGTGCTTTAGGGTTTAACTAATCTTTGTTTTTGTGGCGAAAACAGACATTCCTTAGGACTGAGTGCCAAGTATTGCCACGACTTGCTTGTGCTCACCTGGATTATCATCCCGGATTGATGCTTTCAGCAACCCTTTGGCATCTTCTGCGCTCCAAGGACTGACGACTTTGAGGCCAGGGCAGTGCCCGTACCAGGCCGCAAAGCACTGGGAATGCTGGGCAGCGACGCCAGCTGATGCTCCGTTGGGGCCTCGGAAGACAATGGGAACAGCGATGGATCCTGCAGACATGTAACAGGTCTTGGCAGCAGAGTTGATAACCTGATCAATTGCTTGCATGGAGAAATTGAATGTCATGAATTCACACACTGGTCTCAACCCTGCCTGTTAAATATATTGAAATGTATTAGCGTGGTTTTACATAAAAACAGTTTAATTTTTAAAACCAGAAGTAGAGGAATGCAAATGTACAAACCATAGCAGCACCGACAGCGATTCCTGCAAAGCCCATCTGAAAGAGAAGAAAATGGGTAAGGACCGGGGAGCAGACGATGGAGGGGTCACGAGGGTAGGAGACACGGCAGTCTTACCTCGGATATCGGGGTGTCGATCACCCTTTTGTCTCCGTACTTCTTCCAGAGACCCCTGGAGATCTGCAGGGCAGGAGAATGGAGTCAGGGCCCGACTGAGGCCCTTTCCCGGGCCGCTAACGGCTCCCACGTACCTTGTAGGCGCCATCGTACTGTGCCACCTCCTCGCCCAGCAGGAAAACGCGCTCGTCCCGCTCCAGCTCCTCATCCAGCGCCTGGTTCAGCGCGTCCCGCACCGTCACCTGCGAGACAGCGGCAGGCGGGCTGGGCGGGGGCACACTCCCCACACGCCGGGAGTCACCTCAGCCCGGGGGCGAAGTCACCTCACCGCCCGCCCCGGGGCCGGACCCTTCCCTGAGGGGCGCGAGCCCCTCCCCGGGGGCAGCCCTCCCCACTACCTGTATGGCGGCGGGCGCGGAGAGCCGGAGGCCCCTGCGCTGCTGGACTCGCTGGAGCGGGGACCCGGCGTTACGGCCGTGCGGGGCGAGGCGGGCGCCCAGCGCCAGGTGCCGCAGAGCCGCTGCAGCCACCGCCATCTTGCCCGTGTCCTCTCGCCCT
>VZTD01006077.1:373527-635489 GCA_013397725.1 Rhagologus leucostigma
TGCCGGACCGGGCTCTTGAGGCCGTTTCGGGCACAAGGAGCGGAGGCCCCGTGTTCGGGCGGGGATGGGACAGGTGTTATGGGGGTCCTTTTCCCGGTCGGGCTCGGGGAGGGCGCGGTGAGGATGCCCGGGTGGAGCCGCGGTGCCCGGCGGTGATTTCTGGCAGGGAGGGGCTGGGACCCGTGGGCTTTGCTCCGGGCGGGGAGGGGAGCGGGTCCTGCTACCCCACGGGGAGAGGAGCCAGAGCTGGGACTCTGTTTTGGGGTGGGGGTGAGGCCGTGGCCTCTTGGGTCACTTGCGGGGAGAGAGGCAGAACAGGTTCATGTCCAGCATCTTTGCTGAATCACTGTGATCCAGTGGAGAGTTCTTTTACCACGAACTCGTTGGCTCCTCTGGGATGGAAACGGGCACTTCTCGTCTCCTGCTGAAGCCCTGGACCCCACTCTGGACTTTCAGGGGGGATTTCTGTCCCATCTTGCTGTCACTCCTTGGTCCGTGTGTGTGCTAAGCCCCATCAGTGTATGCAGGGAGGCTCGGTGTTTCTGACACCTGCCCGCCGCCAAAACTGTTTAGAGACGGGTTTCCTCATTGGAAAAACACTGGTTAATATCACAGAAGCAAAGTACCCCAATTATGGATATCCAATTATGGGGTATGGATAAACCCCAATTATTATCACAGGTCCTGGAAGCTTGGGTGCCTTGGGTTGCTTCAGCAGGACCAGGCTGGATATAAGAGTCTTCCTTTGGGTCTCTCATAGGAGGGCCAACGTCATACTGGGATGTGGGCTCTTCCAACAAGATGCAATTAAAATAAAGGTTTGGAATCTGGACTTAAAGCAGGATGTCATAGAGCTCCTTGGGGGAGGGAAGGAAACTTCAGGAGCTTGGAGTTTATAGTGAAGCAATTAAGCATAAAGGAGTGAAAATGCTGAGTGGCTGGCGTGAGCGTTTTTCCGTCCTGCCTGAGGTAAAGACTGAGTATTAGTAAAAAACAACTCAAGAAAAGCAAGAACTAAGTTAACTTCTAGTAAACTGGACATGTGTAGAAGATGATAGGTGCTTTCTTTAGTGAAGCTGATCTGCTGAATTGCCAGAAGATTTGGTAACTGGTTGTTTGAAGAACGCTCCTCCTCACTTCCCTGGTTAGGGTGGCACAGAGCTGGAGCTCAGGGGTTGCTGTGCAGCCTGTCAGCTCGCTGTAGTTTGGTGGAGAACAGTCAGCACTGGTGCTGCTTAGTGTTTGTCAGTTCAGGTGAGTCACCAATAATTTACAGTAAGAACTTGCCTTTCAAATGTTCTGACTGGCTGGGAAAGAGAGAGCTTGTCCCTGTACAGTGTAACTGTGCTGGGGGATGGTGTTTCTTCTCATCTTGTGAGATGTAAGTGTGAGAGGCAGGGAGCTCACAAAGGGGTGAGTAGCTGAAATGCCAAGTGTATGTTGGAGTCTTACCTTGCTCTTTTTAATTTTTAAGTTGCCATTGCTAGAATTCCTTCCATCTCTCTATTGACCTAGAAATCAAAGGCAATGCTTGAGGTTAAACAGCCTGTGCTGTAACATTGATACGAAACTGCCCATGAAAGACTATTGCTACGAGTGAATCCCTTCATTCTTTTGTTTGAAAAACTAGATGAAGAACATTCAGAGCAAATCAGGTGATCTGTGCCTCTTACTGCTGGACGTATTTCTGCTCCTCCTTTGAGTAACTGTGTTACACCAGTGCAGGGGTCTCTCCAGGAGTGGTGGTAGCCTGTAGTCCCAGCAGTGCAAACGCCTGGCAGTGCTGCTGGCATCCCCTGGCCTGGCCTGAGCTTGTGTCTGTGTGTGTGTTTCCACAGATGCAGACATTCATCTGACTCTTAAATGCTTTCTTTGAATTTCAGCTTGCAGACTGGTTTGCAGCTCTGTTCTGGGAGAAGCCCTGCTGAAGTTAGTGGCACTACCTGTTGCAGCAGTCTTGCTGATAAACAGCCTTGTAATCCTCTGAGTCATAACATATGAAATAAGAGGGAGCATTTATATAAATGCAGGTATCCAGTTTGGTGTGTCGAGTATAAAGTGATGACTTGAGTGCTTTTCTCGCTTCTCATTGTGCCATTCCAATTCTGGCTGTGCTGGGCTGTGGCAGGAGCCCCAGTGACCGTGTCACTGCTGTGTGTTCTCTCCCTGCACACAGAGCTGCGTCATGACAGCAGGACTGTGGTTTGACACCATCTGTGCACTTCTGCTCCTACCCGAGAGGGACATCCTATTTGGCTTAACTGTGTCAGCAATTTGTCTGACTGAATTTCACTTTAAATATTTTTTGTGGTTATTAAACATAGGCTGCCTTGGGATATGACTGTGTGTCATCTGTAATTTGCTGTCTGGACAGGAGTAGCTGCGTTGGCAAGGCTGTCCCTGTGTACAGTCCATTGGTGTGTGACACAAGGACAGAGCTGGCTTGAAGCTGCCTGTGCTGGGGGATGGATGAAGTGTCTGCCTACCTCCACTGATGATCACTGTATTCCATTCAGGAAGATTTAAAGCACTGTTGAAAGGGCACATGTCACAAAGGGTGTCTGTCCTCAGCCTTGCTGTGATGTGGTTGGTGAGTCCTTAGCTCAGGTTGTACCCAGACTAAGCTACTTTCACTTGTGAAATTGTCTAGAAATTCAGAGCTCCCAGGCTGATGAGGGAGGTAGCAAATAGTTGGGATCACACTAGGGCATTTTAGGATGGCCTCCTGGTATCATCCTTCCATGTGGCGCATCTCGCTCCAGCGCTGGTTTGCCAGGGAGGTCTGTGTGTGCCTTGTGGTTCTGGGTCCTTACACAAAGGTCACTGAGATTTCTCCATGCCCCTTCTGTGTTGAGGGCTAGGTTTGTTTCAGGTAATTGCTCTTGTAAATTATTCACTCTGGTGTTACAGCGCAGTTCTGTGATCAAAGATTAAATCGTGCCTTTGCACAGGCTTGCAGTGTCATTCTCTTTCTTTCCCTGATGAAGTCTTGATTCATCTGTAGTGGACTTACATGCTGACCAAAATAACATCATATTCACCAGTTAAAATAACACTGACAGACATCTCTCTCTGTCTTTGAAATATCCTGTAATTCAAGTTAATTTTATTAAGACTGCAGATCCCTTCTGTTGTGATTACTGGCGAGGTTTCTGGCTGGCTGCATCATTTCACTTTCAAGCGAGTATCAGAAACCTGTACCAGTCTCATATGGTTTTAATGCATCTGCATGTTATCCTCATCTTGTACTTGACCAGAATAACACCTTCAAGTGCTGGAATTTAAAAGGTCTGGTCTATTGCTAAAAGTTTACAAACTGTACTTGAGTGATAATTCAAAAAAAAAAAACCAAAATACAAAACAAAAGCAAACCAAAACAACAAAAGAAAAAAACCAAACAAAAAAGCCCATGAAAGAATTCACTTCTTGATTCTTGAGCAGTTAAAAAAATAATTACAGAGGCTGGCAAAAGAGCTGATGTTCCAGGTTTATCTGCTGTTGGGGGGTATGCTTTAATGTACTCTCTTGAGGCATGCTCTGTCTCTAATTTGTAAAAATAGGATCCTGGTATAACTTGTTCTGTATCTTAGTATTCCTTAGTCTTCTGTTGTCTGACCTCACTATTTTCATACACTGACTTTGGTTTTTTTACTCTTTAATCTGCCTGAGATGTAGTTGGGGCTGTGCTCGTGCTGCTGGGTCCCAAAGACCTGACCTGCTGGACGCTGTTTTGCCCAGGCTGTGGATTTGGGCAGGGCAGCAGAGCAGAGGGGTGGGATGTGCTGCCTTGTTCTGTGGTGAATGAAACCAACCTCATTTCCTAGGACTGAGAAGGGCAAGTTATATTTTTTGGTTGAGAATTAGCTGTGAACTTTCAGTTGTTTTGGAATGTGGGGCTCTGGCTTGGCTAAATCTTTGTGCTGCCTTTAGCTGGGTGGCTGTATGTTGAAGTTTGTTAGGAAAGAGGATGGGACCAGAAGTCTTGGGAACTGTGTGGTCTTTTAAGATGTAAAAATAAACAAAGCTAAGAAGCTCTACCCTACTTAAAACAGGCTGACCTAAATTTTCAGCAATTCTAG
The DNA here is from genome assembly GCA_013397725.1 of Rhagologus leucostigma. Classification (NCBI taxonomy): domain Eukaryota; kingdom Metazoa; phylum Chordata; class Aves; order Passeriformes; genus Rhagologus; species Rhagologus leucostigma. The sequence continues at coordinate 377,607 of VZTD01006077.1, forward strand.
CAGAGGCAGGCTCTGGGTAGGGATAAAGGCTTACTGATGACTGGCTTCCCTGTCCTTCCCTGGCTTGACATGGTTGACAGGCCACCTTTGGCAAATCAACACTGGTGTCTGAGGTCATTCACGCCCCCCTTCCTCAAGCTGCACAACCCAGCTGTGGATTTGCCTTGTGCTCGTGTGGACAGTCCCCTTGTTATGTAAATCAGCAGTTCAGCATCTTCTGGGAAGTCACAGCATGAATCTCTTCTCAAATTGCTTTTGTTGGAGTGTGTTGACATGTTAGATGTCCTCTGGCTTGTCCCTGCAGAGATTGCTTTTGAGAATTGGTGTCTGGGAAGTCCATTCATACTCTTTGTAGATTAATGTTCTTGCTATCAGTTGCAGTTCTCCACTCCTGAATTATTAATTCTGCAGTGAGAGTTTTTTTCTTTTTAGTGTTCATTGACTTCCATGCATGATTTATTCTTCTGAGCAGTCTGAAACTGGAGCATGGGAATGTTGACTAATATTAACGGATCACATGTGTGACCTCAGAGGTGGCTAAATAAACTTTTTGAATTGGGAAAATGACATCTGTCTTTCGAAGTAGTCACAGTTTCCCAGGTGAAAGGTTGCTGGTGAATATGTATTACCCTCAGAGGCACACTGCTTGTTATTCAAGAAAACTGGGATGTTCAGGCAACCGGTGGAGTGGTTACCTGTCTGCTCCAGAGACAGTCTTGTGGGTAGCGTGATGGGAGAAGGAGGGAAAAGTGGGTTTGCAGATTTTCCTGCTAATGTGACTTTGTAGCTGAATGCTTTCCTGGCAGAGAGCCTGCCTTTGATTGGAAAGCATTCCCCTTGGTGTTCTTGTAGGTACTAATGGTCTGCCGTGTTTTGTTCTGTGTTTGTGTGTGCTTTTTCCTTCAGGGAGATAAGAGGAGGGGAATCGTGTATCCTTTCAGCAGCCTTCTGTTAAACTTGGAATACCACGGTTCAAGCACTTGAACAGATGGATAATGGAGACTGGGGATATATGGTGAGTGCAAGTGTGCACCCTGCACTACAGCTGGGCTTCTGAGGTCTTGCAGGAAGAATGCTTCCAGATCTGCCTTCTGTAGGTCCAGAGCTTCAGTCATGGGAGAGGGAAAACTATGCCTGTTAAAACATACATGTCTGTAAAGACAACAGCTTACTCTCCTTCCCTGGAGTGCTGTACCTCCTGTGCAGTTTGTGGGGAGTGCCCAGGTTCACGTTACCTAGGGACAATCAGCCAGGACTGAACTGATGCCTTGAGCTCACTGTTACCGGTTTCCTAACACAAAGGCCGAAAATAGTTTGTGCTTTCTGCTTATCATTTTAAAGACTTTGTCATTTTATTTATAGAGAAAAATATTTTTCCTTGTAAACCTTGTCTCAAACTAGACAAGCACATCTTATTTTTCTCCCCTTCTCATTCTGCTGCCATGCATATGTCTCTTTTCTCTGGCTGGCTGCAGTCCTGGTTGTTAGAGTTGGTGGCCAGATGGGATTTATGTTCCTTTCTCTCTTGCTTCCTCATGTGCTATCTGGAATCTGATGCAGACTGGTTTGTGCTCTGCCCCTCTCTTCTATGAGGCATGCTAATTTGTTAATAAATATTTCTTTTTAGAGTTAAAAGCTGAAAGTTCTTCTTTTTCCTTGCCTGTTTTAATGAAGCCTCTGAACCAAAGCATGGATTATTTTGATTGTGAGCTCTTGGTCCTATGTTTAAACGTGCATTGTCTTCCTCTTTTGAGGGAGAAAAAGAGGCTTAACATTTGTTTGGCTGATTTTTTTCTTTCCTTTTTTTTTGGTTTTGGTTTTGTTCTAGAATGAGAGACAGATTGTGAAAGTAAGGAACGTTGCTGGGCCTCATTCTGACTAACTTGTTCTTCAGGAAATTTCTTTGTTCTCATTTCCCCATCTGTAGAATAGGAAAAAACTTGCTGCCCAAATGCAAAACTTGCTCCTGTGACAGTAGCTCAGTTGTTAAGATTTCTAAAGCATTCTGGAAATGTGTGTTCTGCATGCTAAGTATCATCCTGTCTAGTTGCCAGTTGTGCCTTGTTGCTAGGTGGCTTGGATTTGTTCAGGTTTGAACAGCCCTTAGAGGCGTTGAACAGGAGAAGTGTGATTCTCTCCAGTTTTCCCGCAGTATTTGCCGTGCGTGTCAGCGAGGTGATCAAATCTTCTTGTTGGGGCTTGATAAACTCTGCAATTTCTCTCTTTCTAGATGACTGATCCAGTCACGCTAAATGTGGGTGGACACATGTATACGACCTCCCTCACAACTCTAACGAGATATCCTGACTCAATGCTCGGGGCCATGTTCAGGGGAGACTTCCCCACTGCCAGGGACTCTCAGGGCAATTACTTTATTGACAGAGATGGACCACTTTTCCGTTATGTTCTTAACTTTTTAAGGACCTCAGAGCTCACTTTGCCACTGGACTTCAAGGAGTTTGACCTGCTCCGGAAGGAAGCGGACTTCTATCAGATTGAACCCTTAATTCAGTGTCTTAATGACCCCAAGCCGCTGTATCCCGTGGATACCTTTGAGGAGGTGGTGGAGCTGTCCAGCACCCGGAAGCTTTCCAAGTACTCCAACCCAGTGGCTGTGATCATCACGCAGCTCACCATCACGACGAAAGTCCATGCACTGCTGGAAGGCATTTCAAACCACTTCACCAAGTGGAATAAGCACATGATGGACACCAGGGACTGCCAGGTGTCCTTCACCTTTGGGCCATGCGATTACCACCAGGAAGTGTCACTCCGAGTCCATCTCATGGAGTACATCACAAAGCAAGGCTTCACGATCAGGAACACCAGAGTCCATCACATGAGCGAGCGTGCCAATGAAAACACAGTGGAGCATAACTGGACTTTCTGTAGACTGGCACGGAAGACAGATGACTGATTCTGACTCCACAGGAGCCACTTCAGTGATTAGCAACTTAATTGGACAGTAAACCCAAGAGAGTCTGGATTTTGACTAAATCAACAATATGGGCTTTTTTTATACGACTATTTATTGTTTATCAGTGAGGACTGGAGGAGTTTCATTCTCTAGCAGCTCTGTTCTTTTGTCCAGTTCAGAAAAAAAACCGTGCATGTGCCTGTTCAGTCAAGACACCTTTCTGTTTGAAAGAGGGAGTCCGAAGAATTAGTACAATAGGGTATTTTGTGTCATTAACACAATTCTCTGACTCAAAGTGCTAAAATTACCTCTTGTTTAAATGGTTTCTAATCCATCTAATGCTATGACACTGGGAGCAAGAAACAAAAAAGATTTTAAAATGCAGTTGGGGGAGAAGCTGCTATTGTGTAGACTAATTTAGTTTCTAAATCAATAAACAGTATTGTAATATTCTAGGAAAACAAATCCCACCCTTTAAAAGTACTTGATAAGTACAGTTTCTTACAGTTATGACAACTGTTTCTTTCTATGCATATAAATCAAGCAACCAAATATTATCTGTAGCCATGGAAATATGATTACAAATATTTATATTGGATTCTAAATGCAAAATGTCCTTGTGGTAGAATTCATATTTTTAATGCCTGGTGCAATATTATTCCCAAGTGTAATGCCTGCCAGAAGAAGCTAATAAAAATGTGAAATACAGAATATTGTTTTGTATTTTCTTTTTGTCTTTTAGAACTCTCATACTTGAAAAAAACAAACCCAACCAAACAGAAAAGCCCCCCACCCAAATCCTGTTTTTTTGTGCTGCAGAGTAGTTCGGGTGTTCTGATAGGGCCCTGTTTTCTTCCATTAATGATGTAATTTGTTATGTTAATCAGCGGATTCAAATGTCTTCATTATAGACAAAGCTTGTGTTCTGAAAACTGCTTTAGATTGATAAAAGATGGCAAATATTTGTACTGGCTAAGGGGGTAGTGATGGAGGGAACACAGCCTAAATACTTGTAGCTGCTAATAGAGTTGCCTGGTTTGTCAGCACTTTATCTAGTGACTTTATATATATAATTTTAACTGCAGAATGCTTTTTCTGGTGATGTTCCAAGTCAAGGCACTCAAGTTCTCTGGCTTTACTCAATTTCATACAGACATTTCTACTTATCCTGGTCCCTTTGTTGTAGTTATTAATAGAATTTCTGGTTATGCTCTAACTTGATTGCAGCTGGGAGTAAGGGAGTTGGTATCTGTTTTGTGGAGTGGATCCTGTTCTCCCATGAAGTTCTTGTCTCAAGTAGGTGGGAGCTTTCCATCCCATATCTGGCTCTAAGGGCCTGTCTCAGGGGGTATTTCTCTGTCATATTTTGTCTCTTCCTGTTCATACATTGCAGGTTTTTGACTTATGCAATAAAAGGCAGCAGCAAGAGCTTTATTCTTGCTATCAAGGAGGGAAGAGAAGCAGAACTGATGAAGCTCAGGAAAAGTTGTTTCTTTCTTGCAACACGTAGTAAGAAATACCCGTGTTAACTGGCATTGAATTATAATCACAAGATGTTCTTTGCAACACTTCATTTACTAGCAAATTAATGACTGGCCTGGATCAGCCTGCCCTTTCTGTAATTATGAAGTATAATAATAAGATAAGCAGTATTCCAAATAATACACTTTATTGGAGCTTAAGATTTACAGAAAGACAGTATGAGCAGCTCTATTAATGGGAAGGTAAATTCTGCAGACTGGAGCTGGCATCAGCTTTGTCTGCATCTTCATTAGGCAGGAATATTCCAGTACTGGGCAAATCAAGAGCTATTTTAATTGTCAAAACAGATGTACTTTCTAATACACTTTCTGATCGAAGAGAACAACTTGTTCCTAAAAATGAAGGATCATGATTTCACTGTGGATTTTTCAGTAAAGTTGGTTGTTTTGGGTTTTTTTGAAGGCACTGTATGGTTACAACACACTTAAGAGAGGGTTCACTGTGTGGTGATGGTTTTTTTTTCTCAATCATCATATAGGGGATTTAGAAAAAGAATAAGAAAGCCACATGAGAGAGTTTTGATGCTGTCAAGACACTTCAGGATAGAAAACAGTGAACCCTGGACCATTCCTGACTAGATTGTCTCACAGCAGCGGGTACCACTCAGTGCTGTTGGCATCTGTCTAATTGCAAATGGCTGGCTGAGAATCTTTCATACTTGTAGTAACTGCAAGTAAGCAACTGATTACTGATTATTAATTCTGATTAGTCATTACTGATGCTTCATAAATGTACTGCTGCACAAAGAACAGGAGGAAATGCATGCCCTTCACTTGGAACACGGTCTTCATAATTTCGATAGTGTGTTGTGCAGAAGTGGCTTCAAATATCTCTCGTAGGCTGGGCTCATCTGTTCAGAGAATGTGGAAGGGAATAAATGGCAATTAAGAAGGGAAAGGCTATAATTTTTTTCTTTAGAACAATCTCTGAAATACAAAAAGCTACACTATTAAAAAAAAACAACCAACAAACCACCAGCTACTTCAACTATGTCCAAAATCTTTTTCCCTGTATATGCTGTCCTTCATAACCAGCACACGACACTCATCCCCAAGGGGACAGCATACTATTTAACCTCAGAAAATATGCTTGGAGTTGAATGTTTGCTGAAGGCAAATTTTGTGTTCAGCTGTAGGATTTCAGAGGAATACTGATTACCACAGTAAAAATCTCACTCAAGGCCAAATGAGTTTCAAACAGAGCAATACATATTTACATCACACAGAATTTTACATTACTCCACAGTATGGATGAATTGAGAAAGCAAAGTACTAAAGACCACAAAGGATCAAACTGTCTTGTTTAACACTTATACTCTTTCTGGTTAAACATATTATTGAAGGCCCCAAATTTTGCACTAGTAAAAGTATCAGTGTATAGAAAATACCCTGCATTTAGTGCTGTTCCATAATATGTAAATAGACTTTTATTTTAGCTTATTCTGTACAATATGATACAAATCAGTGAAACAAAGAGGAATTAAAAGCTCTTGTCTCTTATCTGTATTGCTTTTGTTAGAAGAAAAGCAGTTTCTGCTCTGGCTGCTGTGGAAGTTGCCCAGCTCTAATTCATCCCTACCTGGTTGGTGGGTGACTTCTGAGCCCACTCGTAGAGCCGCTGGTAAACCCGCCCGTCGTAGCTGCCCAGCGCAGAGTTCAGGCTCTTGTCCGTGAAGTCAAAAGCATCCACCAATGGAACAGCATCCTTCCTACGGAGCACAGGAGTCACATTTCTGTTACTGAGAGGGCACTGCTTTGCAAGATGGGAAAATAAAGATAAACTTGAAAGCCAGTTGCCCACATTTCTCCTGGAAAGCTTGTGCCAGTTGTCCTCCTTGTCTTTACTGGGAGGGAAAATCCTGCTTGTTTTGATTCCTCAGAGGCATCTCTAGGTGACCCTGCCTTGGCAGGGAAATTGGACTAGATGATCTCCAGAGGTCCCTTTCAACCCTAACAATTATGTGATTCTGTGATGTTCTACTAATGCCCTGAGCCGTCTGCACTGCTGAGTGGGTGTTTGCAGGGTCTTGTAATCACCTGGGCTCCGTCCCTAATTCAGGATTCAATCTCGTGTCAGATGTTTTCTCAGTGTCTCTGCCAGTTTGTTCTTTTGATTTTTGTCTTTCTTTGGTTCGTTTTTCTTAAGCTGTATGTATTTGTCTTATAAAACGGAATAAGGTTCCTGCTAGATTGCTGTGAAGTTGCTTTGGTGATCTCCAACCTTCATCTACCTTTCATTATTTCTGTTACCTCATCATGAGGTGTTGAGGTCTTCTATTCTATTCATGTCTGTACAAGCAAAACAACCCTGACCCATCCAAGGGCCCATCTAGCCCAGGGGCCAGTCTGACAGCATGGAGAGCTGGAGCACAGGCAGCATCTCCTAAGCAGGAGACGGTTTCTTTTTCCTCATCCTCCCATCATCCTGGGTATAGGAGGTTGTGCTGGCTGTACCTCACACCGGAGGTACCAGGATGCAAAGTGGTTTGCTCAAATGTTGGCATTTGCAGCGTCCAGTTCCTTTTGGGGAAGAGCTGTCTGAGGGTTTGGGAAAGGCTGGGTTTTTGCTACAGACCAGGAAGTGGTTGTATCCTTTCTACTAAGTGTAAATACGTAAATACTCCATTCTTGAATCCTGTTAACAAGGCATGGACTTACACAGAAGTTGCAATGAATTCCAAAGACAACGTGTTAGGGTTTTGAAAATGTTATGTTAAACTTACCACTTAATTCAGGTTCTGCTATCAGTTCTGAAAACCCTTGCTGTTTGGCTCAGCTCTGTTCAGCCCTAGCTTATAGTGTGTTCTTGTTTCTCTCCAGGTGGCTTAGGTAGAATTTTACATACAGTAGCAACTCCTCTGCACTGTAAGTTAGTATGTTCTAAACAAACAGCACTGAGTAGTGAAAGCTGAACCCTTTGTCGAAAAGCCTCTGTGAGTGTTGTGGTAAGTGAAAACCTTAACATAACTCAGAATTCACAGAGTTGGTGATAAATGGTGTCGAGCAGATGCATCTGAAGTAGCTGTAGGCAGAATTGTTTGGGTACCAGTTGCAGCTCAGCCATGGCAACAGAGTAGGCTGTATTAGCTGTGGCTTAAGCAGATTTTTCAATGTATGATGGGTTGCTGTGGCTGCCTCCTGCCAGTGTGCTCTGACTACATATTTTCCTGCTTTTGCTCTACTGCAGATGGTAGAAAGTGTTCATGACTTCTTCATTTACAATTTAAGACTTCATGTTACAGAACTTTAGAGACTGCAGAGGAGCTGGACACTTGGGTCTGTTTTGCCATGAAAACAAGCTCTGAGTAGATGTTTCAATCAATTTCTAGTGCTGCCAGGCAATGAAAATAAAAACTGCATAAGGTGAATTGATTGTGGAGATGTTGCCATAGGTACAGCAGCACCCTTTTATATCTATCACGGGGATAAATGGGATAGCTGTGTGTGTCCTGCCAAAGCAACTCACCGAATGACAACCAGGAGGTCCAGGAAGGATGCTGTGACCATGTCCATCTGAGCTGCAGATGTGTATCCATCATGCAAGAAGGCTCCTGTATTTGAGAAGATCCCGTGTAGTGCAAAGAGGTCACAGAGATGTTTCATAATCTTCTGGATGCCAGCCTTGGTCTCGAGTTTTTCCACAGTTTCTGCGAAGTTTTTCACTGCAATGTAGTGGCAGTGAGCCTGGAAAACAAATGCAATCAACAATGAATGCACCTCAAAACACTTTTAGTTGGCCAAGTGACTCAAATGTTCTTGCAAGTAATATAAAACCTTTTCATTTCCCTGGCACTTCTCCAGTCTGTATGCTTTGTTTGCTGGGTGACCAGGCCTTTTGCATTCATGGCTTGCAGTGACAGCAGAAGACAGAATGTGTAAACAGTCAACACTGTGGTATTTGTATACTCCAGAAAACTGCTTCAGAAATCATGGTAGTACTTATTTTAAATACTTCTGATGAATATCCCAAAGAGTTTATGTGAAGGGAACACATTGGAATGTGCTTGTATTGTAAGTGAATGTTGGTTGTACATCAACAGGAGAAAACTTCTGTTGAAGACCTTGGGCTCATGGTACTTTGGATCAGTGTCTACGAGGCTTCAGCTCTGAAAACACCATTGTCACAGAAGAACAACCAAATTTACCTCCCACTTTTGTGGTTTTAAGTAAAGTGGTAATTTCTGGGTCAGACACCAGTAGTGTGTCTGATCCAGAAATGACAGCAATATTAGCTGAGGTGCAGAGCAGATGAATTAGGCTGACCCCACCTGCCTGTGGAGTGACTCTTGCTATGTTGACACTGCTGTGGGTGGTTGGTGGTGCTGGGATCTGTGTGGGTTCACTCCCCCACTGCACAGTTCCCCTCCAGCTGTAGGTGTAAGCATGGCACGCCTGCACTGCAGCTCTTCCTGCTGGCATGGTGAAGCAGCAGAGGTGGAGGCCAGTGTGGACTGCAGAACCTGCCTGAGAAGCTGAGTGGCCCTGGGTGGCCACTCAAGCAATTAACCTGTGTGGAGTCTACCCAGTGTGTGAGCCACTCAGCTGAGAGCTGGCAGGTGTCAGTTCATAGAGTTGCCATGCCAGATATGTGGGTCAATCTCCAGGGAAGGTATGGAATAAGAAGTAAATACAGAATTGCCCCAAGAAGGCAGCAGTATATCAAAATTTTAAAGTTATGGGGAAAACTCAAGGCATTTGGGTGACTTTTCTTGTCCCTGAAATGTTTACGAAACTTTGGGGGCCTGGATCCCATTTTCTGAATAGTCTAGCAGCAGCACTGACAATACCACAGCCAGCCATCTGCATATGTTAGGCTCTTCAGAAATAGTTAATGATGTTAAAATAAGTTGTGGATCTGTTTCAAAATCTGCTTTTCCTCNCCATAACTGTAGAGGAATTGCACTTAATTGCATATTAAAAAAAGAATTTTGGTTTTTGGAGATACAGAACTATCAACGGATTTAGTTTTCATTGATATTTAGGGCTTTTCTCCCCTCTTGTTTTCTTTTCTGCTTAATTCTGTACTAATTCGCCCTTGTTTTAGGGAACAAATGCTGCTGTCCCAATGGTACTTCAGCTGAAAACATCTCTTATTAATTTGCTTTGTTTTATCTTTCAGCAGTAGTTAACACTGCACTTATCACTGGTTTTCACTCTGTTCCCTGCAGTTATCTTTCCAGCAGATGGAAGAAATACCAGGCATGTTTCATCCTTTGCTGTGACTCCATCAGCTTTCAGTGGAGTGGCTTTGGGAAGACTACTCTGGGAGAGAGAAACGCTGGATTCTTATAAAAAGATGAGTGTTGGCTGGAGATCGGTTTTTGTTACAGGATATGGGAGGTCTGATTCTGCAAGTAGTGGCAGTATAACTGTGAATGTATTTTTTCTCCCTTTCATTTCTCCTAGTCTTTTTCTACCTGGCCTATACAGACAGCAAATTTTGCAGATCAGGAATTGCTTCTTACTACAGCTTTTCCACCATGCAGACCACAGTGATGATCTTTGTGGTGTCTCTTAGATGTCAACAGGAAACAATAAACAGCACTGAGGCTTTAAGCTAATCATGTCATTTCTGTTGCATATTGTTTCATAAAGACCAACGTCAGATAAGCAGATAAATTTTGCTAACCTTTGCAGCCTGCACCAGCTGCACTGTGCACTGGTTCCACGCATCATGCTTTTTGACTCCAGACTGAATCAAGTCCTGTAGTTTTGCTGCTGTGCTGCTTGTGAGCCTAGAAAATTGAAAAACCATAAAGCATATTGTATGTGAATGTAGCATCCCACATGCATGAATTTGCACCCAGGAGTTATGTGTGACTGAATGGCAAACTGGCATTTCTGACATCTGAACTTATCTACACTCAGTATGAGTGAACTTAGATTATGCAAAATCTAAGTATAAATTGTGAGAAGAACCCAGACCACCCTGGTACTGAAGGATTTCTGCCTTCTCAGCTCCCAGGGTAGTTTACCAGGGGTTTGGCTGAGCTTTTCTTGGGTTGTGTGTGTAAGGAGAGTTTGCAAAACAAACAGTAATACTGGACTGCTGTTACATTATGTTTCTCCTTTTCTACACAGCAATTCAAATCCTGTTCCCACTGATACTGAAGCTTTTGGATGAGTGGCTGTTTTTACACTGGTTTCAATGACAGCAGGGTTGTCTTTTTACCTGATTTTCAGAGAGGACACCTATACAGCCCATAACTGTGTACATAATTCTGAGACCACTCATGGTACCATTTTTATTTGTGTTGAGTTGCTGAATGTGTAGCTGAAAGGCTACAGACAGAATGAGAGGCTCTGTTCTTGCTATGGTGTAAAATGAAAACAAACATCACTTTCTCAGGTATGTGAAATTTTAACATTCTATATAGAATTGCTCAGGGTCCAATAAAGATTTTACTGGATGGCAACTCAGTGATGTGGTCTGGGATTTACATTAATAGTGCCTTCAACTTTGTGAAATGTAGTTGTTTGGTAGCACATGGCTTAAAAACTTCTGAGTGTGAAAGCCTCATACTGAACATCTGACACGGCTGTTAATCTTGTGTAGCCTTCCTTTTCATTTTCAGGAACAGATGGTGCCAATCTTTGTTTAACTTATGTTATTTTACGTCCCTTTAAAGCAAGGAAGAAGCTGCACTCTTAACACATTTCTGATGTCAAAGAGAGAAATCCTGTCTCCCGTCCTGTGTACTGACCTGACTGCCACGTGTTGATAGGCCTCAGTGTAAATATCTGGACTGAGAAAATCCAACTTGTTCTTGGCCGGACACTTCCCGTGTTTCACTGCAGCCAGGTAAGTGACAGATGGTGGCACAGGCTGGCCAGCACTGGCTGCCATGAAGCACTTTATCAGGAACCTGGGAAGAGGGTAACAGTCAGAGCAGGGTATGGTGGTGATCTCCTTGCAGCAAACAGTCATGCAAAAAGTAAATGGGCTCAGATGAGGAGCAGCAAGGTGTGACCCATCCCATCAGTGGCCCAAAATGGACTTGAACAAGTAATGACCTTTTGTTTTGCACGTTACTCACAACAGCCTGATCTGTGGTGGGTCTCGGGTGGCCCGTCTGCCTTATTTAATACTACAGCAATCCATAACGGTAATTTTTTCAGCAGAAACTTGCTGTGGCTATTAGCAGTTTCAGCAGTGTGGTGATTAGATACATTATCAGCTTTGCAACCTGAGTCTCAATGCTCTGGAGCTTTAACGATGATTTGGTCTTACCCTCTGTGATCCCCAACACACAGTCACATTATGTTAACACACGAGACCCTTGGAGAGAGTTTACAAGGAGCATTCCCCACTCCCTTAGTTTTTTGGTACCTCTGCTGTGAGCTAGACTGACCAGGTCTGGAATTAAAAGGGTACAGCATTTCTCTTGATCTTGCTGTTGATCTTGCAAAAAGCAGTAATGAGTGCAGACATGTCTGCATGGCAGCACAGAGCTATGCGGTGGCTCTGACCCTGGGAAGTGCCCTGATTTTCTCTTTCTAGTAAAAACATACATTATTAAAAGTTCAAGCAGCTGTAGTTTCTTTATCCTGTATTTCATCTACTCTTATAATCATCAGTTTGTCTGTTTGGAGTGAAGTGATGTTCTTGGAGCATGACTCATCTACTTTCAGTATCCAACAACTTTGTTTTCTCTGAATCGACCTCACTTTACCAATGTTGTGTTACATCGTACCATTGTTACATTGGTTGCTTAAAAAATTAACCACAAAACTTTCACAGCGATACCTTTGCTGTGCTACTAGGCAAAGAGGAAAATGAGGTTATGCAGAACAGCACCTGCAGATGTCCCCAAACTAAAAATAGAAGAGATAATCCAGTTCCCACACACTTCCATGCTTGTTACACTGAAGACATGAATAGTTTATGTCCTGAGCTGTATTTTTAGAAGGTGCTGTGAGAAAGGAGTAGCTAGTTTTACTGGTTTTCGAGAAGTGGTAAAGGCTGAATAAAGGAGGGAGCAGGCTTTTAGATGAATACATTTGAATTGTTACCTGGCAGTTTGCAGGAGCAAAACGGTGTTTTCTCCTTCATAAATACAAGAGGCAAGTATTTTGGTATACAAGGAAGGAAGTCCACTCAGCAGGGAGTAGCCATGGCCCCCACAGGCCCGGAGACAGATCTCCACTCCTGCAGTGCAGTGCTGAGTGATCACGGCTTTAAAACCAGAAGATAATGCATGGAGCTGTTAGAAAAAGAGAGAAAAAGCAGAGTGTTACTGGTGGAATCCTCAGAATAAGTTCCTTTTTAAAAATTCTGTGCAATATCTGGGCATGAAATCTCTGTCAAGTCCCCCTTTGCATGGTGGTAGCACCCAGTTCCTGAGCCTGGCCTTTGGTGTCCGCCTGGGATGCTGCACATGCTCCTGCTAGGCACACTGTGGTCAGCTTATGCATTTTTGCGTTTCTCTCAGCCAGTTCTGGCTTTGGCCACCTTTGTTCAAAGTGTGTTTTAATTTCAAGGACCCAACTGGAAAATATTCTGCTCTGTTTAAAAAGTTGTATTTTTGGTTTTGGGTCAGAAGTATGTGCATGCACATTGCAAATGGAGTTGTGTAATAACACTTTGTGCCACCAGCTACTCGGAACGAGGCTATTAGCCAGTGGACATGCTTTTCAAGGACTTTTCACTCTGCAATGGTTCCCAAAACAAAAAGTTTGGGGTGGTAGAGCGAATGCTGTTGCTGATTGGTTGTGGACCTGGGACATGTCATTCAAGATCTTAGTGCTTCCTCTTTCTCCAGTTCTCTAGTGGTGAGAGGAATGCTTGTCCAGTTTGCTGAAATACTTTAACATTTAGAGATGAAGAGTGCTGTATGAGCTAATCCTGCTGCAGCTCACCTCTGGCAGCATGTCAAAGTTCTTCCTCTGGATCTCTCTGTAGCCCCTGTTGAATAGCTCCTGCAGGTAGTCGTTGATGAAATGAAAGGCATAGGCTGCTGCCAGCTGGGGCAGCAGTTTCTCTTGCTGAGTCTGGTAGTCAAGGATTTTTGCTTCTTGTTCCCTGTTGGAAGACAGCTGATGAAGCAGGGATAGCTATTGTTACTTTACCTGCTGCAGAATGAAAATAGCATTTTTCATTACCAAGCAGCAGTATGTGAACAGGACTGAGCTGACAGCGTGGCAGCAAATCTGCCCAGCTTGCTGAGCTATTGGAGAAACAAACCTAAAAAAGCCTAACAGTGTAAAAAAGGCTCTGTGTGGCCAGTCAGTACAGAAGGGAACAGGGACTGCAGGAGAGGAACAGAATGAAGCCTTCAAGGACAGCAAGTTGTTAGGTGTTTGAGGAAAGGCAGTGGCACTGCACTCTGATAAACTTTGGCTTTTTAAATGGAATCTTTGTGGCCCTGTGCGTAGAAATGTTTCCCTGAATATATCTGAGTCTGAATTAAAGTTTTCTGAGCTTTTTTTGGATGTTCTTTATCACTTCTGCTGTGGTTGGTACATTTAGGGCTTCAGTTGATGGAATTGGTTATTTCAATAGTTCAGCTGCTGTGCTCTTCTCTTTGGTTTGTGTTTGAACAAAACCATGTTTTCACTAGAACCTTTCTGCTTTTGAAAGGAGATGTAAACGGAAATCTTTGTAATCCATTCAAATCACCATATCTCTTTAAAAATAATGGGGATTCAACCCTGAATACAATTCAGTGATTAAAGTGTGGATATTGAATTTCTGGATGTTGGAAGGTATTTTAATGTTGCATCCACTGGTAAAACACTATGGAATAAGAATTCAGCAACTTGTCCACTTTGTCTGGATTCTGCTGAATTACGGGATTACAGGGAAAGGCCAGTTATAAAAAAATAAGTTGCCTGTGTGAGCCACTGACCTATTCAAAGTATGAAACTTGGAAAGAACTGTAAACATTCTCTTGTACTTTGACTGAAGCTCATTAATGTAAATAATGGGGAAGCATGTTTATCATGCCCTGTCTGGGCCAGGAGATCAGCCAGTGATGGGCTGAAAGATAAGGTGAAGAGAAGAAATACAAACTGGCGTGGGGGAACAGAGTGTACAGTTCCCTTCCCACCGGATGCATGGCATTACCCAGGCTTTAGCTTGGACTGCCGGCGAACCACGGAGTATCGGATGGCGATGGTGCAAGCCTTCATTAGGGGTGTCAGAACCTCATCTGAAATGAGGGAAATGCGCACTGTAGTCATTGTGAAATAATTAATCTTCTGTGACCCCTGTCTTACATAGGTGCCATCTGGTCGAACCTAGAGTAGAGAGAGGCTGTCAGATGCTGCCGCCTTCTGTACTACTATGGTTGTGTAATTGCTATGCACAGAATAAAATGGACATAAAAATCCTTCACTGAATGCAAACAATGGTTTTATGTATGATGGATGAAGGATATCCATTTGAAGAGACAAACTCTTACTGTTTCTGGCAGAGGTAGGTTCTGCCTGCCCCAGGATCCCCAGCTTCTGAATGTGGAATTCTTGACACTGACTTTCATTTAGGATTCAGGTACCTTCTGCTCTTGATAAAATCTCAGAGACTTGCTGACACTCAAATGAAGCTTTTTGTCCCAAATTTAGACAGCTCCTTGTTGTCTCTCTGGCTGTGGAATGAGAGTATGATGGCGAGTTTGTGATATGAGCCCACACATACCTCGCAAAACTTGCTCAGCATGTTCTCCCTGGGGATGCGCACGTTCTTCAGCAGGAGGTAGCCATTGTCAACGTGCTCAAAATTCATTTTGGGACCGATGTCTCCTGCAGTTATGCCTGCAGCAGGAGAAAACATAGCCTGCTTACTTCCACTTGAACTTTTTGCTCCCCATTTTGTGTCAAAATGGGGACCTCAAAAGAAGGGCACGATCAGCTCTGCTTCTTCCCCAGCATGGGTGATCTTGCCCGAGGGGTGAAACAGGCATTACAATGTCTTGTGGTAGTTTGTTTCCATGATCCATTGACAGATGGATCTGTGCTGGATGGGGTTAGAACTGAGGTGTTAATGCAGAAGTGCTCAGAGCAGCCCAGGCTTCTGGTTATGACAAGGGCTTGGTCTGGATATGGCTGAGGATATGTTAAACTTCCCTTCAGATCAAAAGTTTGGGCTTGATGATAACTACACCTTGGGTATCTGTCTTGGCTTGGTTTTGGCAATTGTAACTCTCCCTGGGCCCAATGTTTTAGAAAACATTTAAGGGCAAAATAGGCAGACCACCTGCACGAGTGCTGCAGTGTCTGGGGTCGTTTACCTGGGCAGAGTGAATGGTCCTGAAGGCTGCGTATCTGCACGATGAAGGGATGGATGCCATAGCACTTCCCATGGATATACAGCTGAGCAAAGACCACTGTGTGGGTTGCTGATCTTCCCACTTAAGATAGAGCACAAACACAGTTAAGAGAGGTCAGTACTAATTAGGTGTTGGGTCTTACGTATGGGTCAGCACAGCTGTGTGCTGGAAACCTAAATCAGCCCGCTCTTAGTTCTCAGAAGCTGCACCATCATTCTGCCTCTGTTGCTGCCCATGAGGCTTGGATTAACAGTTTTGTAACAGAATATGAGAAAAAATAAACAGTTTGAGCTAATGTAATGCTGATAGTGGGAAGTGCTGTGGCTGTTGCAGTGACTCCAGTTATTTTCTGTGAAATACCTTCCTGAAGGGAGCCAAAAATTTCACACTTGAATCCTTTATGTTGAGACTGTCTGGTGACTTGAATCTTTTATGCTGATGACCTCCCTGCAGCTTTTGGTTGTCTGAGTACTACTTATAAAAAAGAGAAGATTTATTCCTGCAGAGGCAAGAGCTTTCCTGAGTGAAGTTCTTCAGCCTGCAACCCAAGGGGGTTTTGTAGATGATGGTGGCTCCCTTATGGCCTTTAAACTTAGACAACCCCGTTTCTCTTACTTGCTTGTCCATCTGTGTCTCTTATCGAAGTCTTCTGCTACCACCTGGGCCCTCAAACACAGAGCTTAACCAGTGTAGATGGAGTAACTGAAGGAGGCAAAACCCAAAATATTTTGTGTGGTACTTACTGTCTCCAGGCCACCACTTCATGGCAGAGATCTTTGGTGTGTTCAGTATAAACTCCTGAGTAGCACTATCAAAAACTGCTGTAGTTTCCAAACCCTGAAGATAAGTGCCTTTAAAAAAAGAAATTAAAAAAATATCTATTTCTGTATCTATCTATGTATCTATCTCCTGGTATATCACAGGGATGGAGAGAGTGAAGGATCCCTGGAAGCTGGTTGTGGGTATTATCAGGGTTTTGTGGTTTACCCTTCTGACGAGAACCATGAATGAGAACCCAACCACCCCTGTCCCAGTCAAGGACGGACAGTTTAGAGTCAAATTCCCATGAGAATTAAGGCTGCAGCCTTGTGTCATACAGAAATGCTGTTTTCCCTGCAGCCTTACCGTGTCCCAGTTCAGTCTGAGCGTAGCTTCCAATGAGCTTGTGCTGGGTGGCGAGAGGAATCCACTTGGCAATTTGTTTGTCAGAGCCCAGCACTGAAATACTTCTCATGAAGACGCGGTGAAGGAGGAACGCGACATCTCCAGACAGTGCCCTGCAGAGAAGGCACAAGGGGTGTTTTTAAGGGGATGAAGTTCCAGGTATGTGATGAATGAGGCAGTAGCACTGCAGTGGTCACCAGACAGTACCACCTGCTGCCTTTTGATTTCTGCCTTGTCAGACCTTGCCCAGCACCCAGCATCAGCAGAGCGTTGCAGGAAAAGTGCCCTTCCAAGCTGCTTTTGTTTCTTCTTTCATAACAGAGTCTGCTTATGTGTTGCTTGCTCATTATTTTACTTGGTCTTGGAGGAATTATCTGTTCTGAGTAGCAGATGCTGAGCTAAAAGCACAGCCCAGCTCCAAAGCTCCTGAGGCTCTGTGAGGATTTTGTATTTTTACTTTACTTCATAGGATTTTTTTTCTTGATTATTCAAGTCAGATTTTGAGGCTGAACTAAAAAGAAAAAACAAAGCAGCACCCTACTTGAAAAACCCTAAACCCTAGCAATTAACTGTGAGGCATATTAGACTGAATTACACAGGTAGGTATCTGGGACCTGGATTTCCTGAACATTCCCATTCTGGAGAAATACCATGGTATGTTGAGTTTGTTGCTATACTTTTTGCTGTTTGTTTGCTGCCCAGTGCTCTCAGTGAACAATACTGGGGTTCATGGAGATTTGGCCTGAATTGAGATGTTATTTTCTTGTGGAAAAATTCAAATACATCCAAGTAACCCCTGGTTTATTATCTGGTCAAGTCCTTTGCCATCACCATCTGCATATATCCTAAAAAAAGCACTATTCCAGAAGCTGTGTATGGGAACTTGGGTACAGTGATTTCCATGCCGCAAATGAGAAATTTATGTAAGCTTTTTTTGTGTGTGAGAAATAATAAGAAAACATGAGGAATATGACTATATCTCTCTTCCTGGGATTCCTCAGAACATGGTTGAATCACCTCACAGATACACGTACATCTACAAGTAAGTGGCTGTGCTGTTCTCAGTAGCTGAGTGGCTGTTACCACACTGCTTTACTGCAGTGCTCTAGAGAGCATCTCCTTTCACATAGATACCTTCTATTGTTAACAAATTACTCTGACCTTTCTTTTATACTGGCCCTGAGAGAGAATTAATCATGCTGAAACAGTGTGGGGGGGAAATACGAACAAAGATGTTAAAGGGAAATTGCTTTGATTAACAGAAAATGACTTAATGAATCCTTGGCAGCCTGTCCAGAAATAACGTTCCTTTAGCTGCGATTTGAAAAGCTGGATTTTAAATTGTGAGTGATTCACTGTGCTGGGCACTGGGAGCCAGGATTCTGTCATAAGAGCTTGGTGCTCACCTGGACTTTCATCAGGCAAGAGCTGCCCTGCCAAACAGCTCTGCTCCTAATCCAGCAAATGGGACAACACAGGGCTGGCCCTGCTGCAGCCTTTGGCATTAGGGGGCCTGATAAAAGCATACCTGGGTGGGAGAAAGGGTGGGATTTTTTTTGTTCTGAGGGAGCAGTAGAGAGCTGCTTTTTAATGGGAATATAATGATCAGATCCAAGAGCTCTTGATGCTGCATTTCCCCCTTCATTAGTTCCACTTGCTGTAGGCGGTGAAAAGCTCAGCATAAAAAATTATCATCTTTCGTATGATGGGGACAACTTTTTAGCAGGGCCTGTTACCATAGGGCAAGCAGTAATGGTTTTAAACTAAAAGAAGGTAGACTTAAACTAGACATAATGAAGAACTCATTTTCAATGAGCGTGGTGAAACAGAGGCACAGGTTGCCTGGAGACCTGGTGGATGTCCCCTCCCTGCAAACATTCCAGGTCAGGCTGCATGGGGCTCTGAGCAACCTGATGTAGTTGAAGATGTCCTTGTTCATTGCAGAAGGCTAGACTAGATGACCTTTAAATGTCCTTTCCAACCCAAACTGTGCTATGAGTCTATGAAATGCCAAAAAGTGGTTCTAAGTGTCAGCAGTGCTGTGTAAGGGACAGGCATTGCCCTTCTGAGTGACACTGCTGAACTTGCACCTTCCTACTGGGTAAGTGACCCCACCAAACACAGTGTGCCCTGGGCAACAGCCAGCCAGGAATTGATTTAGCAAAGGGGGAAAGGAGGGGCAAGCAACTGAAATGTGGAGCTCAACCCCACACAAAGTGTTAAGAAAACTTTTAAAGGATGGGACTGTGAAAATATTTTATCCTCATTTACCTACAAACTAAGGTGAGTTTTTTCTTTTTTTTTCCCCTTTAATAAGATATGTGTTTTCTAGATACACAAAATGTAATCTTTAATTTATTTAGAAGTCAGGAACGTAACTGAAACAGCGCCACTTCCAGTTCTGGTTATACATTTAAAAATGTCTAAGGGGTGGTATGAGAGCTGCAGCACAAGTAAGGCGGTTGTTGAAGTGGAAGTACCATGATGTGGCTGTGAACTGCTGTGACCTATCATGCTGTACCCATGTGTTGCTCTCTGAGAAGTTCCTGGTTGTGTACCACCATTTTCCCTTTTCCCAAGTGTGCTGCTAAAGTAAAAACCTGCAGTACATTTTTATCCAAACCTATTCTGTCAGCTGTTGGCCTTTCCCAGCCTTTGCTGAAGCTGATTCTTGTTGGAATACAAAGCTTTTAACAAAAAATTAGTTGTACATTAAAAAAAAAAAAAGAATTCACCTGTAAATGTACTTATATTCAGGTCCATTCTCGGTCCATCCCATCTCATGCATCTTTTTCTGGAGATGAACAGCCTTCCTGACTGCTGCTTCGTACCTCTCATTCTGGGTCTGGAAATACTGATTTTCTCTGCTAAATACAGGGTCGGATTCGATAGCTTCTACTGCAAAGCAACACAGAACAGTTGGTTCTCTTGGGGCTGGGGAAGTGCAGGCAGTGCCTTGGGCCACACTCGGGAGGAGCAGGCAGGACTGGACTCATGGATACTGATGCCGTGATTTTTACGGTGCCTGCAGGCAGGTTTTGTTTTGCCAGTTCTGGCTCCCATGGCTGTCACATGTAACTCTGAAAAGCAGTGGGTTTGGGGAGGCAGGAGGGGAACTGAGTGGGCCTGAGAGAGGGGGTCTGTTCAGTGGAAATGGTGACCCTGCAGGGGAAGGCACCGTCCCTGGTCAGGGTGGGAGAAGTGACTCCTGGCAGAAGATACCAAGGATCCCTCTGCCTCCAGTTGCTGTGGGGGCAGTAAGGGCTGTGGTGAGCTGCATTAGCCAGAGGGTGGCTTATGGTTGGAGCCTGCTGGGTGTCCAGCTCGGGACGTTACCAGCCCATTGCACTGTTGCAAAACAACTCAGAGTCACTATTTCTGTGTCAGCCTGAACACTCCTCTATTCATGTGGAAGGTTATACTGAACTCCAGTGGCACTGTGAAAGGGGCGATCCCAGTGCCTGTGCTGTCTTTGGTAAGTGTATAACGTGGATGCAATTACAAAGACAACAGAGAAGGTTTTTTCCTCTGTTTCTTCCGAGCATACAGTCATTTTTTGGCACAACCATCACGACTGAGAGCAGCTCAGCCTGGCTGAGCCAAGCCACGCAAGAAATTCCCCACCTGGATGAGCCTGATGTGCCAAGGAGGGAAGCTGGCTGTGGTTCACACGTGATAGCATTTCTGCACAGCAGCACCAGCCCATGCACGCATTTCCCTTGCACAGGGATGCCTGACCCTCAGTTCTTGCATTCCAGTTTAACCAGTCTTGCCAGAGACAGTGAATGGGAGCAGGGAGGAGAAAAGCTTCAGACAGCAGGAGTGGCTGCGGAGGAGTCATACTGATTTACATGAAGAGAAGACTCCAGCTGCATACTCCCACTTTTTAAAGAGATGGGCGATAAGCAAATGCCCAGGAGCACAAACCCCACTGTGCTGCAAAGGAGGAGCAGAGCAGCGGGACACAGGCGTGGCCTGTGCCAGCCCCCACCAGGGCCTCATAAGGGTCACTCACCCACTGCCCTCCGTATCTGAGTCTGCTCTGCGCCGCCGTCCAGCAGGGCCGTGAGCTTCTCCACGCTGAAGGAGGCTGTTTGTCTCTCACTGCCGAGGTCGGGGTTCACGCTGCCGAGCACTGAGCCCTGCAGGTACTTGCTGGTCTCCAGCAGAGCCATTCTGGAGGCTGCGCTGCTCTGGAAAGGGATGGGGCTCCTCTGGCACGGGCACCCCTCAATGGATGCCTGATGGAGGTGTTGGCACAGTGAGGAGTGGTTTTGGTAGGATGGCCAAGATGTTGTACCTGCACAAGGGTTGCATGAATATTTAGGCACTATCCTGTCCTCACTGCAATGGACAGTGGACATTTATGGCACTTTAAAGAACTCAAACTGCAGGTTTTATGACATATTTTAAAACATAAAATACTTTTCTTTTCCCAGTCTGTCCCCAATATTCTATGAGAAGTTCATGCTGGAATATCCCACAACTATGTGTTAATATTTAACGGAGTTTCTGGCCCAGGGCTCACAGGCACGGGTGGCTCTGCCTGTGCTGCCTCTGTCCTTGGGGCTTAGCTTCACATTAACCCCTAACCTCATCTTAGTGAGATTTTTCGCAGGACACTAGTAAAAACAAAAGCTGTGGTGAGTAGAAAAGAAATCAGATCTTTCCCTTGAAGAGGCTGCTGCCTTTCCAAACATCAGATTACTTTAAGAAATACAACCTCTGGAAACCACTGCAAATGTGTTATTATTTCCTGCTTTTTCTGATATTCAGGCCTTTAATCCAAGGTGTCTTGCTGGAGAGAGAAAAGCTTGGGGGCAGTGCGGCGGGCACACAGGGCTGGGGTAACCCGGCTCTGCCCTTGAGCCGTCACGGGGAGCGCGGGGCTGGGCGCCGCGGACGCCTCGGCCTCAGCTTCCTCTTCCGTGAGGCTGCGTGAGGAAAATGCGATTCTCTTCTCTCCGTGTAAACGCAGCCCGCCACGTACCTCGTCTCAGGCGTCCTCCGTGGAGCCGTCCGCCTGCTGCCTCCCTGCCTCGGCCGCGGCTCCTGAGCCCCGTGAGGGGACCTTGCCCCCGGGGCCGGCGCCGCGGACCGCGGGTGTTCCTGCGAGCGCTGACCTCTGCAGGCAGGAAGATCCCACAGCTCCCAGCGCTCAGAGGGCTCTGCGCTTCCAAACGGGACTGTTTCTGATCCTGCTTCAGGCAGCTGGCGCGCTGGAGATTGCACTTCCAGCTCCGTCACCAAAGTGACACTCTGGCCTTGTCCTGGTGTTTTTAATTTTGGTTTATTGTTTTCGTAGCCTGCTCCGGGTGGAGAGCAGCACCTTTCGGGCTGGCGCTGCCCCTTGCCTGGGGGTTTGACGTGCTCAGGGTTTTCCCAGGTCTGTCATGGCACTGCCCTCAGCCCTTCCCGCAGCTTGGGGTGCAGGTCTGGAATGCGGGGCTGTGCCGGGGGGCGGAGGGAGCCTGACACGGAGGGTGTGCTGCCCTCACCTCCGGCGGTCCTGAATCTGTCCCTGCTGGTGCCCCGTGGGCAGGAGATGGGAGCTCACACCCCTCACACCCCGCTCACCCTGGCTACAGCAGGATGAGCCTGACGGGAGAGGAATCCAGCAGAGGATCCCCCCTGCCCACAGCTCTTCGATGGGTCTGTGCTGCCGCTGCAGACACACGCTGGAAGCTGCTTTGTCAGGGAATGAGGTGGAACGTGTGGGGTTCACATTACGGAAGGCTTGCTTTAACATGGGAAGTTAAGCAAAGGTTGGGAAATCGCATGTAGTTTTGGGTAACGATAATTTTAAGCCCGGAGCTGAGATTGTTGAACCAAGCCCAGCAGCCACGAGGAGCAGCAGTCAATGAGACCAGCCGACTGCAATGCAGGGAGTGGCTCAAAGGCAGTGGAAGGTGTGTTAAGGATCACTCTGGTAGATTAAAGATGCCTTGTGGCTACATCACACTCCCGAGCGACAGGGTGTCCTGTGGATGTGCTATATTCTGGTCCATACTGCACAGCATCGCATCCCACAGTGACTCGGGGTCATGAGTGGTTGGGAGGCACTACATCCTTCTGAGGTGCTCCATGGGATTTCTCCATTTGCTCTTACATTTCCTTCTGCTGGACTCAGAAGTGCTTGGCCTTGTGCTTCTTGAGTGCTGTTTGCAATTCAGCGAGTGAGTCTGGCTCTCCTGAAGGGAGGGTGAGGGATGACAGATGGGAAAAAGCCTGTCCCTGAATCTCTTTGCAGCCTGATGTTCATGCAGATTTATATTTGGGCAGGCTCAGGTGCTGCCTGAGTAGGTCATTGCCAGTCTGTGTTAGTGAGATCTGAGCTGGAGAGCCACCCGGGCTGCACACCCAGCTTGGCTCCAAGTGCCTGTGGATACCCAGAGATCTCATGGGCTGTGATGAGAACCAACAAAACCCACAAGAGCAGCTGGTCATGGTCATGGTGTGTTGGAACACACCCCCATTATTATGTTGCTGATAATTTTGCATTTTTGCCCATTTTTATTATGCTGGATCTCGCCAGTATCATGGCCAATTCGAGATTTCATATGCTTTCATCAACACAAAACTGTTCAGTCTGTGGCAGGTTTAGATCATTTTGGGAAATGAGCTAAGTATTGAGAAATACCTAGGGTAGGCAGAGGCGGATTCCTGAGAAGGGGTGTTCAGCCAGGGCCAGTCTGAGGGTACCACTGGCTTGAGGAAGAAAACCAGAACTTGCCATTTCTGAGGCAGTCATGAGGAATAAATCAGGCAGTAAAATGTAAGTGTTCCTTGACAGGAAATTTCACTACAGCAAATTATCTAGGAGCACTTCAGGAGTGAGTGCACAGGAGAAGAGATCTCAGCATGACCTGGATAAAGAGCAAAGCTGGTACTGAAAACTTTGGCAGTAAGAGAAATTCCAGGCAATGGAGCAGTTTGAGCATAGCTAAAAGGTTTTTATCTTTAAAGAGCAGAAGTGATTGGTTCTTACTCTCTTCCACAGAAGAGGAACTGTCACAATGAACAACTACCATTGGCATCCATGCATGGAAGGAGGTGTGTGATCACTGTAAGGAGTTTTGGGGTATAGCCCATTGAAACCTCACTGCTTGGGGCTGGGAAAGGTTGATAAAGCATTTTACAAAGCCCTGCGTGAGTGCCCTGGTCTCATGTCTAACCAAAGGCCTAGAGAAGATTTGTCCCTTTGAAAGGTTTATGCCAGGAAATGAAGTACACAATCTACCATGGTAGGGTAGCAAGGGAGCTGTTATTATAGGCATCAAAGAGGTGGGAGGATGTTTTGGAAACCTGGCCTGAAGAACAGGTTTGGCGAATGAGATCTCAGCCCCAGTGAGGAGCTGACTGGCCACACCAATGCCACAGGGTGTGGAGGGTCGGGAACACCACGTACCTCCCAGTGTGGCAACCCCAGCAGATACCTGGTGTCAGAGAAATGCATCCAAGCACCACCTCTGCCTTGTTCTGAGTGGGATGTTGGCATCTGTGCTGATATGGATGTTGCTAATGAGACAGAGAAGTCCTTTTCATTTGCTTCACTGCATTCAGTTTTAGTCCTGGCTCTCAGGAACCATGGTGTGTGTGACCTGTGCGTGTGAAGCATCATCTCTTTTTCTTATCTACTAAATCTGTGGTCTTTGGTTGCTGCTAAAGCAACTTTAAAAATGTTTAAAAATAATGAAATAGGCTCATTAGTGTGAGGATTACTTGTCAGTTCAAAAATGTATTTCAAAATTAAATTCAAGGATGTGTTTCTTTGGCTTTGTGTGGATTTTACCCTGCTGGGCAGGTGGGCATCCACGGTCAGTTAGAAATCAGATTGGAAGTTTCAGCTCACAAAGACTGATTCACAATTTGTGTGCTCTTATACTTTCATCAGATTGAGATGATGTCTGGGGATAAGCACTGGCTGCAACGTTGGGTGCAGATGATGAAAAGAGCTCATTGGTGAGCAAGTTAACATTAACACAGGAATTGGTGTCAGATTTCACTGGTTTTTATGTTCATTCAGTTTATTTGGCTGTTGTCTGTTTGTATCCTTGGATCTTTTTCAGTTCCTTGTGGAAAAGAGCAAAATATACTATCATCATTTAGTTTATTTCTTCAGAAGTGTCCACATTAAACCGTGAGTTAATTTGGTAGAGGTGCATGACATATAGTTTTATATAAATGTATAAGCACCAACACAGAATACAGACTATATACCACATATAAGCAACATACACAGTGCAGAAAATTGTCTTCCAACAATACTCTGATAATCTGTATCTTCCGGATACACCAATTTTATTCAGGAATGTGCTTTAGGGGCGTAGGGAAAAAATTAATGCAAAAGAAATAGAGAGACAAAGATATCCCAAAATCTTCCTCATGATAGCTACACTGATTCTTTTTAGGGTGCCACCTTCTCACTGCTGTGCCATGAAGCACAAGAGCATCGGTGAAAGTTGTACGGGCTCTGTGTCTGAGCCCAACGGGGGATTACCTGTTCAGAGGGGTGAGAAGAGCTGTGCTGGAAAATGCTGTGATGTTTAAGCCAATACTTCAACAGTAAAAGGATAATTTCCCATGTGCCATCTCCGAGGGCTGGAGCCTGGAGCTGTGGTCAGGGTTGAAGCTCTGTGTGCCCTGCTGTGTGCCCTAGGATACGGCCTGTCCTGGCTGCCCCTGCTGGCAGGTCCCAGCTCACAGCCCGTGGGGTCTTGGTGGGCAGCTGGGTCGGGGCTTTCTGCTGTCTCTCCACTGCTGGAAGGATTTCTTGTGACTCTACTAGCCCTGACTGAGTTTGGACAGTGTGCCCTGGCCTCCCTTGCCCTTTGGGACACCTGCTGGAAATGACCCAGAGACCCCTTAGCCACAATGGACCACATTGTGTGCAGCCCCTCTCTGTGCTTGGTGGACACTGCATCAAAGGGAGACACCTTGATTTATTTTTCCCCTCCAGGTAATATTTGAATACTTAGGAAGAGCAGCAAAATCCTTTCTGCCTCTTCATTGCTGACCTTACTGGATGGCTCCCACCGAAGGACTTGCATAAATGCCCCTGTCCCAGCCCGGGTGAGCTGATAACACTGATTTCACTGGTGCATATGGAGCGACAGATTGCCTCTCCTGGAGTGCATTTCCATCTGTGGCAAAATTACAAATTAATTTGCTGCATTTTTTTGAGCTCTTTGATCAAAGTTACTTAATCTGTGCCATAACTCCTCACAAAACCTCAGCACAGTAATTCTGGCTTGTTACTTACACCGATGTTATCTATGGAGTATCATGCAGCATTCTTTACAGCTATATACAAGCATCCTTAGCAACACCTTTTTATCCTTGGAGAAATTTGGCTTTTTTTTTCCCTGTGAAAAAATACTGGATGCTGCTTCTTCCTTATGGTTTTAATCATAACCTGTATAAAAAGCTTCACAGTTGGAAATAACGTAATAGATCCTTTCAAATCTTGTTTGACCCATAGTGACAATATGCACTGGATTTCTGAAATAAAATCATGTTTAGAATAAGCATATGAGCAAGGGCCTTAAAAACTACAGTAGAGGCAGTGCCGTGAGATGGGGTGCTCAAGGACTGAAGTTGAGTTAAGGGCCTTTATAGTCCAGTCTGTCACAGGAGCTCCATACCTGTATCACTGCTCTTGACACGTGATGTGGCTCAGATGTTTTACTCAAGCTGCCAGGTCAAGCAACAGCCCTCTGAAATGAAACATCCCACCGGACCAGGAGACTAGAGAATAGATTAGTAACTTTTTTATAAATATGTATAAATGCCCAGTTTCCCTTAAGTTACATACAGATCCACTGAAGATGTGGATCATAAATGTTGATTAACCAGGTATTACCTGCCCAGCTGACGAGGTCCATTGAGGACGTTCAAGAGCCAGTGTCCAAAGGCAGTCGGTGAGTTATGCTGTTCAGGCTTTGTATCAGGGTTGATGTGAGAAGCAAGAAGCTGAAATATTCCTGAAAACACACTTCTAGCTCTGGATGTGGATATCCAAGGGCACGGGTGCCCCCTGAGTATGATAGGCTCTGTCCATACATGGTGCAAATGCGCCATCCATCTCAGCTTGGCTATACCAGCAGCAAGAAGAGTTTTAGCTTTGCAATGTGGCAACTGCAATGAGGCAGCTCTGACCTCTGGAAAAGGGGATGAGACGCACTGACAAGTAGTTTTGCATTAGGACCTACATGCCCTGTAACCCCTGGTGCCTACCGGTACCAGCTGCGTGCAGGGTGGTTAACAGGACAGCCTGGCACTGGTGGGACATGACCACATCACCCCCTCTCCATCACAGGACATTTCTTGTGGGTCCCTATGGTAGCACATGTCCAGCTGCTGGGCGAGGGGATGAAGCTCAGTAGTGCAGGGGCAAGAAGCAGTTTGTCTGTCTGCTGCATCCACAGCGATCTGCTGCCTGGTCACTGCACGCTTCCATGGACACCCATGCTGGGAACACCCAGCCTTTGCTTTCTGCACAGAGCATTTGCCTTCCACCTGGCGTATTGATGGAACAGCCCAATGTATTTTCTGCCTGACCATGGAACTGCCTAAAAAGCCACTTTAAAACAGGGCTGAAATGCAGTTTAAAGGTGCTTATGAAGTATAGCTGCACCTGCCTGTGCTGCACTGGTAAGGGTACACAGAGGTTGGTTTTTCTGATAGTACAGGTGTGCTGCTGAGACACACAGCCTCAGCCAGGCTTGACTGGCACACTGGTGCAAAACCAGTGACCCTTGGGAAAGCCATTATGGTCACCTGGGCTGTTCTCAGTAATACACAGGTTGTCCCTTTTAGTTACCAGGTTTCTAGGAGGCTCTCCAGAGCTGCAGCTACACCCTCTTGTCCCCTTGTGCCTGGCAAACCTGCCTCCAGGAAGAAGCAGGAGTCCCCCAAGCTGTTCCTACACAGACTTCCCTGTTTTAAATATTTGCTGTGTCTCTAGAGTTAACGAAGAGTTAGCTGGTGATTAGTGTGCACCCACAGTCTGGGGGAAAATTACACCATTCTCTCTGCATCCACTTGTGTGAGTACTTTGGTGAATACTCCACTTTTTCCACAGTGATTCCCTCCTGGTCTGGGAAAACCTTTTCTGTGCCTTTTACTGGAGCAAGCGTTAATAACTGCAAGTAGCCCCGGTGGCGTGGCTGGGAATGTCCACCATGTACAAAGATTTCTGTGGGGGTGTTGGCGCTGGCCGTGGTAGGATCCCGATGGGTTTTGGCAGAAGCTATGCTGCTTTCTCATCCCCTGTCACCGTTGATGTTCTTCTCAGGTTTTCCTTGACTTTAATGAATTCTGGTGCATGGTCTTCATGCTTCTCCTTCTCTTTCTCCAGCTGTAAGAAAGAATTCATTGTTCACATGAAAGGACAAAAGGGCATCAGCTATGTTAAAACAGGACGCTTCATTATTGCTGGGTCCAGTTATTATTGACCAAAGCTGAATGAGTGTGTAATGCACATGTTGTGGCTCTCTTTTGACAAGCCATCACACCAGACCTGTGTTCACCCTTAGTCTCTCCTTCTGTCCTGCTCAAACATTAATTTCTTTCTTTCCTCCATGGAGGAACATCTCCATCAAAAAAGCAGGGTAGGGCTTCACTTCAGACCTGGAATGGGAGAGGGAGGAAAAAGGTTTGAATCCTTCCCAGCAAAGGAGGCCTGTGAGCCTGGAAAAGCTCTCAGCATCAGGTATTGTCTAAGGTGAGGTATGTAATTGTACTGCCTTACTTTTGTATGTGAAGTCTTTCTGGATCTTCCCTAAACCACCTTGTTTCATATTCCTTGTTCTCTGAGAGTGCCAGGCTTTGATTTTCAAGTGATCTCAGCTTGATGGACATTGTTGTTGTGTTGTTAATTAAACAAACTGGTTTCACCATTTGCAGTGGAAATACTGGCAAGTAGGAGAGGCAATGACTTTATTCTCAGTGGTAATGAGCCTGCTCACTGCTTGCACTGGTTTGAGGGTAAGAGGGCAGGCACAGACCACCCGGGGCATGGCTGTGCTGCTGTCAAGTGCACAATGAATATCGCTTTCTCCAGGCAGAATTTTGGCCAGGGTGCAGGAAATATTCCCCAAAGCAGTTTGGGTGAGATTGCAGCAATGTTTCTTCCAGCACTTCTGTGGCCTCTCACCCCACACTCCAGGATCCTGAGCCCTCCTGTGGGGGGTGCTGCAATAGTCTCCATGCAGTTTAGTGTTCTTTGAACTGGAAAAAAACCACCCCACAGACACTGCGTGGGACCCAGAGGAGACCCGGTGCAGTGGTGTCTAGTGGGGGTCCTGGGTGAAGTGGTACAAGCATGGTGGATCCCACTGTGAGGATGAGAGTGCTGCAGCTGTGTGGGGCAGCAGTGGAGGATGTACTTTGGCTCCTGTTTTATGGAGGGGTAGCAGTGCTATACCTTGGGTTGAGCCTCAGCCTGCCCATCTCCCCTCTGCCATGTGCCGGGTGGTTAGGATAACCCAAGGGTGGCTGTTCTACCTGATCCAGCCTCTGGTGCCTCTTTAATAGCTCTTTTTCAAAAGGAGACTGCAATTTCTTTGCCTCTTCCTCTTCCTTCTTCTGTTTGATGAGCAGGTCTCGCCGTCGGTGCTCAAGCACTCGCTGCAGCTCTGGCTTGCTCTCCACACCCAAACCTCTGTGGATAAAAAGCAGATAAATGAGGGCCAGAGCATCTACACCTGGGGTGTAACCACTGCCAGCCTGGCAACCCCAAAACTTGTCTTGGTCCTAAATGGAAACATGGGAGACCTGATCCATGAACCAGCCCTGACCCACAAATCCATCCACAAGGTATGAGGCTGTTTGATGGTGCCTTGGGCTGCCTGCTTGGGATGGGCACAGGATGCTGTTCGTATATGGCACATGTGGTGCTGGAAGTTCTGCTGATCCCATGGCACCAGGGTACCACAGCTTTCTGTGTCGGCTGTGAAAACGGGACCTTCCGTAGGCTCCTGCTGTTACTGGTTTTAACGGTGTCAGGTGTAGATTCAGCGGCGTTGATAACATGTGCAAGAATGACGATTTTTTCCCACCAGCAGGGGTAGTCATTGGGCTGCAGTAATTGTCCTGGCATCTCCTTCCCTCCCCGCACGTCCCATCTGAAGCTTTAAAGCTTTGCTTCATCTGAAGCTTTGCTTCGGAGCTGAGGGCTGATGACGCCCCCGCTGACATGGATAGTTTGGATCAAGAGGCCAAAATGAACCGTCCTTTTCTCCTGGAAGCTGGAGGGTTTGCTGATGGTGCAGGTGCCTGACTCCCCTTTGGCCACCTGATGCATCTCAGGTAAACCCCTGTTCTGGGAGGGGTGGGATCACAGGAAAGGAGACACAGCAGGGCCATGCAGGCAAGGCATAAATATATGGTAAAGAGATGGAAGGCGTTCCCTGAAGGAATTTCAGAAACCTCACACTGTGGATATTGCCATACCTGAAGTAGTTATGAGAGTAGTTATGGGTGGTGTTTGGTGTTCCTGTGGGTGCAGGTCTGTGTTGAGAGAGGAGGGGACCTCCCCATGCCTGTGCTAAGGGCTTGCCCAGGGTGCAGGGGGTTGCGGAGTGCTGTTAATATAAAGCTCCTCCTCAGCACCAGGAGGTCTCTGTTGACCAAAGGCTGGTTGGTTTTGGCCAAGGTTGTTTGAAAGTAGAGGCATCAAACCCTATGGGCTATGGATTTCTTGGCAGGGTGGCAGGTGCTGAGGTGGTACCTCACATCACGAGAAGCTAAACTGGCAGGCAGGAGAGTGGAACCATCCTCTCCAGATGCAGCAAACCTCTGCACTGTCACAGCTTGCCTGGGGCCCAGTGCTTGCATCCTTCCAGTACCACTTTTAATGATACTTCCTATTGTAATTTCTTTTTCTTGCTTTATGACAGGACAAAGTTCACAGCAACATCAGTGAAGGCAGCCATAGCCTTGGCTCCAGAGCTTTCATGATGGTTTTTGAAGGCAGGAACAACTTGGATGCTGAAAATCTACTTTTCCCAAGGCTTGAGAGAAGGAAAATGTGCCTTGGCTTCCTGGAGACACAGCTTGCAATGTTGCCTGTAGATTTGTTACTATTCTTTGATTTAATCAGCCTGTATTGTGAGTGCCCAGAGGTGTTGACTAAGATAAGGATTTTGTTACACAAGCTGCTGATTTGAGTTCCTTCTCCCTGCTGCTTGAGGGGGAAAAACCAACCAAAGCAGAAACAGGAGCAAGTCATAGTTCCTTCTCTCTCCCCTTCTCTCCTCTCTCCCTCTACAGTAACATTTAGCAGGAAGCAAAACTGGTGGATTTGAGTGTGACAAGAAACCAGCAACAATGGATTACTTTTTGCAGTAGGGTTTGTTTCACGTATTTGCTGGAAAATATTTGGGAGGTCAGAGCCAAAACAGGGACAAACTGATGCTTGAGAGGGGCCACCTGAGTAGGTGGTGCAGGATGGCTGTGGTGGAGCTGCTTGCTGTCAGTACCTGGTGGCACACATGGATGTGACACGGGGGCAGGCACAGAACTGGAACACAAAGAGATGATGTACTTTGTGTTTGCCAGTGTGAAGTGCAGCTCTGATGCCGCAGGGTCTGCACCTCCTTCACTGCCATTCCTCTCTGCTGCTTCCATTGCAGGGATTTCTTGTTCCTTTGTTCCATCATGGTTAGACTGGAATAATGTTCTGTGAGATCAAAGCCAGTGCTGGAGGGTGACCCTTTAAACTGAGCAGTATCACTAGGGAGAAGATGGTCACTCTCAAGCCAGAGACTTTTAAAAATATCTGGCTGGTATAGTGACATCTGTCTTGATGCCAGAGAAAGGTCCCTGTAATTCTTCTGATTCTGGGAAAATCAAATCAAACCCAAGCCCAGCCAGTGCCAGTATTGATTAATGCACCCTGCTGGCAGGCTTGATTGTTCACTGAATTAATATACGTGTCTGGTTCTTGTGATGACTGCAGTCCTTTAGAACAGAGGCTGTGCTCCTTTTAATTAGGCAGCCAAAGAGCTATTGTGTCAGGGTATTTCAGGGTGTTCAGAAAATGTCAATATAAAGCCAGTAGATTTCTTGCTGTGCTTAAAAGCCTCTGAGCAGAATATGATTTTATTGCACTGATGTTCAGACAGTTGCCGCAAAGGAATGATGCACTTGTACGTTCTTGATCATTGGTATGATTTTCCTGATGTTGTATCTGTACCCCAAAAGAGTTAAATTGGGGTGATGGGGTAGGAAGTCAGGAATATGAATTCTAGCCTGTCTTTACCCATTTGATATTTAGGGAGTTGGTGAGTGGCCTTCTTGTACAGATGATCTCACCCCAGTGCCACCTCAGCTTTCAATGGCTGCATCCAGCCTGCACCCCTTCCTGCCTCTGGGTTGACCTTCAGGTGCTCAGGAATGCTGTACATTGCTGGGAACGTGGCAGATCAGTGATGGAGACAGAAAAACCAGAAAACCTCCAAGGGCCACCAAAAAGGGGCTGTAGGTATGCCTTGCATCTCCCAGTGCTTGTGACTCTAAAGTGCCAGCCAACGCTTCAGGATGGCAGAGCAGAGGCTTTTTGTTCTGCTTTTCTTTAAAAAGAAATGGTCACATCAGAGAAAAGAGGAAAGGATACAGCAAAAGAGGACAGGATACTGTGTTTGTTTGCAAGTGAGGGGATTTGTCGTGCCCTTTCAGCTTGCAGTCTGTCACTGGCACCTGTGCCTCAGCTCCTGAGCTCTGACAGCTCAGCACCTCTTGGACTGCTCCAGTGGCAGGCTGCGACCTCCTCTTACCTTTTGTGGTTCATCAGCAGCTCCCTATGCAGCTCTTGATGGCTCTTTGAGGCTTTTACAGGATTTAGGAGCTTTTTAGGTTTGATGAGGTCTGGGTTTCCATCTATGTAGTCTGGGTGAGTCAGGATATTCCCACCATCTGGTCGCTCCCGCTGTATTTCCGTGTACATCGATGCTGGAAGAAAAAATGAGGTGTTTGCATGAGAAGTCTCACATTGCTCGGTGTGAGAACCCTGGGCAAGACAGAGGAGAAGAGCTGGTGCTTGTCCTGGCTGCTCAACACCCGTGTCAGTGTCTGAGTGCACGTGCCTTCATGTGCTGCTGTGGGTTTTTTAGAGGTTTTTAAACATACTCCCTTTGCGTTGTTGACGAGACACATATTAATTAGATCACTTAAATTACTTGCCAGCCACTCGCTTCAGTGGCTGCAGAATTTAGTGCCAAGGATTAATTAATGTAAGATAGGTCTAACTAAAACTGGAAGCAGCCATGGATGTGGACTGTGTTGAGCTGCTGCTTTGGGCGTTCTGGATGAGGCTGTTGGTCACACAGCACAAGAGGATGCTGTGGGATTTAAGGGGCTTCTGAAACACTGGCCTGAGGAAGTCCTGCTGTATCTGAAACCTCTTGTCAAGGAAAGATTTTGCTGATATCCTGCTGACCTATTCATCAAGATTGAGTCCAGTGCCAAGAAAAGCATCCTTCACCTATGCAGTCTGTGATCATGCTGCAATAATTTGTATGTTCTGGATGTAAGAACAAGAGCCCACTGTTTTGGAAGGGATGGCAGCTTGGATTTCAGGCAAACAACGGGGCATGCTCACTGTTCATGTTTTCCAAGTCCTTTACATTTTCTTTTTGCAAAAAACTCCTATACAACGTGAGTGCAAAGCACAAGGTGTAAGACAAACTGCATGTGGTGGGCTGTGTCTTTAAATGAGGAGCACAGTAGGCCTGCCTCCGATTAGTCAGTGTATGGTCTAATCAGGGGCTCAGAAAGAGCAATTTATTCCTCACTATTCACTTGAACAATTTGGAAGTTTACCAGTAAGAACAAAAAAAGTCCTAGGAAAAGAGTGTAGGCAGCTTCATGTCTTTAAGTGTCTCATTATTACAGTATTTTTTGAGGCCTAGTGTGAAGTTATATGGGTTGATGGAGCTGAAAGAAAAACAGTTGTTCAGTAATGTTGCCTCTTTCTCTTATTTCAATCTCATGTATAAAAGGAATAAAACCTTTTTAAAAGAGAAATCAATAAAAAAAGCCAAGAGAAAGCAGGCTAGGTCATTCTTTCACTCAGTAAGCACTTAAAAATGTGAAGTGGATTGCAATCAAACAGAATTGTGTACGGAATAATACTGCTGAAGAAAAGATTCAATATCAAACAACTTCTCATTGAATGTTAATGTGGCCAGTGCCCTACTGCTTTGGGAACAAAGGAAAACAAATCAGAGCCCATTACAGGAGTGTAATTGGGGTGAATAGTTTGGTACATATTTAAAGGGCACTTGGAAGCTGGAACCAGTGATTTTTTGCATGACATTATTTTTCTCTAGGATCACATCACTGCTGGCAGAAGGGAAGGTGGTGTGGTTTGATGTTTGGTGGCAAGTGCCAGGCTGACTCAAACTCTTGTGGGGCTGGACTCCCCAGGCTGAAATTGGGAGCTCAGCCTTGCCTTCCAGAGAGATGCAGGGACTGAAGAACAGTCAAGGGTTAAGGCAGTGCAATTTCACGGTTAATTTTTGTTAGATGAAAGCCAGGTTTTGAACATGAGAAAACATATCAGATTTTCACTGGTGTAAAATGGCTACATTTTTTTCTTGTACTTTTTTTCCCCTCACAGAAGAGGCAGAGAAATACAAGGAAGGAAGGAAGGAAGGTACAAAGGCAAAGGTTTGTTTTGGCATGAATGAAATGGTTGAACTCCTATTTCAAATGGCAAAGCTATATCTTCATTTTTCAAACAAAAAGGTCTCTCCATAGAGTAACTTCAATAAAATGCCAGGTGTTTTTATTGGAAACACTGTTTTTGGAAGCTATGTTAATAGACTTTAAACTGTGTCATCCCACTGCCCTTTCCCACTGTTTCTGTTTAGTCCAGAGCTGCCTCCAGTGACACAGATGCCCACACTTGCTTGTGTGGTACCAAATCCTGATGCATGTCAGGAGAAGGGCTGGGACATGTCCATCTTGGATTTGTCTATCTTAAATCCACCTGATGTGCTCTGCTAGGGGGTAATGCAGTGAGTAGCGAGCATGAAAGGATTATGCAGCCAACCAAGCCTGAAGGACCAACCTGAGTGTGTAAATGGCTGAAACTCAAGTGACTTTGGTATTTTTCTCTGGACCAGTTAGCTCTTGGGTCCTGTTGCTAAGCTGTGCTAGGTCTTGCGGCACTGATGCAGCACTGTTATTTATTAAATACTGTTTTCCTCTGCCTCCATGATGTATGGTTTTCCTTTTGCAACTTGGGAGTGGGAGTCCCTTCTTCCCTACTCCAAGACCCAGATCCTGGGAGATTTGCTTGGGCAGGCTTTCCCCACATCCACATAGGTCTAACACCCAGCAATGCACACCCCATGGAATGGTGTCATCCAGGCCTTCAGTCTGGGCTTGTGGTGCTTCCCCAGACAGCCAGGATGATCAGGGAAGGGGCCTCCTTCTGTCTTATGTGGCATTTTGAGGGAGGACCGTGGTGAGCCTGGAGGCTTTGGATGGGCTAATGTGGCTATTTCCAGACTGCAGCAATCTAACATTGCATGACTGAGGCTTGCAAAGAAGCAGCAACTTATCAACCTATTTACTGAAGGCAGATGATGAACTTTTCCCTTACACTAGTAAAAACTAAGAAAAAAACTGGGAAGGAACAAGTGGGAGGAACTGAAATGGACTGGAAGCTTTTCTGGCCCGGTTCTGTTAAACCAGCGTGTGAAAGTCCTCATGAGGACTGCAATTTGCCTCAATAAACTGCGGGGGCCAGGACACAGCAGGTACCTCTGTGCTTGGTTTTCATTGCACTAGATGTGCCTAGAGGTGTGCAGACACCCACCTCCAGGGTTTGGCTTCCCCTGGGTGTCTGTACTGCTGCCCCGGGGACAAAGTCAAAGCCCTGACTGGGACTGGAAGGAGCCTTGAACCCCTCTACAAGAATAGCACTTTAAACCTTCAGAAGGCCTCAGCTTGGAACAATTCAAGGAATGCCTTCATTTGCACTGAATAGAAAAAGAAAAATGAGAATATAAAAATACTGGTGTGTCTGGAACACAGCTTGGGGTTATGCTGGGGGTAAGGATGGGGCATCCTTTCTCCTGCAGGTTGGCAAATAGGATCTGGTGCAAAATGCTGCTCAGGGAGTAGATCTGTCATCTCTGAGACCTGATGTAATGCATGTCTGTATAAGAGAGAGAGAGTGCTATCAGGCTGCTTTTTGTCATTATTTATGGTGCTGGAGATGTAAATCAAGCCAGGTCTCTGCAGTGGATTTACAGCAGGATGTCTGTTTTTGCATGATTCAGCTGTAGATCAATGAACAAGGCTCTGGTCTGGCACCTCCCTGGCCACCATCATAAATCAGCAAAAGGTGTTGGACATTTTTATTTTGTTCTTGGCAAGATATAAACAAAAAAATACATGTGGATGTTAATATCCTTTGCTGTACTGAGGAAGACAGCGTGACCTTTTAAATAGGTCTGCTTTGGAGTGTTGCTTATAAAAAGTAACTGTTTGCTTCACCACACTCAGGCTTTTGCTTGCTTTTTGGTATTTTCCCTTTCCTCATTTCTAGAAGCTCAAGGCTTTCTAGGAAAGGTGTGTTTTCCAGCTTTTCTGTTAGTAAAAAGCAAGACTGCCAGGATGAGGATGCCAGGGCCCCAGCAGGTACTTGGACTTCACACATGGAGTTATCTCCTCTCTCAACTGTGCCGTGAAATGAGCCTACAGTCTCTATCAGTTTTCTAGGAGACCACACAGGGAATTTTCAGCATCTTTGAGGTGGCCCAGAGACCAGCCACCCTCCTGCCCCAGGGTGTGGGACTGACTGGAGGAGAAAAATGACATTTTAGTATCTTGGCCTGTTCTGATCTAAAGCAAAGCCCAAATTCCTGCTCAGACCACCTGGAAATATTTATAAATCCCCAGGTTCCTGGGAGAGTTGCAATAAAATCATCCCTCTGCAATCCTGGGACAAATTGTTTCCACTTCTGATTATGCTCAGCTGCAACCTTTTTGGGAAACAGGATATCAGGCAGTTTTGGTGCAGCACTAAATGCTTTTGAAAGCATGAATGCTGCAAATATATATTAAATATGCTGTACTAAGAGTGTAAAACAGACCGTGCTGCTTGGGGTGCTGAGTGGCTTTTGTGCAGCCCCCCAGAACAAGGAGGAAGCTTTTAGCCTGCTCCTGGAGAGGAGGAGGAAGAGGAGGAGGGAGAGGAGGTGAAGGACTGGCTCATGCCCAAGGACAGGCATTGGACATGAGGGTTTGGGCATGGCTGGAGCTGGGCTATGTTTCTTTTGGCTGCTGCTGCTTTTTGGTTTTCCCTCACAAGGAGGAGATGCCCTTCACAAAGCATTTATTTTTAGGATTAAACAACTTGTCTCCTGGTGGTGAATTGCCCCGTGACCCCCTCTGCGTCAGGACTGTGCACTGCTGCAGGCAGCCTGTGCTACCGTCCTGTCGGGATGGAAATAATCCCCAGGAATGTTAAAGGGATTAACAGTCCTGGAAAGGGCGGGTAACCTGAGGGATGCAGCTCTGCTTACGGCTGCCTACATGGCTACAGCTGTTCTTTACAAGGGGAAAAACTAAACAGGTTGGAAATGAAGTTAATATATAGCTGTTGGGTTTAGAAGGCTGTAGAGTGGAGGTCTGGGGTCCTGCCCAGCACCTGTCAACCTGCACCTGTACAGGAGAATGGAGGGTGCAGCAGGACAGCAGCTGCTTTTTGCAGGTTTTATGTGAAATGCCCGACTTGTGTTTTGCCAAGGTCTCCTTGACATCCTGCCCACTCTGACATCTCGTTTTAACCCTGCACATCCCTCAGCCCTTTTCCATGCCACCTGCATCCTTAAACTGCAAAGCTGTCAATGCTGCCTTCTGCAGCACAGGTCAGTGTTCTACTTTAGCTGAAATCTAGAAAGCAAATGTAGTTCACAGTGTTTTATTTCTGTTGTCTGTGTCATTTGAGAACTGATTTTCCAACTAGAGCTTCTCAGAAGAGTTTTGTCAATAGGGCCAGATGATGACCAAATGGCTTTTGTTAAAAATATTGTATTGGCATCCATTTCTGGGCAGATAATGGGCCTCTGTGAAGTGCCACCCATGTAAAAACAGTCAGAAGGCATTATTTTGGGAATGGGATCTGTACTCAGAGGACATTGCTGTCTGTAATCCTATGAGACCCTGTTACTTGGTAGAAGGGATAAGACTGGACAAAAACCTCAGGATGTCCAGGGTCAGAGGCCTGGATCTGGGTTTGTAAAACCACTGACCCAAGAGACCACTTCCTGAGCAGAAATGATCACTTAAAACTCTGGTTACAGGGAAGAACCTCTGGTTTTCTGGATGCCCGGGATTTATTCATGAATGTGTCCTTTTTAAAGAACCAGGAGATTAATGAAGGGCTGCTGACAGCAGCTGGTCATACACATCCTGCAAGTCAGGCAGCTGCAAAACCAACACATCAGTGTAGGCCAGCAGAGCGAGTTTAAAGCTATTTACACAAGTAAGCTGAGCTTGGGAAGTAATGTGAGTTTCTGACACTTTTAACTGCAATTATGGGGGAAAACCATCTCTTTTCTGGGCTACAGACCCCAGTAACATCTGGTCCCTGGGGAGCGCTCCTTTCTTCAGGGTGAGAGTACTGTCCCTCACACCCCTCTTGGGAAGGCTGAGAGGAGCAGGGCCTGTCCTCACTCCCTGAAAGAGTTTGCACGTGCAGGTGGAGGTGTGGGGGATCTTTAAACTGGCCTCTGTTACTTTTAAGCACTTGCATGCTTCTCCCTATTAAACAGAACTTAACGGTTTTTTTCATTTTAGAGTATGAACTTTGTGTCAACACATTTCCAGTGTCTGAAGTGGAGCTGGAGTTTGGCTCTGCAGCTTTTCTTGCGAGAGAGTAATGGCAGAAAAGGTCATGCTGTATGTTAAGTCCTACAAAGAATGAAGCTGAAATTTTGTCTTTGGTTTTGGCTTCTTCAATTAACGGCACTTGCTCATTTGCATGATTTTTCTAGTGTTAATTAACTGTATTTTAGAAATATAGAATAGCTGGCGTTGGCAAAATGGGAAAGAATTGCATATCGGTCTCTGAAAGCCCCAAAGCTTTGTCTGATGACAGTAGCTTTCAGGTGTGCACCTGCATTGCAGAGGATCAGCTGCCAGGAGGACAAGAGGTTTGACCTCAAAGTCAGGCGCCTGCTTTAGGAAGCCTCTTTCTGCATAGTCGGTGGGTTCAGGGCAGAGCGAGGCACCCAGGTGCCAACTTTGGTGAGTCAGATGTGGGTGCTGCTGGATGGAGAGGCTCGCAGTGCCTGGATGCCCTTTGGTGGGTGAGTCCCCACAGCTGAGCCCACAAAATGTGCCGTATCACCCCAGTAATCCATGTGTTGCTGTTACAACAACCTGGAACAAAATACCTGTAATTCACATTAGTCTAATGACTGCTGTGGCTTACTGCCCTGGTGATGGATGATGATGATGTTAATAATGATAATTAATAATAATAATAATAATAATAATAATAATAATAATAATAATAATAATAATAATAATGTGAGCCGAAAGATTGGCAGATGCTAAACATTACCCTCCCTGGGTGGGATGGCACCAGCTCCCATCCTCACCGTGATTTTCCTCTCGTCTGGTTCCAGCTATGCCAGCAGCTCGGGAGCACTTCATACCGATGGACCTGGCACGCTCCCCTGGGCTTGTCACCAGGCGACTGTACCTCTGATAAACGATATGTGTGCTCTGGGAAGGAGTCAAAGAGCCTTTGTCTGCTTTTAATCTATAGTTTTAAATAATTAAGCAAGGCTAATTCTAGTATTTATAATGCAATAGGGTGAGTGTAACTCGATGTGGCTGCTGTGGGAAGCAGTTCCCGGCTATCAAGTGGCTGCCTCAGGGCACCAGGCGCTCACGCCCCAAGTCCCCTCACTTTCACTCAGCCCTGACGGTCAGAAATAAACCCCACAGGGTCACAAGGTCAGAAAGGCAGAAAAAACCCTAATGGAAATGTAAAACAGGGCTGGGGGACACAGCCCTCCAGCTCCCAGCGCTGCTGCCACGTGTCACCACTGTTCCTACCTCTGTGTCTCTGCTGAGCACATGCTGGGGATGGGGCTGCTCACCTGTACAGCCAGAGCTCCCCTCCAGTGCAGCCAGTGTTCTCTCACTAGTATCGCCAGTCTCCCCAGTTTGTCCAGCGTCCTCAGTCCTGCTTACCCTTGCCGAGCCCCGCGCCAGCACTGCAGCCCCCAGGGCTGGGTCCCCCATTTGCACCAGCACTGCATCCGCCTAAGGGAGCACAGAGCAGGTGCTGGGCTCAGCTCGGGCTGCTCATGTGCCACCACCTGCTACCACCTCAAAGGTAAAGGACTCTGGATGTCACCAGGGTCACCCGCTGAACTTTGCATTCATGCACGTGGATTTAGAAGAGAGAAATCCCACCAGGTTTGAGGCTTGCTGAGCTGTCTGGGGTGTACAAGTTACCAGCTGGAAATGCTTGTACCATCAGGCAGCAGCAAGTGCCTCTCTGCTGGCAGGCAGGACTGGGTGTGCTGGTTAATCATTTCATTTAATTACCTTGGACTGTGATAAGCAAAGATAGCAAGGCTGGGATCTTAGTCTGTTAGCAATCACCACGACATCCCATGCCTTTTACAAGCAGCATGTGGAGCACTGGTTTAGTTTTGTTAGACAGTGGCAGATGCCTAGCAGTCCTTCTTGACAATCATAAACTTAGTTTTAATATCTCACCAAATATTTGCTCTGCACATTTGCCTGCCAATGACAGAGATGCACATCAATCAGTAATGAATGCTTAAAGTTAGTTCAAAGGTATTTTGTTAAATACAGAAAATATCCGCACACGTTGATTTGTAGGGATTGCATTAGCCCCCTATCTAGCCCAGTGCTTCTCCAAGAAGAAGGTTTGAATTGCAGGATGAGTGTTCTAAGGGAATTTCTTGTGGGATATGGAAAGGCAGAAGCAGAAGGGCAGCTTCTCAACCAGCTACTGAAGTATTAAAATACCATGATATCTCAAATAAAATTAAAACCGTGTCCCAAGTTACCGGTGTATGCAGTGCAGAGCAATCCCACGAGATCAGCAGCCCGTCCCCGCAGAAGGGAGCACCAGAGAAGCGGGGATCCCCCGGGGCAGTCTGGGGGGCTTGGGCTTACCTGATTTCCGCAGAGAGGCCCTGGGGAGCCCGGGGGGCAGGTGCTGCTCTGTGCCCCACGACATGGGGCTGTGGGGGCTGAGGCTGCCGCTGCTGCCTGGCTGCACTCGCGCCTAGGTGACTTTTGGCCGGTCCCACGAAGCCGCCTGGCTCCTGCCAGGTCTGTGCGGTGGCAGCAGGGACGGAAGGTCACGTGGAGGTGGCTGCTGCACCGGCGCTCCCTCCTTGCTGCTCCTGCCACCCCACAAGGACCTCACTGGGGGCTGGAACTCAGCTGGCAGCAGCCGGTGGCCTCGCTCGCTCTTCAGTGCTGGTCCCAAACGTCCCTCTGCCGCCCTGAAAACTTCCCTTTGCTCTTTGTTGCCAGATGATGTTTTCCCAGGATAGCTGAACAAGCTAATCGCTTTTTCTCCCCAGAGCAAACAGCTCTGTGCGTGCCCAGGCATCCGAGCTGCCTGCTCGGCACAGCCACTGCTGCTGGTGGAGACGTCGTGTCCCTGCTCCACGGAGGACAATTTCTCCTCAACGTGCCTTAACCACGCTCCTGGAGAAATCAGATCGCCCCAGAGGAAGCCGCACGCCCACTCTCTTTAGCAACCACTGCAACAGCCAAGCCGGCACCAGGGCAACCGCTCGAGCTATCGTGATTATTCCCTGGCATGTTGCAACACCCTGTCATACACCAGCTGCTGCACGGCCCAGGGGGAGCAGCTGCAGCACCCCGGGGGTAAGGGCTGCGAGAGGGAGAAGCAGCACCTACACGAGGCCACGGGTGTCCTGGTGGCATCAGAGCTCGTGTGATGCCACAGCATCGCTGCCCCAGGTCTTCTGCTGAGATTCAGCCCCTGCCTGAGCTGGGCTTCTTGTTCCCATCATCACTCTGGCTGGAAGGTACCATGTTGGCTGTCCCTGAATTGCCGCAGCCTGGGAAACCAAAGGCTGCAAACGTGGGGGAGGAGAAGGGGTTAAACCACTCCAGCAACTCCTTTTGGCTTTTCAGTGGGTTCTATGGTCCAGTTCTGCCCAGGTTGCCCAGTGCCAGCCTGCAGATGCTCAGTGTCCCAGTCCCAGGAGGGTCAGGGATGAAGCAAAACCATTTCCACCCAGAGGAAGGGGATAGGGAAGGCTAGGGGACACCACTGGGGTGCCCAATGACCTTCACACTCTGAGGCATCCGAGGGTGCGTGGTCCAGACCATGTCCTGGCCTGACACTCCTGGCCCTGTGAAGGACTGGAGAAAGAAGGCAGGTTCTCACGGGCACGGGGGCACTCTTTCACTTATTTTCACCTTTCCACAGTTTGCACCTCTCTACATCCCAACATTTTCCCCCATCCCAGCCATGTTTCCCAGCCAAGGGCTCAGCAGCACCAGATGTAAGCAGAAGCCCCAGTCCCTCCCAGTTTGCCTCCAAACCTCTTTAAGGGTCAGCTTGGGCTGCTGGCACTCACCTGAACTGCCACTCCCTGGCTTCTTGCTTCTACTCGGACCCTTGGACTGAAGGGAATATTCTTTCTGGAAGAAAAGACAAAAGAGAAATGGGAAAAGACTGTGCAGGTATTGATCTATTACCAGAGAAGAAACA
Source organism: Rhagologus leucostigma (assembly GCA_013397725.1). Taxonomy (NCBI): domain Eukaryota; kingdom Metazoa; phylum Chordata; class Aves; order Passeriformes; genus Rhagologus; species Rhagologus leucostigma. The sequence continues at coordinate 420,264 of VZTD01006077.1, forward strand.
CAGGAGAAGTTGCTGGTCCTTTGCTACCAGAAACTAATAAAATATTATTTTTAACCTCCTGACCAGGAGCTGTTCAGTTTAATTGACATGGGGCCTCAGATAGAGGAGAGGAGAGGCAGGCTGGTCCTCATTCCAATGTGTGTGATGTGTATCCGTGTGCTTGTGAGCATGGTCAGCCCAACCCTCCAGCTGTGGATTACTCACAGGCAGGGTTTAGAAGACCCCACACAGCTTTTGCACCTAAACCAAGGCTGTTGCAAAGGAGAAGCTGTCAAGTGAGGAGGTTGTGCACGTTTTCTGCTAAAGCTGTGACCTCACAGCTCATGTGTGCTCCACAAGCTTTTTGTGGCCCAGCAGACTCCCCTCATGTCATGCATTGTCCCATGGCCTGGCTGCTCATTGCACACTCCAAAAATACCATTTGGCTCACTTTGAATGGAAAAGAAAATGGATGCACATCTGTGCTACTCCCTTTGGGTCACCTTTGAACAAGTTTCAGGTCTGTGAGTTCACTGGAGATGTGTCAAAGGGAGAAAAGAGCATCGATCTAAACCTGTTTTGAGCTCCCAAGTAAGTGTGGTTATGGCTGGTGGATGTGGGAATGGAAAAGGGCTATGCTCCATCAACACCTGCTTTTGACTGAGTAAAACAAATCAGAAAAAGGCCAGCTAAATTTTCTGGATATATTTCTGATGCACCCTGGTGCCTGACCAGCTGCACGTCTGGGTTCCTCTCCTGCAGAGAGGAGGAGGAAGTGAGTTTGTGGGGTGCTGTCCTGAACCAAGGGACTTTTCATGACAAAGCTCTTTTTCTAGGAGCTCCTTGCAGAACAGTTCTCTTTGCTATCTAAATTAGTAAGCAATCTCCCCCATGCTCCTGTGTCTTTGAGATTAACAAAAAGCCTTTGTGTTGCCCCTGTAGCTCCCTGAAGGTTACTTTGTGAGGGTGGTTGATTGCTGGATGAGGTTTATCTGGAGTGGCTCCTGCAGACAAGGAGTTGCGTCATTCAGCAGCTGCCCCCGTGTGTCTTAGGAAGTGGCGTCATGTCCTAGGAGAAGGTGACATGGGGAGCTCATTCCAGCATCACCCATTGCATCTCCTCTACATGGTGTGGCCCCGCGTTGCTGTGAATGCTGCAGGGGTTTGCAGGAGGGGTCTTCTTTGGAGGTATCACCACAGAGGAGCGAGCCCAGCATGTCCCTGAGTCAGGAGCTGGCAGAAGATCCAGGCAGTTCTGCCATGGCTCTGGGATAGCTCCTGAACAGCTCTGGTACATGAGTGGCACAGACGGCTCATCCCTTGGGACTTGGGCTCTGCTGTGATGGGGGAATGACATGGTTTTCTCATTCAATGTGCATGTAAAGAGAAAATAATGCCGTACTGAATGTGCACCTGGAGTGTCACTGGTGAGTGGCTGTATGGTTATTAATGAATACTGGGAACAGGAAGATGGTTCTGGAGGAGCCCACAGCCGAGTCCTTGTTACCAGGGCTGTTCATTAGATGGACTTTGAGCTGCTGAGTTACTGTGCTAGTGATGTTGGCTGCTGGCTGTCATCTCTTTAGCCAATTGCTGTGGCACCAGGAGCTTTCTTGTGTGGACATGTCTCCTGTGTATTAAAAAGCCCCAGACATGTCAAGCGAGTTCCCAACACCAACACTGGCTCTCCCTGGGTGTGCAATGCCGCCCGCTGACGTGAGTGCAGTGACAGTGAGATAACACTGTCTGCCTGCCGAGGAGCCTGGGTGCAGCTGTGAGTGACAGAGCAGACAGCTCTGCCTGGTCTGCCTTCCTGGATCTTTATTAAATCTCCACTCTCAGCACGGGGTTGGGACTGCAGCATCACTGCCAGTCATGTCCGGCTCCCAGTCTGCAGATAAAACTTTACTCTGCTGCAGTCACCTGGGGCTGGACTCGAAGGCAGACGGTGTTTCACCTCCTGCTGCAGGGAGGTCCTGGAGGCTGGTTAAACATTCGCTCTGCTGGGTTAATGCTTGATGTGGGCTGAGGTGCTGCCTCTGGTGGTAGGGACGGGCTGTGCAGCCCAGCCTTCCCTCCCACCCTGTGGCACCAGCTCCCAGCGCAAACTCCATGCAATCCCAGTACAACCTCAGAAGTCATGCTGGTTGCACTGTGGTGGTGACCTTGGCGGTGGCAAAGCCAAAGGCAGGGGATGTGTAGGCTGGTCAGACCATGCTGGGTCCCTGGTACCATGTCACCTCTTGGCACAGGTTGGCTGGTAACACACTCCTGCTAATCTCCACTTGAGCCATTAGTGTATTTGCAGAGCAGGACGGCTTCTCCTCGCACCTCCCCGGCTCACAGGGGCAGTTAATGATTGCCCACGTGATGGAGACTTTTGCCTGCTCCCTATGGGACAAAGCAGGTTATGGCACTCTGTCACCAGCCAGCTGTGCACGGGGACAGGAGCGATAGGAGTCAGAGGGCTTAATTTGTCCCAGTGAGGGCTCAGATGGGGAGTTTGTGTTGCAGTAAATGGGCAGAAAATGCCTGCTATTTTCCAAACCCTTCTATTTCCATGTGAAAATCACTTCCGTGTGCCGTGTGACTGCGTCTTGCCAGGAGTAACAAGTAGCAATAAAATCTAGTATCAGATAGTAAACACTGTGCCCCTCTGCAGCTGAGCAGTACAGTCTTGGAGACATTGCTGATGGGAGCACGTGCCACTTCCAACCTGCAGGCAAGCTCCTCCTGCCTGGGATCCCCATCCTGCTTTGACAGTGTCAATGAGGACACCCACTGCTTCAGCTGGAATTAGCCTGGTGATTAAGTGGGTTAAATCCTACAAAGCAACACAAAGTATAAATAGTAAGTACTTCCATGCTTTGCATGTACTGTTCTGTGTTACTCCCAAACATCCTGGGCGTCACTATGTCCTGGTAGGACTGTTCCTGGCCTTGACTCGGATGCACAGCAAAGAGCTCCTGCAGCAAATGTCTGGAGGCAGTATCACAGGCATGGGCTGCCTTGAACCACCAGCTCTAACCACTATCCTTGTCCCTGGCTCCCTACTGGGGGAGTGCAATGCTCCTACTGGAGCTTAAAGCCAGCCGCTTTGTATAAACCATTAATCAGTGTTATTTGTCCCATGTGTGGGTGCTGTAATGTTTACTTGTAGCACAACTGACAGTAATTTTGGGCTATGCTTGTGCTCTGACGAAAGCAGGAAAAAGAGCCATCAGCATGGTCAGAGCGTGAGCCATGGGAAGGGTGATCAGAATGGCTTCGGGCAGAGTCAGATCAATACAGGTGCCATTAAGGTGCAGTATCAGAGCACCTGTACTGCACTGTAGCCAAAGTCTCAGCTAATGAATTAGGTAAGAAATTGCTGCAATCAGATCAGGGTGATAAAGAGGGGTAAAAATGGGCAAAATGTCACCCAGGCTGATGTGACTCTCCCACAGATCTGGTTTGGGAGAGAGACACCACTAGCAGAGTTAGAAGTTGCTCAACCTATTTAGGAGCAGATGGACTCAGAGAAAGGTACTTTGTCCCTAAGGTGCTGTAGCAGTTGCTGACATCGGTGTTCAATGAATGAACACATCCATTGATTAAAATAGTCTTAGTGCTGAACCCAGAGACTCTGAAAGGAGTTCTCATGACTTGGAACAAGGTTCATTTATGGCTGGCAAATTGAAGCCAGCATTTCTGTGTGTGATGAAGGCACAAAACACCTGATTTAGAGGTTAGCTATACTGTACTCTACCATTACTTTTGATTAGCCCCAAGTATCTTTTCCTTTTCTCAGTGCTCTGTATGAAAACCTCTCTTATATACCCCTGAACACTGAGATGCCATCTGAGCTGTTGCCCAAATCTCCTGTTTTATTGCTGAATTTTGGTCTATCTGTGCTCATTTGCAGCAGCTGGGACCGATCCAGAGACATGAGTGAAATCATCCACTGGAAGGAACTTTGGAGGATTAGTAAGACTTTTTCCCATCTGTGATGTCAGTGCTCAAGAATCTGTCAGCTCGATTGTTTTGCTGCAAAGTCCTTCCATGTGAGGTGTTGAGGCTTATTTGATTCAGCAAGCTGGGACACATGTTTGCTGGGATGACACTGTGTTCTTGGTAAGGAGAAACACAGAGAAAATCAGCACAACCCAATGCCTCATACTGCAGCTAATGCCCTGAAGGTGTTGGCCAAAGGAAGTGCTGCAGTTTGGATGAATTTCCAAAATTTCTTGAGGGCTAGGAAAGGCAGTATAACACCCTGCTCCCTCCGGAGCTGGCAGATTGGGCTTTGCCTTCCTGGTGGTGGTCACGATGAAGCTGCTCTCAGGATTGTTGCGAGAAACTGCATGTTCCTTTCTCTTGCAGAGGCAGAGGAATGCCAGATTTGGGAGGGTTACTCCTTGACAGGGAGCTTGACTGTGCACATTCCTGTGCTCCCAGCTCATTATGGGACACTGTTATATTGGCAGGTTTGGCAGTCGGGACTGGCAGGCACCCAGGAGTCGGTGTCCAGGCACATCCTGGCATTCCTGGGGCAGCAGCTATGAAATCTGCTGCCACGGCACTGCCCTTGTCATGAGAAGGGGTCTCGGAACCACCACAGCATCCAGTGCGTGCCTCAGCCCGGCCCCATTGCTCCCTGTCCTGTGCTCTGGCCGCTGGGATGCCCGCGTCCAGCCCTGCATGCACACCTGCCTGGAGGGAGCTGGGTTTTCAAACGAAGCTGAGCTTGTATTACTCCTGGTCCCTGGCCACAACCATAGCTGATTTCACTATCATATTGCAAAGGACTCTAAGAAATATCAAGTTATTGGTGTAACATTTCATTACTGGTCTTTTGACCTCTACAAGTCTGCAGCCTTTCTTGGGTTGAAGTGAGCTGAGGGCAGATGCATGTGGCCACTCTCATGAGAGCAGCCAGCAGCCTCAAGGATTTTTTTGACCACAGGAATTTGTAAATGTAGGCTTACAGAAGGGGATCAGGCTCTTGGTCTGGCTATGGGGTCAGGCTGACACTCCTCAGCTCCTGTGCCAGTCTCTGGGAGCACCAGCCAGGTGGCCACTTTGCTGCCTAGTCGAGTAGAAAATTGTAAATGCTTCAAATAGTGCTTGATGTTATTTTATTCAAAAAGAAAACACAATTTGACACAGATGAGTGCTGTGCTCACACCTGCCTGTCTTTATCACCAATGCCATTCCCCCTCCCAAATCCGTGTGGCCCCAGAAGGCAAGCACAGCCCTCCTGTGGTGTCAAAGTTGGCAAATCCAGTCCCATTTCACTAACTGTCAAGAAAAAAGGACAAAAACCCCGAAGCAGGGAGGCAGCGGCATGGGGATGGAGGCTTGCTGGAGCTGCCAGCCCTGGGGCCGGGAGCCCCGTGGAACTTCCCACCATGGCTGAGCAAACGCTGCTCCCTGGCTGCTCCCAGCACACGGCTGGGGAGGTGGAATGCGACACACCAGACCTCAGCAGAAAATTTCCTGCAGATTAATGAGAGCAATCAGTGGCAGGGCTCATCTCCACGGCAGCCAGTGCACAAGGCTCATTTGTCAGCATTCAAGCTGACATCCCACTGAGAAGGGCACGAAGAGGCTCTTGGCACAAAGCAGGGCAGTGTGCACACTGATGGACCTGCTGTTCCACCTTGGTCCCTAAGGAAATCCTTGCTTGCAGTTCAGTGCTTTTTAATCTGGTCCCTTGCAAAGTGCAGAGCACACACCGCCTCTGCATACCAGGGCAAAACCAAATTGTAGCCCTGTTCACTGTTGGAAATACTTGTATTGCCCACCTCAGTGTTGTCAGCAGCAGTTAAATTGTTGCTATAATGGATAAACCATTTTTCACCTGTCTCAGGAGCTTATTCTTGCCCTGTGCTGGAGGTGTGATACCACTGCTGATATGAAAGACTGCTCCACTATTTCTGGGGATGCTGCTGATTGCACAGGAAGATCATCAGTCACTGGCACAAAAGGGCTCCAACAGCTTTGGAGTGAATTGTTGTCATGCTGCAGAGAGACCATTAAGACACTGTAAAGTGCCTTGAAGAATGTTGTTTTGTGAAAAGTGAGGCTTATGCCACATGATTAATAGGGACAATGTTTATTTCTGGCACAGTGTCATGCTGTCCTAGAGCTGCCAGGCTGCAGTGGCATCATCACTCCATTTCACAGCTAGGGACCATATGTTAGGGGCCAAGGATAGGGCTACCATCAGAAATTTGCTCTTATGACACGGCCTTGTTGGGCTATTTACCTGCCCAGGGTCACTTGAATTGGTCCTTGCCTTGGAAAAATGGAGTTTGTAAAAGGCGAGGGCAGAAATGCTCCATCAGCCCCAGGCACTGCTGGTAGCAAACTGCCAAAGCAGAGTGGGGTGGTCTGATCCCTGTGGGCAGCGTGTGCCAGCTGGGTCCTGTGCAGAGGAGACCCCAAAGGAAGGGGCTGAAAGGGAGGAGGTTTGGCTCTTGTCTGGGATGAGATGCGACCTGCCAGGCTGCAAATGCCACCATGGGCTGCAAATAGAGGAGGCAGTGAAGGAAGACATGAAGCATCCCCGTTAATGCAGGGTTCAAGAGGAGGCAGCAGATGCCCCTTAAGCCCCCCCCAGGAGCAGAGTGAACCAGCGAAGCCTTTAATTACTTTAATCCATTTTTATTTGAGGGCTGCTGAGCCATCCCAGAGCCAGCAGGTGCAGCATTTCCCATGCATTGTTGTTCTTGGTCTCCCCACAAGCACATTGTGCACCTCCCTTCAGTCTGAGCCCTCTCCATGACTCCCTTGCAACCCCAGTGCTGCAGGCAGCATTGGCCAGTGCTGGATAACCTCTGCTCTGGAGGAGGGGCTGACAGCACGCTCCTCTGTGTCCTGCCCAGGACCCTTACCCATGGGTCAAACCCTTGTGCCGCTCGTCATGCATGAAGGCAGAGTTTCAATCTGTGCTAGCTGTGTCCAAGTTAGTTCCCTGTCTCACTGAGCCCATTTGAGCTCTCTCAGGACCGAAATGTCAGCCTGTTTGGAGGCAGGGAGTGGGTTATGTTAGGCACTGGAGCTGGTTTACTGGTGCTGTCTAGGTGCTTGGGATGGAGAAGTAGGAAAGAAAGCTGTGACCTCATTCTAGGAGCTAGAGCAGCCCCACTATGATGAGTTTGGCTTCTGAGGGCTGGGATGCTACAGCATGTTATTCACTTTAAAAGCTACAAAAGTCCAGAACAGTGTCTCTGCTTAGAGTCCCCATGTGTCACCTGTGGGACTCTAAAGGCTTGAAGAAGAGGAAGGCAAGAGGCAGGATAAAGTCACCTTAGATGGTTTCTGTGGAGGTTTTGGGACTATCCCTGGCCCAGCTCTCCCAGTCTGGATTGTGCTGTGTCAGACAGATGAGTGGACTTAGAAATGTTTGCTGTCTCGTGATGCAGAGCTGTTATTTTCTGGGTGTGTGTTATTTTTGCCCAGAAATGGGCTTTTTATCATTAATGTACCTGCTCTTGAGGCACTTTGGGACTTTACTGGTGTGCCTCTGCAGTTCTCATCCCTGCTCCTCTAAGCAGGGCTTGTTGCAGGCAGCACATGCAAACCCTTCTCCCCAAGAAGCACAATGCTCAAGGACGCTGAAACACTGTGGTTCCTGGTTTGCCATACGGTTTTGGGATTTGCTCCCAGGGCCAGTGCCACCAACCAGCTGTTGGCATTCTGTGAGTGTTGGTGGGACTTGTTCTGCTCAGGGGCCTTGGCACATGCAGCCCCTCTTGCTGACAGTGGAGCAGGCCTGGAACCCTGGCTGATGAGGGGGGGACAGCTAGGGCTGCAGTGTCAGAGCAGGCAGGGTTCCTCGGAGGGATCTTGTGCTGCCCAGACACAGGGACACTTTCAAAGAGCTGGCAGGGACATTGGCTACCAGCTTTCTGAAATACTTGTCAGGGAGAGCCAGGAAAATCCCACTGTGTCTGCTGCTCTGTGGAGCATGATGGAGCAGAGGTGTCCCAGCTCACTGCCTTGGAGTAATATTTCCTCCCACATGAGAGGGGCTGCTGGACCGTGGATCTTCTTTGGGATGTCACAAGGTGTTAGTTGTTTCAGACCTCTTTGTCTTTCTGTGGCGCAGGCTGAAACACTTCTCTGGCCAGACTGTGGGGATCTCTCACTAATGGGGCAAGTTGTGCTTGTGGGGAAATCCCACCAGCAGCTCCCAGAAATGCTTGTCCCGTCCTGCTCAGATGGAGGAGTTTTAGAGGATGTTTTCAAAGCCCTGTTCTCAGCATGGGCAGCCAGGTACTGTGGTTTGCCTGAACAAGCAGAGCCTCTCTACCTGGCACTGGCGTGCTGCCTCTTGTTGTTCCAAACAAGCCACAGAGCAAAGCTCCCCGCTCAGCAGCAGGACTAATCTGGGCTCATCTGACATTAGTGTAAACTGACACTCTTGGGAATTTGGGGACAGAGAACTTTCCCTGGGGAAACAGCCACTATGCAAGCTCTGCCTTGAGAAAACATGGAGAAAAGTAGTGGAGAAGTGCAGGTGCCTGGGAACAACCTCCTCCACTGCCAGAGGGTCTGGAGCATCTGCCATGGCATCCTGGGGATCTGTTGCCCGTGAGGCTGTGCTTGCAGATTATTTGAAGGGTGTTTGCTGATGTTAGAGGGATGTCAGCCATACCAGTGGGGCCAAAGCCCTGCAGAGCAGAGGAATCGGCAGGGAATCATCACCAGCTCATCAGAGAATCAGCACCAGCTCTGCAGCACCCATGAACCAGCCTGTGGCAGAGTCCTTGCCTTCCCTTCAAGAGAAGGGTACCCTAGCAAGGGTCTGTGTCTTGCTGGAGCCCTCTGTTGGCTTGGGCCCACAGAACACTGGTGACATGAGAACAGGTTTTTTGGGACTAGATGCAGCCTTTTCAAGTAAAAATGTCCTTGGAGCCATGCTGGCAGCCTTTCCGGTCCCTTTTGTTGTGGAGCTGGGGATTGCCTTGCACTCCACAATCCACTACTGTAATCCCCTTGGAGTGCTGTTCTGGACTAAGCTTAAAAGAGGTGCAGCTGAGACTTCTAATGCAGGCAGTGCTGGTGAGGAGTGCTGAGCTCTGCTCTGTGCTCCCTGTGGGTGCTCTCTGGGCTGTTGCTGATAGATGGGTTCAGGCCTGGCAGGTCCCTGTGCCCCGAGCTGTGCTGGTTCTGCAAGGGCTGGGGGAAGGGGAGCTTTCGTGCTTGTCACCTGGACTCATCCTGCTCTTCAGGAGAGCTGGATCCTGCTGTTCATGCCCACCCTGGAAAGGCAGCTGAAAGAGTTGTCTTGTTTTCATCTCCCATCAGCATCAGCCTAAGGGAAAGCACCGACCCAGGAGCTTCCAGTCAGACATCCCTGCTTGGTGCCAGCTGGGCAGTGGCACAGGCTTTTGTCAACCCAGGCAACGTTTGGGAGGCTGAAATGGGAGTGACATCTCTGACCTTTTGGTACCCATGAAAGTAAAACTGTCTCAGCTTTTAGGAGCTGCCAGGAAGCTGGAGAGCCTGAGCTCCCGGCAGCATTTCAAAGCCAGGCCATTCAGTGCCACGCTGCGGTGGGATCGTGGTGTTTCAGAGAGAGAGAACAGTAGGGAAAGCTGTCCAAAAGCAGTCTGGTCTGGTGGTCAGGAGGCTGGCATGGGCTGCTTTGTATGCAGCAGGGCTTAACCGGATGGCGCTGAGCCAAGCCTGACCTAACCAGCTTATTTCCCTGCTTCCAGTAATGCCTCTACAAATGCACCAGGGCCTGAAGGTCGTGGCCACGTGAGCAGGGGCCTGAGGATTAGCTGTGGGCAGAGCATGGCTCCTCCTGGGTGTGTTGTAGCCCTGAGCCACAGGAACAACCACAGATTCCGTGTGTGCTGGAGCCAGCACGGCATTGGTACCTGGGATGTGTGTTGGAGCAGTGCCGGGCTGGCTTGGAGCAGCACCTCCGGTAGCTGGCACTTGTCAGAAGTCCAGAAAAATAGATAAATGTTTACTAGTCCCACTTCAGCTCCGATTTTCCTTCTGGATGTTGGTCACACTGGCCAGTGGGTTGCTTTTTCACACGTTTGCCCTGCAAGAGTGTCTAGCTCTGGTTTTGGAAGAAAGTCCAGCAAGTTTGCAAAATTCTGAAAAGCACTTGGTTTGGAGGTGCCCATACCTCTGAAGGCCTCAGTCATGCTCAGCTGAGCATGAAGGGTCCCTGCTGGGGCAAAGGTCCAAAGGTCACTGCTGTCCCCATTCCAGTAGAAGTTACTGACCTAGTGTGGTGCACAAGTGTGTTTCTCTTAAGAGTTGGGAGATGAGCTGTGGAAGCCTAATTCCAGATCAGGACATCACAGCTGAGCAGTGATGATGCATCTCTAGGCACTGATGTCATCAGCCATGGAAGCAAAATGACATCCAACAACATCCTCAGCACAACCATCTCTAGCCACCTCTGCAGGGCTCTGACTCCTTAAAACTGTTTCCATTTGGAGCTGTTTGACCCCTCTCCCCAGGGGGAGCTGGCACCAATTCTCAGGCCAACAAATACTCAGGGCTTGCTCTGCACTGCGCCTGCAGGAGACATCCCAGAGGCTGCCGGATGCATTCAGAACAAACCTGACATTTCTCCCCAGAAAGCCAAACTTTGTCCTAATGCAATGCTTGCAATGCTCTGATCCCCTCCTTGCTGTCCTGAAAGCCCCGGCAGGCCCCAATGCTGAGCCCATTAGATGGAATTACTTAATCCGGCCCTGATGAGTGGCACCCACTCCCAGGAGCGGGTCCCTTCCCTCTAATCCCTCACTGCCATCAGCCGCCTTAGCACGCGCGGGGCGACACAAGCACCACGTGAGCAGATGGTGCCTTCTCCATCACACCCCGCCGCCACAGCCCTGAGGAAAACTGCCCTGGTACCTTTTTCCCGTGAGACGCCCCCATGGTCGGATGTGTTGGCTGTGCTCCACTCTCCGGGCTGTGGGACCGGCTGGCTCTCTGCGGTCACGGCCCCGTTACTCCAGGGAGGACAGGCGGCTGTGCTGCTCCCAGCCCCTCGGCGGCTGCTGTGGGGAGACGTGGGTGAAATCCAGCCCGTCTGTGGCGGGGTCGGGTGGGAAAGCTTGCTTTTCCTCCCTTCTTCCAGCACGTGGAGAACTCATTTTCTTCATGCACCTAACGGCTGGCTCGCACCCAGGCTCTGCCCGGGCACAAAGGCAGCTTTCATGCTGTGGATGGCCGGTTTCTAAGCCGGGATCCGTATTTTGAGAGGCTGTGGAAGATTACAGTAATTGCACTTGACAGGGCAAGATGTCACAGGATGCGGATTCGCCCAGCTGCGGCCCGGCACCCACAGGTCCTTGCCTGTGGCATCTTTCCTAGATGCTCCTTTGGTGCTTTGCCCGAATGAACCCCAAAAAATAAAGGAAGATTTTCCCTCTGCTGCCCGTCTGCATCTTGGCTCTTGGCTCCTGTTGCAGCACTGGATTTTGCAAACTTTGCTTCTACATACACCTCAGGCTGCCCGTTTGCTGCTGCAGCGTTGGTGCCTACTGTGACCCCAGGGGAGCCCAGGTCACCTGAAGCTGCATCCTGGGAGTCCGAGCAGGTCAGGCTTGTGTTTGGTGAAGACTCTGGGGATGCGGCACGGTGCAAACCAGCCAGGTAGGTGCCTGTCCCTGCAGTAATACAGCTTTCAAAATGCCAAGGCACTGCAAAACCTCGTTTGGAGATTGCTGTCCCTGCACCCACTGTCCTTTTCAGATCCTTTAAAGAAATTAGCAAGTTCAATTTGACTCATGAATCCATATTTATTCCCTCTCAGTGTCTGGATATTTAAAAAACTGATTTATTTATCAGGGCACAGTGACTTTGGCAGGGATGGCTCTTCAAAACTCTGGCTGCTACTGAGTGTCCCTGCACAGGAGTTGCACTTTTAGCTCTCCGTATTTCTTGAAAATAGTGATGTACCTTAGTAACTGCTCTGTGATGGATTCAGAGCTACTTTTAACTGCCCACAGCACGCTGAAACATAAATTTCCTTTATTTTGGCTTGAAACCAGATTTCTAATGTGCATTGCAAAGGGCTAGGAAGAGTTTCCTGTGGCTGAATGGGGCTGGTTGTTTTCGGGGCTGGTTGTTTTTGGGGCCGTAGTTGATGCTGTGCTCTGGTTTACCCTGTGGAGCCACCTTTACAGCTCTTGGGCTGTTTTCAGTTTGGTTTATGAGTGAATCTAGATCCTTTGAGGGGCTTAAAATAGTTGGCATATTTATGCCGGCAGCTCAGCGGGGCTGTTGTGTCTGCTCGTTGTGTTATTTCTTGCTGCTGCCACGGGTAGGGATGATTCAGCTCTTGGGATTAACCACTGTTGTTGCAGCAGATTTAGGGATCGATTTACGGCAGAGGTTTCCCTCAATGCCATCAGGTGTGTGCTAAGAGTGTGGGAGGATAAGCTGGGATAAAATACTACACCTCTTCGAGGATTCCTCTGTGATGGCTGTTTTGGGGTTTTATTTCAGTTCTGCCTTTGGAAGTTCTTACAGGTGTTACACAGTTTATGTGGGGATTTTTCCTTGTTTAGGGAAAACCAGTTGATTGGTGGTGTTGAGTTTTGGATCCAGGGTTTCATCCTTCAGGTGGCCAGCACAGGACAGGCTGTGTCCTTTCCTGGCCTTATCCTGCCCATGCTCCTCACTTCTGCTCCTCTGGGGTGACCTGAGGGCTCAGATAACCCTGTGAATTGCCTTTTAGGAGCTGTGGAAGCAAAGAAGGTTGTGCAGGACAGTCTCCATGCGGCTCCAAGTGCTCCAGGAGAAACACTCCATCCTCATGTTCTGCAAAACAGCTGGTCTGCTTCAGAGAATGGGGAAAAAGCAGATACAATGATCGGAAATTAGAGTCTGTACATGATGCAAATTCATCCCTATCTCTGATGGCAGATAAGCCTGGCCGTCACCCGTGCAGCTCATCTGATCCCAGCTGTGCTGGGGCCCAGGGAGGGGTTGGGAACAGTTGGTGCTTGGCTGATGCATCTGTACAGGAGCAGGGGGCAGATGCTCCCCAGGACTTGCTCGGTGTTGGGTAGCAGCGTAGGGACTGCTCTAGGAGGACTGTGGGGCTTTCCTGCCCTGCCTTTGGGCAGATATCTTTCCCCTCCCGGTGGTGTCGGCTGGCCCCAGGTTGGGGTGCAGCTCCCAGTGTGTGGCCAACCCCAGTGGGTGCCAGTCCGGGTGCATTGTATCGCTCCAGAGTGATGCTGGCTCTGGCTTCACCAGTAAAAGGCTTCCACCTATTGGTTGTGCAGCACAGCTTCAGCTGCCCAAGACACCTGCACGTCCATCCATCCATCCATCCATCCATCCATCCATCCATCCATCCGTCCGTCCGTCCGTCCGTCTGTCCGTCCGTCCGTCTATCCGTCCGTCCGTCCGTCCATCTCTGAGGGCAAAGCAAAGTTGGCACATCCTTGGCATTATCCTGACCTTCGATGGGGATGTGTCACAGAGGATTTAGCTTGGATTTATCCCAGGAATGATACTTTTGTCTGCAAATACTAACCTACGTTGCTGCATGCTATCCCTGTGAATTTCTGGCCTTATTGTGGCTGTAGAAGACTGTGGCACATTGGCAAGAGCTCTAGGGGGAAACCACCAAAGTCTGAACATCCCCAGGGATGACTTTACTCTGTACCATGTGGGGAGGGGGAGCACCTGTGTGCAGGGCTGTGGAATGGGTGATGGTGATGCTTAATTGGTGGCAGAGGACCTGGCATGCTGTGCCTGTGGGGGAAAGTGTGGATTATGCTTGAAAATGGAAATGAGAAGGTAGTGTTTTATAATTAGAAATCTCAGTTAAGAAATTTACAAAAGTTTCTACAAAGTTTTTAGTTTAAAGACAGAAAAATAAAATATCCCAAATTGACCCATAGATGAGGATGGCTTGGCTGCAACCTGGCCACTTGTTTGCTCAGGCTCTGCAGGCACTTGTACAGCTCTTCTCCAAGCCCTGCACAGTTCCTGCTGTGAAACAGCCAGTTCCTATGAGCAGGCAGAAGCTGCTGGACTCTGTGACCTGGCAGTGGAGAGGCTGGAGTCCCCATGATGGGGCTGGTGCCCCTGTGTGACTGGTGAAGCTGCCCTCCACGGCAGGCTGGAGCTTGATGCTAGTCCATCTTCCTGGGGGCACAGCCCTCCATCTCCAAAAGCTCAGGCCAGCCCTCGTATTTATTTGTCTCTTTATCATTTTTAATGTGCTGCAGGAAAAAAGAGAGAGAGAAGATGAATGAGGAGGTTGGAACAGTGCAAGTTTGCAACGTTAAAAAAGTTGCAGCTTGGTTTGGCATGGGGGATAATGCCCCTGGTCCTTGTCTTCTGCAGACAGGTAGGTGAGATGTAGCTCGGGAGGTGCCATGAAGAAGATGGAGCCTGCAGAGCTTGTGGCAGGGGAGGGCCATGTACCTTTTCAAAGGGGCTCTTGTTCATCAGCCCTTTTGCTCCCAGGAAGACCCAGTTGTCTCGGAAGCCCAGCTTGCCCACGTGGCTGCTGCCCAGCTCCGTGAAATATGCCCGTACTTTGTCATTCATCCTGAAATAGGGTAAGAAGGTGTCAGTGTGGTACCAGGCGGGTGTCCCCTCTTTTACCCTCTCTGTTGGTGGCAGCAGCATGTCCAGCTCCCCCAGCTGTGTATTTTTGGGGAGCCTGGTGTTGCTTCCGTGGGCAAACTCACTTTGTGGCAGCATCATCGTAGCTTGCTGTCAGCACAAGGGTGCCACGCTTGATCCCTTGGAGGAAAGTTTGCAGCTTGGTAATGTCTGGGAGACAAGAGCATTAGGGAGGGAAAAAGGGATTTAGCAGGTACTTCTGCATGGTAGTTGGGGGAACCTCCTCTGGGTTGGTGGGAAATAACCTGACTGTGCTGGTGGTAGCCAGGATTTGGAGGAAGGGTGGGCTTCCAAAGTATGCATTCCCCATCCTGTGTTCCTGCTTGGGCTCTCCTGCAGTGCCCAGGACTGATGTCCTCCTTTTGGTACAACTGCAGGGGGGGAAATTCCTCCTAAACTTTGCTTGCAAACTCTGAAATCTAGTTGTGTGAATTTACTTCCCAACACAAGAAATGAACCTGCTCGGCCACAGAGCTGCCATCCCTGCCATCATGCCTCTGGCTGTATTGGGGAATTATTCTTCATCCCGCATCTGTGGGATGCCTGAATCCAATGCCCCATCTAGTGGCACATGAGCTGACTGCCGCCTTCTTCCCAATGCCTATCCCACCGAGCATCTCACTTGCGAACTTGGCTGGAAATCTCATTGTATTGGTGATTCTCCTTAAAACTCCGGAGTTACCAAAAATAGGTTGCAAACACAAGGAGTATAAAGGGTGATTGAGGGGGCCACGTGTCCCTGAGCTCCTTCATTTATCCTGCTGTGAAAGGCAGGGGAAGGAGCTGCTGCTCAGCCACCACCAGCATTCAAAAACTGAGTTACATGTTGCAAAGTATCAGGATTAGCGTAACTACCCGATCTCAGAAAGTACCTTTCTCAAGTCTCAAGTGCCTTGGTTTATTCAGGTTAGTGAAATCATGTTTTCCAGGCTATTGCATGCAAGTAAAAGGAGCAAGAAGCCAGTCTTGGATGTGGAAGCATTGTGAGGACTCCAGGCTTGAGGGCCTCAGGGAAAGCTGGGCTTCTACCACCCAGGCTGGCAAGTCTGGTCAAAGTCCACTTGACTTTATCATTAAATACACGACAAAGAAGCAACTGAAGTAGCCAGCAGCCGGCAGTGCTGGTGTGAGCCCTGGCTGGGAACCGCCAAGGAGCAGAGTGACTGTGCTTACCTCCGGAGTACATGTCGAATGCATCGGTTTTCAGGAGCTGCCCAGTTGTTCCTGAAAGGTTAAAATTGAAAACAGAGCACAGTGAATTGGCACTGGGGTGGCTCTAGGCTTTGCCTGGCTATAAGAGGTTCCTTGCAAAATGCTTTGCTCTTCCCTCAGCGTGTTGTATCTGCTGTGATGGTGACTGTGCGTGACCCAGGTGGGTTTGTTCCCTTCTCACTGGCAGTGCTTGCAACCATAATTGTGGCTGTGCTCCCCATGCAGCACCAGATGGATGTACTTTTGGCTCAGCCACAGTGCCTGGGAGGGGGTTTCCAGTGGCCTGTGCTCTCCTGGGGAAGGAAGGACCCCTGGCCGTGGGGAGAAGGGGGCCAGTGCCTGCCCAACTCACCATTCACAAGTGCAATGTTCAGGCCTCTGCCAATGTTGTTTTTCACGCTGCTCATGAGGCTGGAAAGGAAAGCAGAGAGCATCAGTGAGTGCAGGGATGCTCTAGAGGTGCTGATGCCAGTGAAACTGTGGTGGGGCGAAGTGGCTGCAGATGGCAGAATACCCAGAAGTAGAAGCAAAGAAATCTATTTAAAATTTTTTTAACCACAAATACGCTGTGATGGCCATTGATGTGCTTGGCACAGGCCAAACTTGCCCTCTTGAAGGCCAGGCCAGCCCTGCCACAGCTGCCTTATCCCTGCCATGTGCTGCTTACACCGAGTCTTCAAAGCAGATCGAGGGTCCCACCACATTTGCAGCACCACTGATGATCTTGAAGGCAAAATAATTCTGGGGGCAGCTCTTCTGGTTCCCACACTTGTGCTGGGGCTGCTTCTCACCTGTGAGGGAGGAGTGGAGCTGAAAGTCGTGGCTTTGGCCTCATGGGGAGACACTGGCTGTGTCCCTGAGGGGCTGAGCAGGGCTGGCACTGGGGTACAGTGGCCCACTAAGGGGGCAACACTTGGACCAACTTCCTGCATGAAGGAGGCTTGTCCTGGGGCTGGGACCAGCTTCTTGTTTGAGGTTTATGGTGCCAAGGCTGGGTGCTGCTCCAGGTGTGACACACGGGTATGTGCTGGGAGCATTCGGAGCTGGTGTCCAAGGCAAGCTCCTTGGGGCTTTTCTGCCCAGACTTTCCCCATTCTTGGCCAAGACAGGGACCCGCCAAAGACCCCATTGCTGTGTGCAGTAGCAAAATCCCCCGCATTTGGGAGAGTGAGATTTTTGCCTCAGGGAAGGGACTCTTGAAGGCAGCTCTCACACTTCCACCATTCCCCTGAACCCTGGAGCGGAGCTGTGTGATGGAGATGAAGTCGAGAGCAATACTCACTGCTGGGCTTGTTCGTGGCACCTGTGGGTATCAAGCAGGAGGATTAGACACCCTGGGAAGCTGCTGGCTCTTCCCCAAGCCAGGAGCAGCTGTTTAGGCACCAGCTCTCCAAAACTGCTTCCCCTGGTTGCAGGCATCCCTGGACCCACCCACCCCAGAGCAGCTTCCCAGCACTGTTCCCTTCCTGCCCTAGTGGTCAGAGCTGGTGGCTAAAGCCTCGGCCAGAGACTGCAAATACGAGTGGTCAGGGCAGCTATATCCAGCTCTGGGGGCTAGCTCACAATGGAATCCCTCGAGCCCTCCCTCCGCATCCCTCTGGAGCCCGTTGGTGCCTCACCGAGCCAGCTTCGCAGGCTGATGGCTCTCCAGCTGTGGTGGAAGTACGTCTGCATGATGAACCATGTGCCCAGCAGGGTGATGAGCAGCACCACGTACCGGATCACAGCTGCCACGCGTGGGAGAGGAGTCGGGTGAGAGCAGCAGCCACAGCCCGGGGCAGGCACTGGAGCATCCCTCTGGTTTCTTGGGATTTGATCCGCGTGTCCCAAGGTTACCAGGCTCAGGGTTACAGCCAGTGCTTGCGTGGTGTGGGAAGGCAGCTAACAATCCCTCACCCTCCAAATGGATTCTGATCTCTTAATTACAATCTCTAGGGTATGTGGTGATACTGATAGGGATTACTGCGCTACTGGGAGGCTCTATTTGTATTTCTCTCTATGTTAAAGTAAATCTGATAATTACTCAAAAAGCTATGTAAATCCAAACATTTCTTATGTTCCCAGTGCTGGGAAGGCTGCTATCCTCCAATTAGTCACTAGGTACAGCCGAGCAGCTGCTGATACAACTGTGATTGGCATTTGGCTTTAAAGCAGCACTCATCAGAGCAAAACGTTCCAGTCCTGCACGGAAAGAGAGCAGAAAAATGTACTTTTATTGCAGCTGAATGGCTCTTATGGAGCCTGGAACATCTCAATAGCCGTCTCTTCCTAGTCACAGAAGGTTTCACTGGGAAAAATACAACAGGCTGAAACCTACACAAATCTTGTAAAAACCTGATGTTTATACAAAGGCCCTTTCCCATGTCCCTGGCAGGTGAAGGGCAGGGTTGCTGGGCTTGGAAGGCATCACGTAAATGAGAAGGAGGCATAAAGAATCATAGAAAAACAGACAGAGAAAAGTAAATATGTATTCCTCCTTACCTGTTAACCGCATGGTGGTGGGCAAAGAGAGAACAGCTGGGAGGGGCTGACGGTCACAGGTCACCCTGAGGAAAGAAGGCAATGCCTTAAAGAGTGCCTGTAACCCACCAAAGCCAGTCAGATTCTAGATGAGAAGATAATTGCTATGTTTAGTCATATTTGCCATAGCGAGGACGTCATCAAAGATGTACAAATTCTTATCATGCACATGTGCTTGGTCCCACCCTGATTAAGTCCTGGAGCAGGCTGCACTGACCGAGCTCGCTTCCTTCTAGAGCCTCAGAACCCTTCCCTGTGTCTGCTGTCCCATGCGCTCCTGGTTCATTCCCTGTTCTTGGTAATGGACCAGGCTTTTCTGTTCTGCTGATAGCAACGAGGTGGACACTTTCAATCACAGCTTTGCTGCATTTCCTTCTGGGATGATGCAAAGTAGATTTCAAATATTAGGGACCGCAAAATGCTGTCTGAGGACAAGCTGTGATCTGGCCTTGCCCAGTCAGGGGAATCTCTGGGAACAAGCTTGTCTTCCTTAAAATCCAAAGGAGAAGGGAAGAAGGGCAACACCACTGTGCTGAGGAGAGCAGCCAGCTTTGTGGACACCTGGCTTAAACCCAGAAATATTTCCACTTGGCCAAATCCTGGAGCGTCTTCACCCCGTGGACAGGGTGTGGTTGTAATTTGGAGCATGAACTATTTCCTAACCGGGAGAATCCATCTGCCGCCCTCTGTCCCACTGCCACCCTGACTGATGGGACAGGCACTGCCACCTCACACACTGGGCTCCCCCAGGGGCTGGGACCACTCCTACCTTTGAAATTCGGGGCTGCAGTCTGTTGAACCTCTGTCCTGGAAACCACGCGAGAGTCCTACGGCAAATTGTCACTTGTGAGATTGGTGCTCAGAGTTAATGACCCTAATGTTAGCTAAAGCAAACCTTTAGTAACGTTTGACAGAAAGTTTGTAAAAGAGCTGTGCTGAGAGTTGCTTTTCCTGTTTGAAGGGTAAATAAGGAGCAACGAGCTGTAGCAGGGCTGGGCTGAATGTTGATTTCAGACTGCTGCGTCATGAGGAAGGAGAGAAGAGCTTTTCCTGCTGCCCAGCCCTGCTCCGGGTCCCCTCCCAGGGCTCTCTGTGTTATTGACTGTGGCCGTGGAGCAGCCTTGGACCCTGGGCTGGATGGACATGTGTCCCCCCTCAGTGTCCTGAGGAGATGTTCCCCGTGGCTTTCCCTGCACCCAGGGGTGGGTTGCAGCATCACTGTCTGGGGTTTTTAGGCAGCCCAGCGGTGACGTTTCAGCTGATGGAAGCCTGGCACTTCTCCCCGTGAGACCCCTCTGCTGTGCCCACACCTGCTGTGACACTTGCTGTGCAAGCAAGGACGGTCTGCCAAAGCTGCTCCAGCACGGAGCTACCAGCTTCCCGTGGGAGACTGGCCCATCTGCATTTTAGAGGAAGCCTTGGGAGGTATTTGTGTCCACGATTTGTATCCTGTGTATCCCGATAATGTGTTTTTGCTAGTGTATCAGCTGAGCACAATGGCTTCCCAGCAGCATCTCCCTTCTCTCTGCAGCTATTCCTCTCAGGGAAAGGTTGGCTGTGAGCAGGAATCTGTCCCTGCGGGAGGTGGCAGGGAGGTCCATGATGCCCAAAGCCCTTGCCCACATCCCAGCCCTCAGAACAGTTACTCTGAAATGGATTTTAAAGCTTATGTCAGAGCTGGCATGAGCATGCGCATTTCACTGAGCTGGTATAAGAGGCGCAGACCTGAAAAAGGACAGTTTAAAGGTTTTGGAGGACAAACGTTGCATGTGGCTGGATCTGGAGGGGCAGCACCAGGCTCTTCCCTTTTGCTCCTTTCAGTATGACGTTTATAAACACAGGGACCCTCTTCCCATTTCTGGCTCCCCATCCCAGTGCCCGATCTGATGATGGGGTCAGAAAATGGGGCCAGTTCTCACAATCGCCCTTGGCAAGTTGTGAAGACTTCAAAATTGATATTGGTTTGCTTTGGGAGCTTGTTGTCTTCCCCACAAGTGCCATGAGCAGAGCCTGGATCTGGTGAGGACTCAGACCTGAGGTGTGATTTGACCACAGTGAGTGGAGCAGAACTCCACTGGGTTTGCAAAACCTTCCCGATTTGGTCCCCAGTGCTACAGCAAACACTGGCCTCACTGAGGCCCATTGCGCAGTCCTCGCCTTCACCAAAGTTGTGTTTTTTCTTTGCATGTATTGATTTCATTGCAGAGGAAGAGAAATGTGAAAATAAACCAATAAATGCCAGTGCTTTAGGGAGGTCATATATTTATTTGAGCTATTTATCTTCACCTTAATCCCAGATAAAATTTATTGGGTTAAGTCCCTGGGTGGTGAAATTCCTGGAATCTGATTGCATTACAAGAGGGTGGCCCTGTCCTGGGATTTCTGTTGTATTATTTTTTAATTGTTTGCATTGATAATTTTTTTTTCTTCCCGGGGTTGTGCCAGAATAAAAGGCACCTGTGCTCTGGCATCTGCCAGAAAGCTGCTGGCAGGAGAGGGAGAAAAGAAGGAATTGTGGTAGGTGTTAAACAGAATTATTTGTCTAGTAAGCCTGAAACTTGCTTGCTTAAAAAAACATTCCAGGAACAAGAAAGTTCTTGGACAAATATTGCTAAAGTGGCTCATGGTGTTGTAAAGCAAAAGCTCCACCCAAGCCTGCTCTGTCCTGAAGTGCCGCTTGGCGGAGCTGAGTTACTGCTGCTGGGAAGAACAGACAGATAGATCCCCGCCCTCCCAGAGAGGTTTTCCAGGATGCACCAGGTGAATGTTCCTGTTCTCCCTCAGTGCTGCAGGAAAACTTTACTTCTCTCCCCCACAAACTTCTGCCTTTTTTTCCCCTTTTTTCTCCCCCTTTTTTCTCTCCTCCCTCCCTCCCCCTTTTTTCTGCTTTTCAGCCCCACATGTTCCCCTCTCTCCCAACAGGTCCCTGACTATGAACAAAATAATTTTGGTGCAGAGTGGGGATGCGACTCCAGAAAGGGTGACTGCCGGATGCCCACACCTATCGAGACACCCGTCCAAAAGCCAGAGTTTTCCTGCACGACTGAATGCAGGGGTGCAGAGGAGGGACTGGCGGGGTGGGTGCACATCCATCCTGTGTTCAGGGTTTATCACCACGGGAGAATGGAGGATGCTACCGTGCCATTTTCATTCTCAAAAGAAATCAGTCTGACTGAGCTTTGCTGAGTTGCTCAATAGGATGGTGCTGTTTACCAGAGGGCTTATAAATTTCTTTGCTTATAAAAATGCTTGGCCAGCTGCTGCATCCACCAAATGGCTGGAGAGGGCGTCTTATGGCAAAACTGGCCCCGGCACAAACCCACAGTTATCCGGGGTGTTGACCAGTGGTTGCTGCTTTCTACCGCAAAGCACTTGGTACCTTGTGTCCTCCTACCCTTCCATCTTCCATCTGGTTTCTCAAAACTCCAGATGATGCCACCAGTTTTTTAAAGGAAGTAATTCTGTCCCTACTGGCGCTGTGTGGGCAGCCAGACCTGGTCCCTACACCATCTCTTTCAGCAGTGCAAGAGAAAACAGACGATAATCCTGAGCAGCAGCTTCACCTTGGATGAGCCCCACACTTTGCACAGTGAACACCCTGCAAATTCATCCATAGCCGTGATGACCTGGCCCCCGCATCACAGAGATGATTCCAGCACATCACAGCTCCCCGTTGACACAGGGAGCTCATTAGTTCTGACCGTGGCACCAGCACAGCTGCACCCCACGGAAAGGATGCCAGCACATGGGGCTTCCCCCTAACCTCCAGCCTACGAGAAGGAAGAACAACTAAAACCTTCCCCATGCAACCCCCTAACCTGCCAGTAAGACAAAAGAAAAGTGCTGCAGGAACACATTATTGCTCCAGAAGAAGCATTTCCCCGGTCGGGGATGGGACAAGCCCACGTACCGCTCAGTGTCCCGGCCGTGCCGTCTCTCTCCGCGGGCTGTGCGGGCGCTGGCGCATCCCGGGAAGCTAGGGCTCCATGTGCTCGGCAGCGTGGCGGGGCAGCTGCCCAGGCTGCCCAGCCCTCTGTGACTCATGGCACCTCCCCGAGCCTTATCTGCCTGCCTGGTGTGGGGCTGGGCACAGCCCACTGCGCACAGTGGCCGCCGCGGTTGGGAGCAGCTCTCCCGCGGAAAGGAGAAAACACTCATTGCTGTGGCCACGAGCTCACGCGTTTCCTTTGGAGATTTTCTTCACTTTGGCCCTTGCCTTTTTGACATGTCAGAAGACGACGACCTCTCCCAGGGTGGGCACCAGCCTTTCTGCTCTTTCACAAAACCAGCACACTGGGCTGACAGGAGGTGCTGCAATATGAACAGGTGGGCATGAAGCCAGGAGTGGTGTTCCCCAAACTGGGGTAAAACCAGAATGACCTGATCTGCCAGGATTTCCCCCCAGCTGTGCTGCATGTGTGTGGGCTGGCCCTGAGTCCCGCTTCTCTGCCTCTCCTTTACAGAAAGCTGGAGGTTCCTTTTCCAAATAAGCATTTATTATATCCGGCAACAGTCCTGAACTCTAAAGAAGTCCTGAGTTAACTAGAGATATAGATTTAGGCTGTTTTCTTTTTAATTATTTATTGTTGTTATTTTTATGGTTCTGAAGGAAGAAATCACTCCTGAAGTTAGCGCTAGGGGCTCTCTATTTTTTCTAAAGTTGAACCTCATTTACCTGGCAGCCAAGAACAAAAGTGTTCCCATTCCTTCTTTCCTTTTTTTTCCCCCATTTTTATCACTTAGGAGAACCAAACGGTTTCTCTTGGAGCTTTTAAAGCAATTTCCATCCAAGAACCAGTGGAGGAGACGTGGGGCTGGCAGGGACAGCGCTGCCTTTGGGACTGCAGCTTGCACAAGGCTGGACCAGAGCCCTTGTGGGACCAATGCTGCTTCCTGATAATTAGTTTAATACCTGAGGGTGACCCCTGTGTAAAGGTGTGCACTGAGCTTTTCTTTGCTTCCCCCCAGCTCTGGTCCTCAGTACTGGGCAAGAGGTGCAGGGGGAGCTGAACACCAGGGGAAATCACAGCCTCTAAACCAAAGCCAGACAGAGAGCAGAAAAGCACACACATGCCTGGGCTCTGCATTGGGATAATTATTGCCCTCGGAAGGAAATTTTAGCTGTGGTGAGAGTCTGAGCTTAAACAGCACAGTCTAAATCAAAAACCTTCTCCTTCTCCGGGGAAATATCCTTCCTATTAGTTTGTTTAGCTGCTGGCGATAACCGGCTCAGCTCAATAACAAAGTGCCCCAAGCCCTGGAGTGCCACAGCTCTCCTCCCTGCTGTGTCCCCCTGCTTCCTGCCCCTGCAGGAGCAGGCCCATGGCGTGGGGATTGTAACACCCTGGGGGAGGCCTTTTCCGTGATGAGTTTTGCGTCCTGCTCCGAGGGACCTGAGGCCAAGTCCTCTATGGAGAGGGAGGCATTTCTGCTGCTTGCAGAGGAAATGAGCAAAAACCATCAGCAGGGCCAGGAGCCTCCAACAACAAAATCTTGTGTGAAATGCTTCTGCTCTCTGGAACTGAACATTTCATCCAAGATGTTTCCCTGAAACCATAGGAAAGGATGGGGAATTGTGGGCTTTCCTTGTGGCATACACTGGTGTGGGAAGCCCTCATATCCCATCTCTGCATCCTGTGGTAGCCCAGGTTTTGCCCATCCACTGTGGCACACAGCAGAAGCGGGCTTTTAAATCCCACCTAACATTAGGGAATGTGTCAAGTGCTGGGAATGGGGCATCAGCTTAGTCTTGACTCAGCGAATAATTAACTGGTGCAGTGCAATGAAATCGCATCAAGTCTCATTTGCAGGCTTCCCCAGGGAGTTCTGCGTGATATAGAAAAAGAGGAATTAAGAAAAAAATAATAGATATGGTATCAAAAAGCTGCCAGACTGGGAATTGAATAATCAGTGGTGCAAACTCACTGCACTGTGATCAGCACTGGGGTAGGATCAGGAGGAGCGAGCTGCTCTCCTCCTCCTCCTCCTCCCTCCATGTGTCAACACTGGGTGTGTTGACTCTCAGCAAGTGGTGGGGAGCATTGGGACGCTGGTGCCAACAAAGCGGCTGCAGGACTGTCCCTCCCAGGATATGAAAGTTCAGCACTGGGAGGAGATTCCCCCAAAGATCCCTTGTCGGGCTCTGCAATGCCAGAACATGCTGCTTTTCATGAGTGTGCTCACTGGGATAAACTCATGACAAATTCTCTTAGGGAAGGTTTGGCCACTGATAAGCACTGTGGGTGTATGGCTTCAGATTGCTCCTGCTGAAGTACTGCAGATGTTAAGTGTAGCACCTCTGAAAGAAAACAATCTGTAACTTCTGTGTTTGTCTTGTGTTAAACACCACCCGCACTTCCCACACGCCACATGCGAGTGCGGAACGAGGGCGAGGGCCCTCCCTGCAGCCCACACCTCCTACCTGTGCTGCTACCAGGGATTATTCACCCTCCACTAAACCATCCTGCTCTTGTTCTCACCTCTCCTCTCCTACTTTTGCAGGGGTCGGTAATCAGCACTGTTCCATTGGCCAAAGAGTGAATCATGCCAGCAAACTGATGACACATCCCGAAGGTTTCATGCGTGACTGAGCATCCGGGTGAGACGCCGGCCCTGTTACCTTTTGCCGGATGGGAAGAATTGCGTGAGGATAAAGTTTTATAGGACGGATGATATAACAGTATCGGACAGAAAGGTGAGGGAGCAGTTCCACGAGACGGGGTAGGTGCTGTTTCACCGGGAGGGGGTCGGTGTGCGGCGGGTCCCCCGGCAGCTCTGTCTGCCGGCTATTGGGGGTGCTGTTGTGTAGCTCACCCTGCGCCCGCCGAGCCCCGCGCACGGCCCTACCGCCGGCCCTGCTGCTGGGAGAGAAAAATAAACAAAGGAAATCATAGCCGCTTTTACTATTAAACGAGGAATTAGCTCGTGCAGTGCTAAGCCCCTGGTCTGTGGGCCCAGCACAGCCAATCTGCTTTTATTGTTTTGCAGGACTCCTCTGCAACCGAATGATGACAAATACCAGGAATTAGCACAGTGTAATTGCTCCGTATTAGCTGAATTCACAGTATAGACACAGATCATAAACAGCCATTGATTATTCCTAATTTCACATTTTTACCATTCTGAATTGTAGCAATTATGCCTGTCCGAGGGAATTAGCTTCTCTTTCAACCCTGCAGGTTCACAGTGACTGCCCTTCCTTTCAGAGACTTTTTTACTGCTGAAAAAAAGGACATTCAACACAAATCCCTCTTTACTTCTACAGTAAAGTGCCCTCCCCTTCCACCCCTCTCCTCAGTCCCTAAATCCCTCTGACTTTGCAGCCCAAAGTTTGCTCCTTTTGCTGCCAGCTGCCTCAAGATGCAGGTGGGTGCTTGGTGTGTTCTGTAACAGCTGGGCCACAGCTCATTTCACCCTGGGTTGTTGCAGGGGCATCAGCAGCCCCAGCTCTTGGTGGAGGTGTTGCAAAGATGCCTGTGGGAACGGGCCTGGGCAGCACCAAGGCTCAACATCCATCTCCTGTTGCCAGTTGGTCGATGCAAGCAGCACTCCTGCTTACGTGAAGATGCTTGTGTTGAAGGATCATCTCTTTTTTGAAATAGGCCAGGACACGATTTCCAAAAGCTAATTAGCACCTCCGGTGAAATCGTATTGGGGGCCTCTGTCTCCAGAGTAATGCCTGCACCCTTCCCAGACAAAATCTGTGTCTCTCACACAGGTAGACCTCAGCACTTCCTGGCTACAGACTGCAAGCAACATTAAAAAAACCGAATGTAGATATAAATTATTAATATTTGCATGGGAAATTTCTAACCCTATTAGTATCGTATCACTAAATTTGTTTCTTGCGCACAGGCAGTGATTTCATTACAAAGGGTAGCAGAGCGTAATGCCAGCTCTGCTGTGCTGGTTTTGTCAATTAATGATGAGAGGGAAAGAATCTGTTGTTTATTGATGGCAAGACCTTTGGGGCTTTTCCTTTTGCTTTGCGCCTAGTATATACTGGGGGATGGCAGGTGACTGCCACCGGGCACGTTCTGCACTCACAGATGTGCTGGGGTGTTAAGCTGGAACTGGGGGGCTCAGCCCAGAGGAAAGGAGACTCAGGGAGATCCTTACTGCTCTCTAAAACTCCCTGAAAGGAGGTTGTAGCCAGGTGGGGGTTGATCTCTTCTCCCAAGTAACGAGCGACAGGACAAGAGGAAGTGAACTCAAACTCTGCCAAGGGAGTTCTAGATTGGATATTAGGAACAATTTCTTCACCAAAAGGGTTGTCAAGCATTGAAACAGGCTGTCCAGGGAGGTGGATGAGTCACCATCCCTGGAGGGTTTTAAAAGACATGTAGATGTGGCTCTTGGGTCATGGCTTAGTGGTGAACTGGGCAGTGCTGGAGGAACAGTTGGACTTGGTAATCTTAGAGGTTTTTTCCAACCTAAACAACCCTATGATTATAGAGTTCTATATAGGGATGAGGGTCGAAAAACCTCTGGTCCAAAGCACTTCCCACCGCTGGCATCGGACAGGGAGTTATTTATTCCAGGCAGTGGTCGTGGCCATCAAGCAGCAGCAGCAGTTTTTTATTGCATCCATTCTAGGACACTGAAGAAAGATTATGCATGCTTGCACCATGCCAGCTTTTTATGGGATTGCAGGCAGGGGTTAAACTGATCCTTGTCAGCAGAAATATAATGCCCAGGGTGATGGGAGCAGCATAAATTGAGGACAAGAGGTGGCCGCTTTTACCGCTGCTCTCAAGAATGCTCTGCTGTTTTACTGCATCGTTTGCTCTTTAATTGGGACATTCCCCTCTGGCCAGGGGATGTCTTTCCTTTTTTGCCAATGAGGTGCAATAAATAAATGGGCCGAGACACAGACTCTGAGGGGAGATGAAGTACAGAGGGCAGATGAGTGACTGTACCAGAGCCCTTTGAATGTCCCCAGTTTGCCACAGTGGCACCAAATCTGGTACATCTTTGCCAAGCTGGTGGCACGGGCAGGGGCTGTCTTGTGGTGGCAGGGGGTCTGCAGTAGTGCAAATCACACAGGTGCTTCACCTACTTGTCACCTCCACTTTTTTCAGAGTACTCACGTCATGAGGTGATGGATCTTCGTGCTGGGTCAGTGGAGTGTTTGTTTGTGGCCAGTTCTGGTATGTCTGTGTCATTGAAAAGCAAATATTCGAAGGAGCACATGACAGTCCTGCACACAGGGCTGGCCAGACCTGCTGATTGGTTACAGCAGACCAGGATATGGGGGTCTGGCACACGGCCACCCCAGCTTGGGGCTGCAGGGCATCTGGGGGGGTCAGTAAGGTCCTCATTCAGCTATCCTGCTATTATTTACCTGCAGTAGTAGATTAATTAGATGTCTTCCATCCCCTCTCCCCACCCTCCCTGTGCTGGCAGCAGAGGAAATCCTGCTTTTGTGCTGCTAATGGATCTCACAGATCCAGTAAAACATAACAGTGCAGACAAAATGTCTCTTTAAAAGTGCAATAGAAATTCAAACTCTCCACTGAGAACAAAGCCAGGAGGGCTTTTTGCATCTCCTGTTTTTATTGTATTCTATTGTATTGTTTTTATTGTATTGTAACATTTGTAAAGTAGATCACTTTTATCGAGGGAGTCTATCTCCTCTCCCAAGCTGTAATTCCTAGACTTCTTAAAGAAGATTTCTGCTCACAAAGGAACTAAAGATAGAAATATGATGCTCTCTGACATTTGAACACACTACTGAGAATCTGCATTAAAAGGAACAAACTCAGAAAGTATCATTTACACAGCAATCAACTTTAAAAAGTCACCATCTGCTAAAAGTTACCACCCGGTGTAGCTGTGTCTTTATTGCCAGACAGAGAACAGGAAATAACTCAGGGAACTCTCCTGCACCTGCTGGGTTTTTCCTGGCGCCATGCACACTCCGAGCCGCTGTGGCTGGGGAGCCGCAGGGTACCTATTGCAGCTCTCCTTCTACTCCAGCTCACTACAGAATATAAATCTGAATGCAGGTGCCATTAGCAGGAATGAATTGGGGTTGTTCAACTTATAGCTTAGTATCAGCTTTTCAAAAAGTCTAAAGGGCAAAAGAAATGACCACAGCTGGAACAAGAGACCTGGATGCAATTTATATTTAGAAATCTGATATTTTTCCTTGCTTGCTGCTCACCTCCTTGCTGTCCCCCACCCCAATGACATTTCCTGGTTTCTCATAGCCCTTTCTAGTTTTGTCTCCCTATTTTATCATAATTGATGATAACATTACCAAATTCTTTGCCCTGTGCAACCTGTCTAGTGCTCACCTTGCAGTATTTTGCCTCATTTTGGTCTTCCACTGCTCATCAGCTCCTAGAAAGGTTGAGAATTTTTGATATAAAAATTTCCCATCAAATTTTATGTCTTTCACCAAGATCACTCTGTGTTCAGGTAATTCTTAGCACAGTTTAATCCTCTGTGCTACCACTGCTCAGTGTCGCTCACTCTGTCTTGGTAATCGTGATGGTTTCCCTCTGACCTCTCCATGCACAAGACTCAACTATGGCAACACAATTGCATGCACAACTTCAAGTCTTCGGTTTTTTGGGAGGAACTGGGAACTGAGCTACATTCATGAGGTGTATCAGCTGAAAAAGCATGGAAAGACTTGTGCAAATTATTTCTGCATTGTCTGCCTTGAGTTTTATACAACAGCTCCAAGTGCTTGGAAGCTGCCATGGCTTTTCCCCACCATGTTTGCCATCACTGTGCAACGTTTATCACAGACTGCTTGGTTCAGAGGCAAGGAAACAAGGCACAAGAAATGAATTTTAAAAAAAAAAAGTGTCCTTGCAAGTTTCCCTTGTGTCTGTGCCATCACTGAACCCCATCACTGCCAGGGCTGCTGAGGAACATCATCATTATTTAAGCTGATGCAACAACACATATCATGGCAGGCAATTGCATTCCTCTCCCCTTTTAGGACTTTTAAGCCTCTTACCCCATCCCTCAGGAGGCCACTGTGTCCTGTCTCCTTTCCAAGGTCTCGTCCGATTGTGGAGGCTGAGTAATGGATTATAGAAAGTCATGTTACTTTGTGCCTGGTGGGGAAAAATGCTTTTGTCCTTACCCTTAGTTATCCATTCCTGTGTGTGTTTGTAGATTTGTGTTGGCTTTGGGAATGAGAGTGCCTGCAGTCCTTGTTGACTTGCTTTAAGGGTTTTAATTGCATTTAATCACAAAGG
Source organism: Rhagologus leucostigma (assembly GCA_013397725.1). Taxonomy (NCBI): domain Eukaryota; kingdom Metazoa; phylum Chordata; class Aves; order Passeriformes; genus Rhagologus; species Rhagologus leucostigma. The sequence continues at coordinate 449,807 of VZTD01006077.1, forward strand.
TCTAATTAAAGTTTGGAGGCTTTATTTGAGGGCAGTTAATAGATAAATTAGTTAAATTAATTGTGGTTTGTTGTATACAGAGATACCCTTGGTTTGGCAGAAGGGCAGCCAAAACATGCTCTGATGACAAATATTTCCAGCCTGGCCTGTGTGTCTGGAGTGCCCAAGCCCCTGGGGCTTGATGGTTGGTTTTAAAGGGTTGTAAAACCTGTGAGGCTGTGGGTGTCTTCTGCTGGCTTTCTATCATCATCTTCATCATCACTCATACAACCTCATTTATTGCAAAATGAAGTAACTATTTAAAAGCTGGATAGGAATCTGCTGTGAAGCAAGTAAACAACCCGCACAGGGGCAATTGCCAAGTGCCAAAATGGTCTGTTCTAGGTTAGGTTTTACATTTTAAGCTTCTTTTACTTGGAGGATAAACCTCAGGAAGATTCAGAAAGCAGGGTGACACTGCCTTGAAGGACACCAAATAACATCTCTGTTTTTCTCTGTAAATCTGCTGCCTTGGGAACCCACACGACCATTTCGTTGGTGACCTGCTTTGGATTTATCACCAGGAAAAATCAACATGGGCTGAATTGTCTATAATCCTTCCTCAGATGGAGGGAGTTGAATGAGCTGGGATTCTGTTGCTTTGTTGAGATGAAATGTAATTACCTTATGGGCTTTGCATGGTGTGTTAGATTCTGCCAGTATTAAAGCGTGATACAAGCTATAGAACTGTGCTGGTTGCTGAAGATTTATGGAATAAAAGGTATAATTTCACACTTCACTGCATTTTATTTTGAAGTTGGATGTTGACGTGCTTTTCAGTTGTTTAGATGTGTTTATTTAGCCTTTACTCTTGGTTGAGACAAGTAGGCTGAGGGATTCGATGAGTGAGAGGCTGGAGTTGCCTTCCTCACTTTCCAAACGAGATGCCTGAGGGAACATGAAGCCCCATGCTGGAGCCCTGACCCAGCATCCCTTACGGTGACAGCGCACCAACAGCTCAAGCATGATGGTTTTAGAGGGTGAAAAGTCTTTCTTCTGCCTGCTGTATTTCAATAGTTTATGTTTTTCTTTGCTATACTCAAGAGCCACGATGCTGTTCACAGCCAGTTTGGCCCCAGAGCAAATGGCTGATGCTACCACAGGAAACGATAAAATTTGCAAAAGTGCAAATTCCTCCAGAGATTTTCAAGCCAGACTGGCCAACCAGTGATGAGCTGCTGTTCTGAACACCTCAGTAATTCCTTCCCAAATAACCTAATTTTGAAGACTGTCCAACTGGTGGTCACTAGCTGCTGCCCTGGCACACCAGTCGTGTGTGTTGGGGAGAGGTGCTGCTTGTCCCGACGCTGCTGGACACACAACACATGGAGCACCGGCTTCAGACCAAACCTGGGGCTCTTCAGCACCTTTATCCTTCGAGTGACTCTCCCAGATTCTATGCTAAGCCACTTGTCCAGGAGGAACTCCTGTTTCAAGAAAGTCTTTCCTTTCGGAAAGGATTGACTAAAAATAGCCTAGATCCAAGCAGTTGTTGGTGAGCTTCCATCGTGCCTAAGCTGTAAAGCTCCAACATGAGGGAACCATTCCTGGAAGAGCTGTCTCGTAATGTGGCGCTGGAGGAGAGTTACAGGAAAAGGCCACCCTGTTCCTGGCTCTGTGTCCACAGCAGGTTTAAGTGACAATAAGCAGCTCCCTGGCCCTGTGAAAGCCTTTGCAGGGCATTTGGGGCTTTCTGCTGCCATCGGTCACCTGCCCCCCAGCCACCAACACCTCTCTGGTGCTGCACATGCGGCCAAGCAGCTCCCAGAGCCCCCCAGGGCTCTCCCACCTGCACTCACACACCACCAGCTGTAGAGACACACATCCAGAGAGACTTCCTCCTGGTGGTAACTACTGGATCTGCTTCAGAAGAGAAGTTCCTGAGTAAATCCAGCACTGTTAAACTGAACCGAAGCTGCTTTAGAGTCAGGGGAAGGGCTTCTGTGGAACAGGCACCGCAGCCATGGTGATCCCTATGCCTCTGTACTCCCTCACTGGGTGTTTTCTGTCTCGTTACTGGTAATAAATGACTGTTATTAATATAATTTTCATTTTTCCATAATAATTCCCTGAACTCATCAGCCTTTTCTGGTAATAAAACACCTCCCTTGTGCCCGGTTTCACCTGTTTTAATATTACTTCATGCAAGTTGTTATCTCCTAGAAAACATTGCAGTGCACTGGAAAACTGTGGGATAGAGCTCTGTGGGGTATGTACAACACACAGCCCCCTCCCAGCCAACCCATGCACAATATGCTGATGCTGTGGTTCAAAGCAGCATCTTGAGTTTAACTATTTAATAAAGGCTCACAACTGCTTTCTTAGAGAGCCTGCATCTATAATAATTTTCTTCATGAAGTAATTTTGGTTTCACAGGTAAACACCAATCTCAGCAATTTCCACTTTTAGTACACAATCTGATTTAGGAATAAACATCCTTTGCCTGCTAAATAGGTATTTATTACAAACAAGCTGGCCTGACACCCTTCCTCACCACCCAGGTTTTTCCCCCCCCATACAATAATTATGGTTCTGGGGGGAAAAAAAATGTTACAACACATACCTGAGGGGAGCCTGAGCAGCTTAACAAGGTTTAATTACAATATTAGCAGTGTGGGTGAGGCATACAAGTAAACAAGTCATAAATCAGCTCTTAAAGGAGCAAAATAACCCCCTTCCACCCACGCTGACTGCAGATTAAACTGAACAAATGGTGTCCTGGGATGCACAGGAGGTTTGTAGATTTGTGTGCCATCGAGCTGGTTACAGCCACAAATGTCCCCAGGTGCTGGGTGCCAGCTTCTGTCCCCCCAAGACTGACCCTTGCAGGGATGGGGTGCTCCTGCTTCCTTGTCCCACACAAGATTGGAACTTTTCCCAGGACCTTTTTCCAGCAGGATCGAGGGGCTCCTGTCTTCTTGGCTGTGGGCTATTCCACTTATCAACCCATTGCAATGGTGTCATCTCTCCAGCTTGGTTTCCCTATGGAAGCAGCAATGGTCTGCAACACCTGGACTGGTTTTTCAAGAGAAACTATGGGAATTTCCATGGCAATGTGGTAGCTGGTGTCACCCTACCCACATGAGGGGATTGGCATCTGATGCTTATCCAGAACCGCTGTGGTCAATAAACCGTGAGTTAAGAAGGATTTACACGACAGTGTGAGAGAGCTCTTAAGAGCTGTTGGAGTGTGTTCAGTGATCCAGCTACAAAAATGTGCCAATGTGCTTGATAAAAGGCTTTAACTGCTTTAAAATATAGTTACGGGCTATTGCATAAAGGAGAAACAGTATCTTAAGTATTCACAGGCATTGAATGGGCTTTACTTTATCATGTGTTACAGTGATTTATGCGAGATATAAAAAACAATTGTCAGAAATGTGGAAGTAAAATTCAAAGCGAAAAGCATAGCCGTTCGTTCTGATAACATCTGGTAACGTGTTAATGCAGGGAAAGAGAAACATCAGTGCTGCAAATGGAAAGGGACCATTCAGCAAACTAAACTCTTCACTGGGAAAAAAAATTCCACAGAATAATAATTATCCATTAGCTTTAAAATAACCTACAAATTAACAGCTGTTTTTGTAGCATATCACATTTTTCCAGGGAAAACAAATCTATCACTAAGTGAATTTGTATTTCTTATGCTCTTTATTTTCATGATTGGGTCAAAACAAAACCTTGTTGAAGACAGAAAAAAAGGTGCCTTAGAAGAATAAAGGGTTATAATTCAGTCAAGGTTTCATAATTGCACTGCATACCCACTGCAGTGGAAAGAGAGCCTTGAGACTGAATTAGTGCCTGAAGATTTCGTGCAAAATCGTTCATTGTTACAGGGCCTTGCCAGTTCATATTTATGTGGTTTATGAGGTGTCTCGTAGTTGTACATTTTAATCTCCTGGCACTGAGTTTATTGCTGAGAGGACTGCAGAGCTGGAGGTGTCAGAGAAGCAAGGGAAAGCAAATTTGTGAATTAGCACCCTTATCCTTATTTCACTGGGTTCTTTACGCAGGACCCCACAAATGTCTGTTGCCAAGATTTTCTGGGCTCTGGGGTGCACATGGATGGGGTCTGAGCCAGCAGAGCCCAAGGAGGAGAAAAGCACATCCCAGGGAGCGGGTCGGGGTGCAGCAGCTCCCCATGGCCACCAGCCACACCAGGGCTGGGTGCTGTTCCCTGCCACAAGCAATGGCAGCAGTACCAGGACTCGGCCTGGCACTCAGTGCTACAGCTCCAGCTATAAATTTAACTACAGATATCTCGTTCCCATTTAAACAATGTGTCATTAACCTGTAACAGTGGCAAAGTGTTGCCACGATTAGCTTCAATGTGATGAGTGCACAAAGTGGTATCAAGTCCCTGTTTCACTCGGAGGAACGTATAAATACCTTAAATACCTTCTATCTGTGTGTGTGTAGCTCTCAGGTGGCTCTGGAGGGGAAGCGGCAGCAGGAGATGGGATGATGGATCCATGCGAGCAGTCTCAGCACCTGCCGTGTGTTGGTTTGCTCATGAGCTGGAAGTTAGCAGGAGATATCAGTAAAAGATGACTCCTTGGAGCACCTTACAGACTGATCAGACGCTTCCTTCTATTGGCACGTGAGGATTTATGGATCATATTACATGAGGTGTAATGCACAGCAAGTGATCAGGGCACTGTGATGTATCAATGGCACGATGAGCTGCCAGGCCCTCACCACCCCCAGCCCTGCTGCCATGGCAGACACCCATGGGCAGGATGAAGCTGTTTCAGACAGAGATGGAGGATTCTCCATGGGCTGAGTGCAGAGTCCCAGCCTAAGTGTGCACAGGGGAAGGGTCCCTTGCTTGTATGAAACATGTCCCTCATAATAACATCTGTCGTTGCTGCTCAGGACACGACGCCCCGGGCTCGCATCTGGGGGTCTCACAGCAAGGCCAGTGTTTAGCTCTGGCCCCTTTGGTATCACCCCAGAGAAGGCAGCACTGGGACTGGGCACCCTGGGACCGGGCACCCTGGGACCCTTGAGGGACTGGGAGAGCTGTGTGGCACTGCAGAGGAGCAGCAGCTCACTGAGGATGGCAGGAGCCCTTCATGGGTGTCCAGAGTCTCTCACATGGCCCCTGTCCATCCCTGTTTTCCTCTGCTCAATCCCAGCAGTGTGATGGGCAGCCGCAAGCAAGGATGTGCCGGCACGCGGTTGAAGTGACTCGATGTTACCCTACTAACATTTCAGAGCATTGACACAATGGTATTCCTACTCAGAGGCCCCTCTCGAGCCCCAGTGAGAAAACAGCAGCGTAATGTACAGGAAACTCTTGCATGGGATGTTTCCTGACCTTTATGTATTCATTAGAAAATTACTCAGTGCCGTAATAAATGCATCCAGAGCTTTGATATTTTGCACATCAGGTGGTAAAACAGTAGCTGTGAATAGATTGCCTGTATGAAGGTTTCTGCCTTGAGTGCTGCAGCAGCAGATGGTCTAATAAATATGCAGTGCTCTAAAACGACGTCAGTAATTTCTGTGACCTCAGGTTTTTTGGTCTCCCACGCAGATAAAATGCACAATCATCCGATAATAAACTTTTTCATCGAAAAACCCCCTAAGAAGTGTAATGTAAACATCTTTTGAAGTACACTGGCAGTTTGTACTGGGAGCCTAGCTGGGTTTCTTTACGAAAAGTATTTTGCTGTGGCTCTATGGGTCAGCGCAGAGAACCCACTATTGGCATAGCCTGAACCTCTTCTCTGGCAGTGGCCAGGCGAGGATACCTGTGAGGACTGGGATGAGAACACAGTGTGAGTACCCAGGAGTACTCCAGCCAGTGTGCAAAAGTAAAATTGCTTTTTATTTAATAGCTCTTGATAGCATTTTTCTTCTGCTGTTTTGTAACCTGTTTCTGTAACCTTTCAAACCTGTCTGTTCTTCAAAACTCCTGGTGAAAGAACATGATAACAAACTAAAACCCTGAGATCTGCTGAGGATGCCACAGCTGCAGGGATGGATCACCAAATGCTCTGGCTTTAGCAGAATGTTCTGCCCCCCTGCAGCCCATGCTGGACCGTTGTGCCTGATGGCCGGGAGCCAACAGCAGCTGTTCAGGTGTTGACATCTCCTTTCTCTTCCAGTGCTGAGGGGATTTCTGTGCAGATCTTGAAGGACACCAGTGCAGAGGATGTGTAAGCAGAGGGGCCACATTTTGACAGAACTAGAAAAACAACCTTTATTACACGCATAATTCTGGTGCCCTTAGAACAAAACAAAAGGTGAAACTGCTGGGAGCCGTGCTCAGCTGGGACACCTGGTGTTTGCATTGGCCTTGTACTCACCTCCAAAAATGTCTCTCAGCACCTTAGCATCCCCAGCCCAAGCCCACTCATCTGCCATGCAGACTGGATGGCACATACTTGGAAAGGGATTAAAAGCATCACAAGGCTGTTGATTCATCACTGATTTACCATAGGAATCTTCATAATAATTCTTACCATGTAGTTTAATGCCCACAGATTATTTGTCCGCTTGAAAAGTGTCAAACTTGGAAACAGAACTACTTTTAGAGTGGTGTGATAAGAGCAAAATCCTGCTCAGGTCTTTGCATCCTGGGCTGCTGCATTGGGAGCTCACGGCTGCTCCTGGGTTTCATCCAGGACTTCTGCATTTGTGCTGGTGATGATGTCTGCAGCAGGATCTGCTGGTGATGATGTCTGCAGCAGGATCCCCAAACATCACAGTCAGAAATGCCTGTACAGCTGCTAATGAGCAAGTTAAACACCAAATAAGAAGAAATTACAAATATTTTTTGTTACACTTACATATTCCCATGGGTATCGTGAAGCCAAGCTTTCAGTTTATCAGGGAACTCAATTTAAATAGTGTTTCTTAAGGTGCCAAAAAAAGTGGCAGGTATGGATGCCAAGTTTCTATAGTAACCATGAGAAAAGCAATGATTATCCACAATACCACATAGGAAAGACAGACTGGATTGTCTTTTCATTTTACATGTAGCCCACCGCTTAAAAAAATTAAGCCCTTTTTCAAAAAAAAGAAATACCATGGAAAATTAAATTGGATATGAAATGCATTATGCAAAATTATTTTCAAGGGTTTTCCAGCCTGTGTATCCTTGCCACTTGACTCTGTGTAGAGGATGTGCCTCTGAACAGAACGCTTTATGGCTGAAGAATATGTGAATAATAAAGCATGACTTTTCATATTTTCTCACCTAGTAACCCAGGCAGCAGAGGAGAAAAATCAATATTGATTTCTTACTGTAAGCTCCTTAGGACAGAGCGTGTTCTTTGTTTGGCATAATGAGGCTCAGAGGTACAGACAACACTTGGGTACAGCACTGCAAGATTATGAAGTCCTAGAGCGGCTTGGAGGAGTCCATATGGGTGCACAAGGTACCAGGTTGTCAGTGACCTGCACCTCGGGGCTGCTGCTCTCCACAGACACCTGAAGGCTGAAACCTGGTAATTTGGTTGGACTTTGGAGAAAACCCTGGTAGATGGACCTAAGACAAAAAGAATGCAAAATGAGGAGAATCATTGCAGCAACATAGAAACACACTGCTCTGGGCTGTGTTTTAAAGCAATAAAATGTGTTTTAAAGATTTCTTCTTCCTTCTGAACTATCTGAAATCCGGTTGACTGTTTTCTAGCAAGCAGAAACAAAGCAGAGATATCAGTCACATCTCACGTGTAAGGAACATAGAAAGGCCTGAGAGACTAATTGATTGACTTGTGATCTTCTGACTCCAACAGCTCTACGAAGCTAACTTCAATTCCTCTATTTTTAATGCAGATCCAAGGAACATTAATGAAGCCTTACTAAAATTTACTGCATTTCAAAATTTCTGTTCCCAAAAATCATAACTGATGCCAGGTTTGTAGATAAATTCCTGCAGTTTCATTAACCTGAAACTTTATGCCCAGACACAGGTATTTTTACCTGTTGGAAGGCAGGGTCTAGTGAGAACTGTGTGATTCTCATGGGCTCAAACATTGCACATGACTGCTAAGAGCAAATCTGTGTTCCTCATCACTTGCCATAACTGCTGGCTTTGACAAATTGGCTCAACAAAGTGCCTGCTGCGTGTCAGCAGTGCTTTAGTTTGAGGTTCACAGGATGATGATTAAGAAAAACATTGTGAGCAAAACTCAGAGCCCTTGTGAGCCTCTTGTGCTGCTCAAGCCAGAGGTGTTGTTCACGGCATCAGTGCAATCAATCCCCACGGATGCTGAAGACATAAGGCTGCTAACTAGAACACAAAGGGCAAGGATCCCAAACTGCTGATTTTGAAAAGCAGGTTACAACTGCTTACCTATAAAATACTGCTGTGCTAATGACAAGAAAACAGATTCTATTTGTACTTGACTATGAACTGGGAACAACAGACTCACCCTGAACCTACTGTCGCTACTCACCTGACTCCTTATCTCATTAAAGGTGGGGATAAGAGCACGGAGTGTCCAAGAACTCCCTTTTGCCCAAGCTTTGGATGCCTACTGGTGCATTTCTGTATGTGACAGGTTAGTGACTGACTGCTGTGAAGCCAGAACAAGCACAACCACCCAGACAGGTGCTGGCAGACAATCCCTCTGACACCAGTTTGCAGCCAGTATTTAGCTGGGTTCTTTTCTCCCAAGAGAGTGGCTAACTCAGAAGCATTAGGGACCCAGTGTGGACTCACAGTGGTGCCCTGGAACACCCAACCTCTCCTGTGAGACATGTGGCTATGAAAGAAAATTAATTAACATGTTTTAAATACCCTTGCCACAGAAAAAGGGAGTGTGGTCCTGATCACTAAATGATGCCAAAATGGCACAGGCATGTACAAGCCAGCATCTGATTTTTGAAAGTCAAAATTATGATTTCATTGAACTTTTAGACTGATGATGGCATTAGCAAGAACAGGTACAAATCTTTCTGGCTAAGGTGGGGTAAGTAAATTATCTCGGTGCAGTATCTGTCTTCGTGTGGATTTCAGTGCTACTCTTCCTCGAATCAATTTGTGATGATATGTTTGTACCTGCCACAGAGCCAAATACACAATCTGATCTTATGCCAAGCCACTATTAACAACTGCATTTTCAATTGATTCTAGGATATTCATTAACTGGGATCCACAATTACATATAATTTACAGGCATATAATTTTAAATCACTTGCAGTGAGCTTACTAAGCTTGCTTTATGACATTCAAATACATTATTCTTAAAAATTCACTGAGTAGTCAGCTTGAAAATAATTACAGTGGGTAGCACTGGATATAATCAAGTAGAAACTCAGAACAAGAATCACCAGAAATGCCTATAGATCACTTTTGCCATGTGACTTCCACATTCCCTTCAGTGGTCTCCAGGAAAGTGTTATGTACTGAACTGGTGGACTCCAAAGCTGTTCCACTGACTCAACTCCACTACAACAAAACTCCTTGGACTTCTTGTGTCATGGACAACTCGTAAGTGACAGCTTTTCTCCTACACCTGGCAGCTGATGTTTTAATGATTTATTTACCCTTTAGGCAAGTGTCCTGTTGGTTGGGGGGTGCTCTTGGCAAGCAGCACTGCACTTGCTCTGGGGCTGGGAATGTCGGGCACAGCTCGGAGCCAGGTAGCAGCCAGAAACATCAGAGTCAGGTTAACTGGATTTTAGAGCAAAGTGCAGTACACAGTATCCATGCACAGTAATAAATCCATGAATAAATAAAACAAATAAAATACATACACAGTATTTGACTCATTTTATATAATGATTTCATTTTCAAATGCTACATATGATCTCTTTTTTATCTGTATTCTTTTTCTGTAATCAGTAGAGGTATTTTACATACCATAAAAGCGAAATACACAGTGATGCAGGCGATTGAAAACTCCAAGTTGGACCTGAGGACCCTCACTGAAAACTGCACTGAAACCCAATACAGATGTGTTAAATGAATTGCATTATTTTATTGCAAGGTGTAATGGAGAAACTCACACAAACCTGTTCGACCTGCGCTCCGAGCACAGCCTGCCACATGAGTCACATACACACCTCCTTGCCTTACCTGAAACAAGACTCCATTTTTTGAGTGTTGGACCAATCCCTCACTGCTCTTCAGACCTGTGTTGTTACAGCTGTAAAGCCGATGGTAGCTGATACCTTCAGCATCTCATGCCAATTAAAAATACACAGTAAGCAAGTAATGTTTTGGTTTTTTATTTGAGTAAAACCATAATTTACAAATAAACACCACCAACCTTCTTGATTCAGCTTCATTTGTTTTCATCTGGAAGCTGTGAATACTGGAAATAACTTAGACTAACAAATAACTGTCTTAGACACAAGGACCTTCTATGCTATGTGATTTTCCACTGCATTACAATTCAATGCAAAGCTATAAAAATAAGACACTGTTTGCCAAATACATTAATTTGGTTGCAAAACTATTGTTCAATTTAAGTTTTAAGTTATATAATAAATTATATGGCTCAGTCAGATTTTGCAAGAAGTCAGAAGATAACTGAATACAAAATAATATCCTCTGATATTCTGACTATGCCAATTCATAGTACTTCCCAGAATTCGAGTCAAAGTAACAGTTCAGACATGGATCATACAAAAGAGTCAAAACTTCCTCATCTTCTTCGGCACTGAGGTGATCTTCACCTGTGTGAAGTGGAAAAAGTAAGAATAAATCACTCTTATCCCCTCAAACAATAACATGGAAATATCTTTCTATCAGATGTGAGATTTTTTCTTTCAAATGTATAATCTTCTGACTTCTGAATTGTTGCCTTCAAGATAACAGCAATTCACGTTTTTATTATGTTTCTGGAGAATTGTACTTAACTGAGGTGAAAAGAGGTCAGCTGGAGTTCGCTTAACAACTGGACTTTTCAAAGTCCAATGGAGCAGTTCACCAAAAGTACCTTTACTAATAGTGGATCAAAGTATTCTTAAGTGGCATTTTCCTCAATAACCTTAATAATTTTTTAGCTTGAACAAAGACAGTAAGTGCGTACTTAGAGCCTGTAAGAATGAAAGAATTTGGATGTCTAGTATCCACTATGTCACCTAAATATCCAGGATAGGTAAATCGGTACAAAAGATCTTTTAGTATCAGAGAGGAAGAAAAATTCTTCCAGACAATAAAAATTTTAAATCTAGCTTGTCTAAAGTTATATAAAATGCAAGAAAGTTTTCAGGTAACAAAAATGAGTCTTTAGTCTAAAATACACTGATAAAGCCCTACAGGCTTTTCTTACAGATGCTTTATATATCGTAGCTTCTTTTCTGAACTTGTCTTTCATATAAGCTAAATCTAAATCATATGATCTACAGCTTTTTGATAGATAAATCACAGTTGAATGCAATCTGTATTTTCAATTTCATCATAACTGTTCATCCCACACTTAGTCTGCTAATACCAAGTGCTTTGTATGCCCTAACGCTTCATGATAAGTAATGGCCTGTTATGCAAACAGCAATGGTTTCAAACATTCAGAGTCTATTTACAGCCAGGATCACACAGCAATATATAGGTTACATTATCTGGAGACCAGAAAGTAGGTTGGTGCATTTGATGCATACAGAAGTGTGCATTTTATCCTTTTAGAAGAGATTTCATTTTTGTTTCCTCAGTAGCATGTAACAAACACCATCAGAAAGAAACTGTCTTTCACTGTAACCAGAGATATGAAGGTAAAGCCAAATTGTTTCCCTCCCTGCTTGTGGGTGCTTCATCAGGCCTAGAAAGCTAAAGGAGGTTAACTGGGATATTTTGTTTGGACAGCTCTTGGGAAAAGTTATGCAGTGCAGAAAGAAGGTGAAGAACGGAATGTCTTTTTCTCCATTTCAGATCACAGTATGCAAGCAAACGGTGTTCATGCCTCAGTCCCTCACACAGCCTTAAAATTTCACCTGAAACCATGCTGTTATTTCCACTGCATTCTTCCTTTTATTATTTTGCTTTTCAGTGCCTATGCTTTGCTTCAAAATGATTCTCTTTTCTCCCCTAAGCTTAAATGTCCCTCTCTCTTTACCTTGGAACTGGTCATTCAACATACTCTCTGGTTTGAGTTAGGAATCCTTCAGACCCATCAGAGGTATCTCTTACCCTGTGTGCTTTGAATTCATACCAAATCAGAATTATATTGCATCCAGGACTAGCTGGATTTATACCTTTATGTCAATAATTCCCTGCATGTATTTTCATGTGACCAAAAAGAGAACTTAGTTTTCTAGACCTATCTTGTTTTTAAAGTCAGGCTTCTTTCTTTCAGCAGCTCACAAGACCCCCAAATGCATTATAAGGCATTTCCAGGTGTTGCAACAAATTCCCAGTGGCAGCATGGAGTATTCAGTTTTGAGCAGACATATGAAAACCTCACTGCTGCTCTTCTTCCTAAATAGAAGTACTACTTAAATTAAGTGATATTCTTCTAAAAGACTCCAGCAGTATGTAATGGTTGTGTTAGAAAGTGTCTTTCTTGTTTCAAGTGGGCAGCTTGACCATATGTAGGAAAGAAGTGCTTGTGGCCAAATTAACTGATAAACAGGTCACTTTCAAAGAAAATTTCCATAGCTGTTCATGTTGCCACCACCCACACTTTAGGGGTTGAAGCTGCTCAGAATTGCATGAAAAAACCCCTTGGCAGTTTAATTTGCATCTCAGGGTGAAAGCAAAATCAAAGCTTTTGTTCTTAAATTAAACTAAAAAACTTAAATTTAACTAAAAAATTAAATGGCATTTTAGGCGAGAAAATAACTTGATTTTAAATGAAAACTGAGGTCTGTGATCTACATTACAGAGGGGTGAGTATTTTTTTGTTGAGCTGAAAGAAGACCAAAGGTAGATAGTACCTGTAAATACCTGCTATATTAAATGAAATGCTGTCCCACTGAAATCAGGGGAGCTATTGTTTTTCTGGAAAAAAGACTTGATCAAGATGTCTACGCCCATATAAAAAAGAACAGGGCAGGCATGTGGCAGCTTTTCTGAACTCAGAAATGAATGTACAAATAACTGTTGTTATTTGGATTATGTCAACACTGTTTACACAGTCACCACAGTCTGGAGAACTAAACTAAATAGTTTCCCTTTTCACAGAAATATATTTTTACCATATTCTAGGTTTTAATATTAGAAACCATCTTGTAGCAAATCTCACTTTAAGATACATGAATCATATTCTGACGCTGATGGAAGTCAAGCTGTCAGCAGATGGTGTGCTGGAAAGAACACTGCTGATATTTTCTCCAAGATGATCCTTGAACACTGAACTACAGTGCTCAAATCTATACCGTAATTATGTACTGCAGGATTACCATATGAATACTGTCAGCAGCTGTAGCCCAAAAAAGAAGACTGTGTGGTTCCTAGAGATTTCATACCCTTATCCCTTGTTCTTAAGACCAAGATACCATAAAGTAAGTTCCAGGGAATTTATGGCTCTGTCACTGTCACTTACTATGGAGACCTTCTTGTTATGTTAAGATAAATGAAACTGTCTATACCTCAGAAATATCAATGCCCAATAATGGAAAAATCTATGGAAATTTATCATATTTATGAGTCTAAATTTTCCTCTTATTTTATTGGGAAACCTGTTGAATAGAAGACTACTTCTTATTGCATCTCACCATTTAACGAATGGATGGTGCAAACGTTAAGAAAGGAACTACAGACTTGAAATGCTTTCTAAGAAAGGAATCACCTTTTGTCCCCAAAGTTAAGCCTCACCTTAAAGACTTTTTAAAATATAAGAATTGACAAATCTTTATTAATTTACTAGTGCTATACTATTTTTCTTTAAGGATACTTTTAGATAAAATTCCTATCTTGCATACATTATGACTCATTGCAGATTTTCAGTGCTGATAGTATGCTTTTGTTATCCTGTGATACTTAGAACACTGGAAAACTGCACAGCCAGAGAAAATAATCTTGGGACACTTCCCAACATGAGAATTAAGTAATTTTCTAATGTGATATTAAAAAATAAAAAAAAGGTGAGGGTAAGCAGGGCAGAAGAATTTTCTGGAATGGATTTGAGCATTTAGTTTGTTGTTCAGATCTGATATGTAACTGTCAGTAACGAACCAGCTCTTTTGCCACACAAGTAACTGACCTCGAGAGAAGTGATTAAGGAAAAAAGTCCTTGAGATATATCACAGGACACAATTTATTTAGCACCTCTTTCAAAAATGATACTCCAAACCATCTAGTTACCATGGTCCATCAGGATTTTTTTTAAACCAAGGTATCTAGGAAAATACCCAGATTCTAATGTTTGATGGGGACGATCTAATCTGACAGGCCTTTATCACTCAGCACTGCAGCTTCTCTGCTACTTTCATAGAGAGGGGTGTCCAGTAGTTCAGAAAAAATCCAAACTGTCGTGTTTGGGGAAGGAAGGTCATGGAATGGCTTTGTTGTTCTCTCTTATTTCTTGGAGAAATGATCACTTCATTACAGCAGGTTTTTTTGAGTATCTGGAGATAGAAAAGTTTCTGTATGAATTTATCAAAATTACAAACATCCTACATATACATGAGACAGAATTTGACTGAATGAAGGTACAAAAATAAAAAGCCAAAATAAAAAGCTATGGTATATAGACAATTTCTGTTCTACAAATGTGCAATCACAGGCACATGATGTAAAATATTTCAGCTTAAAGGAAAATGAGTTTAGGAACAGTTCACAAAACAATTTGGAAATTCTAGTGTGGATAACAGGAGAAATACAAATTCCCCAATATACTTACTTTTTAAAGCTTTTAAAAGATAATAACACAATTTTAAAAATTTAAAAAGATTATAGGTTTTTGCATCAAGCCTTGGATTTCATAATACTAATGAAAAAAGTTCTCCGGGACCTTTCATGAATTTTTATCCAATGTGTCTATAGCTCAAGGATGACTGTTCAATTCTGTTTGGCTTATTCAGGAACCTTAACACAACATATTACTTGATTCTTCAAAGCAAGGTCCCTTCCTGACAGAAAAATTGTATTTTGCTGTCACAAACAATTACAAATCTACGTCTATGAAAATGTTCCCAATTTGAGGGGCATAATTTATTTTAGACAGTAAATCACTGAGATGTCTTTACCCCTTGGACAGCCAAAATACAGGGGTCAGATTTATGAGAGCTCCCAATGAATTCTTGAGACCTGAAGAAAAATGTAAATGTCTACCCTGGAAGGTTGGATGTGGCCTTGAGCCAGCCTGGTTGAACGGACGGCGTCCCTGTCCATGGCAGGGGCAGTTGGGACTGGACTCCAAGGTCCCTTTCAGCCCAAACCATTTTATGATACTCTGTGATGAAGATTCTACCCTGTTTCCTAAGATAACTGACAAGAAAAAAGGGCATTTGAGGAAAACAAGGTATTTTCCTTATTCTATTGTTGACTTTCCAGTTTCAATTAAGGTCTTTACCATTCTCTAAGCAAACACCATTAATAAGCAGAAGCCTGTAACTCTGGTGACAGTCCTCAGGAAATCACACTAAGATTTCATTTAAAGCTAAATCTGCAATTTCTCTTCATAAGAGAAGTATCTCTTATGCAAGTATAATTGTGCCTCTGAATAAGAATGTTTAGTCTTTGTGTTCTTTCTTACGTAGGTTTGCCATCCCCATTAGCATAAATTCCTTTTTTTTTTGTTGTTATTTTTAACAAATAAGATGCATTTTTATGAGTTAATCTGTATAGAGCCAGAACATCAGGAAACAGCAACAGCATGTTATTTTTCTAGCAGAGGCAAACAATACTGCATGAAAAAACTCTACTGCCTTGAGCTGAGATTAATAAACAAGGGAACTTGAAACCAAAAAGTAGTAGGATAGAAAACTATGGGAAGGTAGTAACAGCACTACAAAAAGAACATTTAGAAATGTCTTTCTACCCAGGTTCTTTGCATTGCCTTCATAAATTCCTACCTTGAGTACTCTGTTTTGTTGAAGATTTAGTGTGCTCTTCTAGTTGTTGGTTTCCAGGAATGATGGGGCGACTCAACACCTTTAACCAGTTCCTGAAAAATAAAATCAAAATACCATTCATAAAGGCACAGTTTGTGTTCCTATTTTTTCTCTAATTCATTTGATTATTTAAAAAAAAATCAGAAGAAATCGCAGGTTGCCAAGTGCTCTGAAACAAAATCAAGCTGGATTTTATTATTATAAAAATAAACTTTACAGTTAATACAATTATTAAATGTTAAGGCTTTCTTCCTTCCTTAGCCTTTTCACCTGTTCTGTTCACATTAAAATCTGTGGTTTAAGTCAGGTTTGCTTTTCAGATTTCAGCTGGTGTGGCTCTCTCAGCACAGGGTGCACAGGAGGTGTGATCCATAACACACAGAGTCTACAGGACTCATTAGAGTCTTTTTCTGAGGAATAAAGGCTTGGAATGAACAACCTGTGGGAGTCAATTTGATTAAAAATCCTTACCCCCTCTAAGGAAAGAGGCTCAAAGACAATCACAAGATGTGTTTGGTTCAGTTACCACTGACTTGGCAGTGCTTGGTGCCCCTGCCATAGGGTGACACAGAACGTGGTGTAACATTCCCTGTCTGGATGGGTGGTGAGTCAGAGCTGAGCTTAGACAGGAAATGGATGACACTAACACTTTTCTGAAGAGGAAACATTGGATTGAGTGTTGCTGATATGGGAGAAAAACATTCTTAGGCAAGTACATTATAAATAATTCTTTATATCAGTTTCCTATTGTTATAAAATGTTGTATGTAACAAATAAAAATTTGTTACTGAACATAACATGATTCTACCCACTGGCAAGATGATATAGAGGACTCTTATCACAGGTGTCATGTATCTATTTCACTTCCGTAAAGAAAAAGATTTTGATGGGATCTTCATCACAGATGAGAGAGGAATTTCTTCTCCTATTCATGGACAAATTATGTCTCTCCTGGACACAAGTGTGATAACTTCTAAAAATTATTTTCGTGCTATCATACATTCACACAAAGTTCAGTGTTCCTTTCACATACCCCACTTTATCAAACACTGTCTTTGATTGTTATAGCTCAGAGAAAGGAAAACAGAACAGCTGTTTTATTGTTATTGTTGTCACGGTTTTTTATTGTAAACTGCAGTGCAGTGACCAAGTCACTCGTATTACGCTATCAGTCAGAGAAAGCCCTGGAAGGATACTTCCAAGTCACCACGACATTCTTTGTTCAGGTGACCACGTCTTGTAATTCTTTTCACATCTGAAATTAATCTCCACACACTGTGGAGATGTTTCCTTACGTTCCCATCTCTCCTCTCCAGCAGTAGAGAGCTGTAACACATTAAAGCTTCCATATCATCATTAACTAGACTGAAAAACTGCAAGTCAACACTTGAACACAGAATTTGAGGGACCTCAGTGAACCACCTCTTTTTGACAGAACCAGATCCATTGTTTTTGATCAACATTATTTCACTGCAAGGCAAGAGGTATGGAAGGGGATAAATTCCCACGTTTGCTTCATGCTGATGGGAGCAGAGCAGCTCTAAACAGTAAATTAAACTTGGTTTGTGATTGATTAAACTTATGTCTGGATGTTCCAACAGCTGGCACAAAAGCATTATGCGTGTGAACTTGTGCTACAAGCCAGGGAGATTAGCCAGAGCTGTAGAGGTAACTTCAACATCAATGGCTTTGTCTAAAAGGGATAAATTTTTCCAAAGCTTGGCAGATTTCTTTACATTCCAGACTGTAATTGTTTCAACTTGATTGCCCAACACCAAGGAAACAGGTAATACACTTCTATTTTCTGGAAAGCCTTCATGATCCCATGTACAAGTTGCTTCTGTCAGAGAAATCTGGCAAGGCTCAGTCATCTGGTGCAATTGCTAAGGTAAGCTGACAGCTTTTTTTTTTTTTTTTGTTAGTTTTTCTGCTACTTCTGGACTTGTTACTGATTCTACATCATCTCCTGTTGGCATGTGTGCATAATCTGGGTTCAATCTGGGGACAACCACCTATCTGTTTGCAGTCAAAATGGAAAAAACTAATTTTCCGCCTCAGGAAACAGAACTGTTGGTGTAGAAATCCAGCAAGCAGTACAGCAGATTTAAAGGAAAAGATATTGAATTTTCCATCATGTCAAAATGTAGAAAACATACTTTAAAATTTTCTTACACCGTCGTATTATTTTCACATATATGGCCAACTTCACAGCCAATCCTTCTCTTCTGCTGTTAGCTAAGGCCAGTGGGAGTTGGTACAACCAATCCACACAGCCATATGCTTGCCTAGACTTCTCATTATTAGCTGTCTGTCACTGCTCACCATATCTGCATTCCCTGAATGTAGCCAAAGGCTCTTTGTTTACACCAAAGCTTCAGAAGTTTTTAGGAGTAACAGTTAAATGCAGGCTGTTACCTGGTAGCATGGTAGTATATAATTTCCATTCCTGTCCCTTGCATGTGTGGTTTGATCTGCCTCAAAATCAGCCACCATAAACACGAAATCTGTCCATCCTCACAGGATGTGGGTTGATAGCACAAAGCAGCAGCACAAACCTGACTCTCTACAATTGCATTGAAACACGAAGTCAGCAAAGGCAAAGGTGATCTCTCAGAGAAACTGCATCAATTTTAGGGAAGGTAAGGAAGTACTCTGAGTGCCAATCTACACCTCTGCTTGCCAAGCTACCTTTCCTTCCACATTCACTACAGCTTTTGCAAAAGGCAGCCATGTTTGAGAGCCAGAGAAGAACTAGAATATTTCTGCTGGGACAACTGCTGAAGCAAAAGTGCAAGGAGAAAGACAGTGCTCACTTCTAAAGAGAATTATCTTAGTCAGACCAACAAACACAGTTACAAAATATAAAAGCTTTAGAGTACATATGCAGTTCTACAGGTCTGGCACAAACCAGAAGCATTTAAAGATTCGTGTTTTTCATATAAAACATGTATCAGGGAATTCCTAAAGAAAATAGTTGGTACCTCTAAAGCAAAGAGGATGTTAGCAAGAAGGGAAGAAAGATAGTAAGGTAATTACCTCCAATGAAAAAGAAAGAGGCAATTCATTTAGAAAACAATGAGGGAACGAGGTAATAATATGTTGTTAAACCAGTATTTGTGCTATATTAATAGTTCTTATTTACTCAGGAAACTGATGAATTTTAGTTTGAAGTCTCATATCTGGAAGATCTGCATGAAATAGTAAGTCTGAGAAATCAGAGATGGGATGATTTTTTGAGTAGCTGGGTGATTTTATCTTTGATCTTGTCCTTCATCTATTGGAGTCAAATATTATATAAAGGTGTTGTTCATTTTCATATTAATATTTATTCTGATGTATCTGACTCAGTAGATGAATAATCACTTTTTCTAGGAGGTGCAAGTGTAAGTTCTAATGATTTTGGTGGTTCTAGAAGGAGGCAAAGAAGTTTTTATCAAAGGCAGAAGCAACAGAGATGTATTGGAAAGTTTAGTATTGCCTATTAAGACAGTCCTGATTCAGTTAATGTTTTTTTCTCTCAGTGTCCAAGAAAAACAAATAGTTTTGCTATTCAACTCCCTCCCAACAAGACAAGTAATCAAAACATCACAGTGTTAGGGATTCATTGTTGACTTAGTATTACTTTCAAGGATAAAACATTTTACTCTACACATATATTGAAAACTGGTTTACCACTTCCGTAAGTTAGTTAGCAAAGTCTAAATTAACCTCCTAAAATCTTGAAGAGAAATTTTAAAGAAATCTCACATGTGCCGAAATCTTCCTGGTCAAATTACAGTAGAGAGTAAGTGCTGACAGTTGATGGATAAACTTCTGAGCAGTGCGTTTACAGCAGGAATTCTGACAGATGCTGCAGCTGAGCAGTCACAACAAACTTCCCACAGTAAAATCTGCAGTTGCTTTTAGGAAGCAACTAAAGCATGTGTGTGTGTGTGTATGTGTGTGACAGAGGATTTCAGAGAATTTCGAAATAGCATCCTGAAAAATGTGTTAGATCTTGACAAAAGGTCAAGGACTAGTATGGAGGCAACTGGCAATATTCTGAGAAACAGACTGTGGCCTGTGTTCCTGTTTATTGTGGTTTTATTCTGAGTGAATAAAGAATATGTATTTTTGAGAACTTATTAAAGAAGCTACTTTATCTCATTAAAACAGAGAAGCTAATCACACATTCTGACTAATTAAAAACACTCTATTTATGCTATCAATGCCTCCAGCTGTAATCAATACAATCAATGTGCAATAAACTATCTAGAGCTTCCTGATAACAGTGTGGAATGCCAAATATTGTCTTTTGACATTGTGAGCTGCTTTGTAGGAAGGCTCAGAATAGGTTCCACACACACTTGACAGTATCATGTACCTTTAGTGCTTGCACCGAAATTCTTTATTGTTCTGAAAGCTATTCTCCATACCAAAATATAATGAAAATGTTATATAATCTTGTTATATTTTTCTTAAAAAAATATTACTTAAAAATTATGTAAAAATACTTTCAGATAATAAGAGGTCATATAGTGAAATATCACATGACAGCTGAACTGTGATGAAAAGCAAAAGAATCTTTTGGACTTATGAACATAATTTTCAGTTTTATGACAGTATGTTATATTTTGCAGAAAAAGGGCCTCCATCAGCAAAGTCTGTTGAGAAAATTAGTGATACTTTATTAAGTAGCACTTATCAATGACAATGTATTAAAATTATTGCCATCAACAGAAATCCTTAGAATTAGAAGTTTTTCACTGAAATCTTAATGAACACCTTTGATACGTTGATTTTTTCACAGATACTTTTGCAGACTGAGAGACTGAGAAAATGTCAAATCACTTAGTATAAAGATTTTTAATATTACACTGACTTGAGATAGCACACTTCATTGCATTTCTTTTGGATCACATTTAATTTGTATTATTTAAATCAATGGGATCATTTAATCCATTTTATTAACAAAACTGAAATGCTTCAAAGTTTTAGTATGGTTTTGTCCAACAATCTATACCAAAATTAAAAGGAATATTTGTTCAGCCTTGTAGTATATTGCAAAAGTGCAAGGCAAGGGCTCCATTATATCAAATCAGGGAACGAAAAACCAGCATCAGTTTTGTACCATTACCAACACATCAGATTGACAGTCTATTCAGCACCTGAAGGGTACAATCACTAAAAACACAAAAGATCGTATTTAACTGCACCTACTTAGAGAATTTTTATGAACTCAAGAGGAGAATGGACTTGTGCCTGGGTGAAGGAAGAGGAGCACACTTGCTGAACTGTGTTTTTGCAGTGGATTATTTGACTAACTGTGGGGGCCAAAAAATGTCAATGTATGAATCAAGTGTAAAAATATTTTAACAAAAAAAGGACCAATTCCCGACATCTTGTGCAGCTATCAACTCAAATCTCAGTGCATACTTCTGCTATATTAGCAACATTTAATACCACATGAAGCAAATCCTGCTGCAAATGCTCAAAGTGCATAAGTGATACCTTAACATGATGCACTGAATGCAGAGTGCCAGCTCACATCTAAAGTATGGTTCAGTTCTGCTAAGATAGAGACTTATTTTCCTCCTGTTTTTAATTTTAATTAAATATATTTAAGAAAGTTTAGTAGAGACTATCTCAGTTCTTAGATAAATTAATAAAAAGTCACCTGTCTTTGTAAGACCCATCATCTATTCCCTGATACATCTTTTTTTGGAGCATGAGTTGCTGGTTAGGCTCCTCTAGATTAAAAGATGTGAATTTTCAATTATTTCAGTATCTGGTCAGCTTCAGGCACATGTGTAACTTCATTAACTTAAGCCAAATTACTTTCACACACCTATTTTGTTTCTGCTCTGCCATATGTTAATCCTGCATGCATAATGGGAAGTTTGGGTTTATTTTTTAATAGAAGTACCTCCATAGAAATAAAGTCTTCAATAATAGCTTCAGTAGTGAATTAAGAACTTTTGTAGGCTATTAATAATGAGATTTGTTTGACATATGTACAAAATGCAAATATTATTTGAAAATACGTTGAAACTAATTTCTACATATGACTGTAATAATTATGAATCACCTGAGTTTTAAATTGTCGATTATTGTATCTAAAATGCTTTAAACAATTCAAATTCTTGAAAATTTGTAAGTTTTTACATAAAAATTCCATAAACTAAGACAAATTCAGTATCAATTTATACATCAATAACTGTTCAGGGCTACTCAGTTCCAGGTGGGGAAACCAGCATTTTTTAAATGAAAAACTGAGTGAGTTCACAGAAGCAGAAGATATACTACCAAAAGAATACAGATTATACTTATACATAAAAATAAAGGATTTTTGAATGCATATTTTAACAAAAATCTTGAAAAACAACATAAATATATATCTTCTTCTGACTTTGCATGAATTGGAAGTTCTATTTTGAAAAGTATTTAAGGGTAATCTGGAAATAAATTGATGACTTAAAAAAAAAGCAAGCCATGAGCTACATTGTGTTATTTTCCTGGAGTGCTACTGTAGTTTCAAGATATCATTAAATCAGCACAAACCAACACTTATCATTTCCTGCACATTTTTCACAGTAAGCTGCATTCTGACTATGAGTAATCTGTTAATCTGTTCTTTGCCTCACAATCCGTCAAAGTGACAGATTCATTCCATCCCTAATACATAATATCTTCATTTACTGTATGCCTTACTGGAACTTTCTTTTTTTCCTAGCACTAAGATTGAGGAAATCACAAACATATTTAGAAAATACCTTTTCCCTTCCTCCAAACCACTTCAGCAAGTCCATTTTGCCAAACACTGCACTTCTAATGGAGGCAGGGACCTCCTTAAAAGCTAAATAATTTAATTGTCCATGACTTAGAAACATGAGATCATAAAAAGTACAAGTACAACTGTGCGGGAACACTTGAATCTGCTCCTAAAGTCTTAAATCTCTAAATGAACTATCTTACGGGTGCTAGATTGGATTTAAGAATAACAAAGGAGATGCGAATTCTACTTACTAAACAATGTATTTAGATAATGCTAGGTGCTACTACAGGTATGTGCATTATAATCATGCTGACTGGTATTTGCTGAAAACCTGACCTGTGAGTGCTTTCCAGTTTTTCTTTCATTATCAAAGTGGAAATGATAACTTTGTGCAGGTTATTAAAACCATAAACAGTCATCTACATCTAAAAATACGAATGACCTGAATTTGGAGGTTTAACAACTTAGTAATTAAAATATTTTGCTATTTGGTCAATGTTTTGTAGCTAAATACATGAAATTTCTATCATAGCTTCTCTTAAATGGAAGAAACATTTAATTCTACTTAAAGACTGAACCTTTAGATCATCACCATGTTAGTTTGCCAGCTAGATTATAGTCTTGATATTCACTAGCAATATAAATGCACTAGTAGAGAAAACCAGTGTTTTAACATCTGATATAAGTAAAGTACTAGCTCTTCCTTCCTTGCTAGTTGTGATTCATTTATCAGAAGATCAGCTGTATAAATGGGAAGTAATGAATTTGCAAAGGTGTGTTAAAATTCCTTTGTGTTAATCTAATCTAAGCAAGTAAATTCTAGTAACTACATTAGATACTCATTGGTCAGTGAATCAAATGGATTTGCACATTTAATGAAGTGTCTTTTAGGTAGGAGGTACTTACTTTTTTACATATTTTTAACAATTAAATACT
Organism: Rhagologus leucostigma; assembly: GCA_013397725.1. Classification (NCBI taxonomy): domain Eukaryota; kingdom Metazoa; phylum Chordata; class Aves; order Passeriformes; genus Rhagologus; species Rhagologus leucostigma. The sequence continues at coordinate 473,490 of VZTD01006077.1, forward strand.
TCTTTTTTTAAAATTATTTTACTGTTCTACCAGTTCAGGAAACACCTGAATCTAGTGACTAAGAAGTCTTGCTGCAATTAAAGTAATTCCTTTTTCCATAACCAACCACCAACAGCATCTGACTGTTCTGTGCACTTCCCAAGGCTCTCAGAGTTTTCTGAAGAGGGACTAAGACCTTAGGTGCTGACTTGTGGCTGGACCAAAGCAACCTGTCATCCATAAACACTGGAGATGCCCTGGAAAAAGCCACACTGGTAAAGGGCCATAGCAACAGTTCAACTGAGTACGGAAAGAGAGATTGTAACAGCCTGGAAACAGGGATCTCATCCTTTCAATCTGACATATCTGAGAGGTGAAATCTTTTACTGCCTATTCTCCATCTTTACGTTTAAGAAAGGCCTTTGTTTGAATGGCCCAGGAATATCCAGAAAAACTGTGACTGAGAATAAAATTATTCTCAGTAAGTCCTGAAGCTAGAAAAAAAATAAAAATAGACTACCTTACATTGACATGAATGTAACAGCACGTTTGAAAGTATTTGCCATGTTTTATATTTAAATCCTTAGTGCATACGCTGCCACGTTTCCCTGTTCGCAGTTTCCCATACAAGGGAAAGCCATTTTTGGATTATTTTAACAAGCTTTAACATGTTAGCCACTCGGTTCTCCATAACCTTCCTGCAGCTAAGCTTTTTACCATCATGATTAAAAAATGTAACCTGTTCAATTAGATGGTTCCTGTGCCATTTGCTTCTTTTGTCATGTTCTTTTTCATGCACATTATTGCCTGACAAATGCAGCAGAACTTTGCTAATTCAGATTAACGACTGGGAGATCTACTGCAAATTACTCTATTTCGTGGGTAAGTAACTGAACAAGTAAAATAAAAACCAAAGTACATTTTGTGATACATCGTTCTTGTTCAGTTACTTTGACAACTGTTGTGTAATTTTATACTACTTCATAATGTAATATTGTCTGTTTTGCAGAAGTAATGGGGTTGTATGACCTTGATCTTGTAATGAATCATAAGAATAAATATGCTTCTTCATTTGAAAAACTCAGTCTTTAAACGTGCTTCTTAACTAAGTTGTTCTGCTATTCAAACCTTTGCATGGAAATACAAAGACCTCGTGCCTGAATTTCACACCCTGCATGAGGGAGAGGTTCTGGTGGAGTGCAAATAAATGTTATAGCTATAATCCCTCATTTACTGCACCATTTCACAGGTGAGTTTAATTTTACAGAATCTCTCAATGGTATAGTAACACATGCACCAGCTATTGGAATGTTTAGTTTTCATCTGGGATGGATGAGAGCATTTGAATGGTAGTCTCAAAGCTGAAGATACTTTTAATATTTGAAAGTTTACAGTTGATGTGTTTTTATGCTGGAATCACTGATATTATGCAAATTATGCAAATTTCAGGTGCCATGATAATGGCAATATATATATGGTAAAAATAGGTTCTGAAAAAAGACTTCTCTAGAAGAAAATTTCAAAGGAAGAGAAAGAAAGAATTTATTCCCTAAAACCAGCAGTGGTCAGAATGCATAGAAAGAGGTGTTAATTATATTTATATACAATTTATATTTATAACTAACATACCTAAATTTTACCAGTCATCAAGTTTGAATATAATTAAAAAATACTTTCAGTTAAAGGTACACGTTTATGCATTTCATGATTCATTACCTGAAGTGCTGTGCAGGCATATCATTACAAAAATAAGAAAATCACATTGTTGGATAAAGTAGCAGCTGAGGATTTGGGTTCTGTTTTTTTCCTTAAGGTAAAACCAACAACTTTTTTTGAAAAGTTACTGTCCTCCTCAAACACGCCACTGTCCATATCAATGAAACATTTCGTGGTGACAAATCTTAAATCTATAACATTTACCATAAAAGGGATGAAAATGTTATTTACTTTTCTTTGGGTCGATTGTGTTGTTTAGCTTTTTGTGGTTTTTTGATTGTAGAGGAAAGAATAATGATGACATCCCAATCAGTCTAACATAAAAAATGTAGGTTACAATGACAAGACAACCTGCTTTAGTCAGCTTATAACAAGCCCACATGAAGGGAGGTCAGTGGCTCTTAATCATTTGTCAGAGGCTGTGGGCCTTATCAGCTGATTTTAGATAAAAAGAAACTGAAAAAGAAACATCTGGGTAAAACCTAACCGAAAATTTGGCCATGCACATTTGGCATGAAATTATTTACGTAAAATATACTTCTTGTGAAATGATACTCAATTAAATGCTGTAATATTTGTGCCCTACTTTAGTGCAGTTTCTGGGGAACAACTGTTTAACAAGAGGAACAAATTTTATTTGGTAGTTTGGGAAGATTGAGTAGGATGCCAAGACAGGATCCTGTGAGGCAATGTTTATAAAGATTGGGTTTTTCTAATAAGTTGAAACCTTTCTCTAAGGCAGAAAAGTCAGCTTTTATCAGAAATAAATTTTCTGGAGAGCATCTGCAATAGTTTATAAAAGTCTATTAATAATTTAGGTTCAAGTGATCTTTTTCAGAGAGCAGCTCTGCATTTCACAGTTCAGTATGGCTGAAATTCTAGAACACTTACTATCTTCCAGGATTTCTTTTAGTGAAACCTCCAAACCTTCTATGACACACAAATAGTTTGGAGGACAAAATCTTACTAACTAGATGCTGGTTACACAGCAAATTCTAGTCCTTGCACTGGAGGAAGAAGCAACACAGATAGTTACAGCTCCCTATTTGGAGAGAAGAAAGCAATTCCTGAGTTCTGCCAGGACCACACAGCACATCAGTCAGTGGGAACTGCATGGCCAGGGCTGGAACACTGCACGTCACCTCACTCTTCTGGCTGTGCAGCCTCTCCACTCAGCTGTCTCCTTTCATTAACTGGTTCTCTGCCTTGCAGAGCAGCACGAGGTGGGGTGATTTGTATGGCAGGAGCAATATTCTTGGCAGACTTACGACCTTTATCCAGCGGAACCAATGGACAATGAGTCGAGCTGAGTCTTTTTATTGACTGAATTTCCATTACCTTCACAGGCTTTCTTTCCTGGCTTGTCCTTTTATCTTATTACGGACAGAACCTACATTTGCTGGACAATAGCTTCTACATTGGTCTCTTTTCATTTCCCAGAAAATATCACTACTACACTTTTTAAAATTACTCAAGACCTGCTCTTTACCCCTCTTTACAACAAACTATTTTTTCATTCAGTAAATGCACCACGTAACTGTCTTCCGACCATAGCATTTACACCCACACACCTAAAGGGGCTGTATCAATTTTTCAAATATTCTATGTGTTCCCTACAAAGCTATAGTAGGCTTACAAAGTTTTAGATATTTTCTTGTTGCTTATATGGAATTTGGTAAAATTGCCTTTAAAAACAGTTTAGAAACTAAGTTATAGAATTACCATTAATTTTATTTCCCTCTTATTTAGGTACACATCCTCTGTGAAAAACATTACAGAGTTTTCCATTATAAATGAAAGGTAACGACGTGAATAATGCTATTCAAGTCACATAATCTCCAGTTTTTATATCATGATGCAAACTGACCTCATAATTTTGTCATCTTCTGTATTTACAGCCCAGTAATGCCTTTCTGGCAGTTCACAAGGGCTACTGAATTTACGAGGCACTTGCAAGTCAGGTATATTATGAATACCACCTGCATTTCCCGAAAATGATTTCTAGGGAAATTTAAGTCTACTGTGTGTACTGGATTAAAATAGCATAGGAACTAAGTCATAAGTTATACTATTTCGTTTTAAATTTTATTATATGGAAATACAAGTTTTCATTGTTGATCATATTAACTTGATATGATAAAACACTTTATTTTTACAGATAATGGTGTTTATTTGTTTTTTCAGTATATAAAATGTACGAAGTACCAAACTGCTTTAGCACATGCATAAAAATAACTTAATAAAACCTGACTTAACCAATGTATGGGCAAAAAGAAGACAAACAACGTAGCTCACACTAAAATACAGGCAACTCTAATGTCATCAGAACTATAAAATCAATTTTGGAATAAAGAGTCCAAAGTTCTGTCTCAAGGTACCTCCTGTTGCACTCTGTGGACTACAGTCAATTATTTCTGTCTGCTTCATCGATTCAACAACTCATAAGGAGATGGCTCCTTCGACAACCCACAGCAGAGAGGTCTTCTAGACAAACATAAGTACCTTGATTTACATGCGAAAGGGAATAGGAATACAGGATTATTCTTTAACTCCAGTAATATACTGGAAATATATGGCTGTGTGTTGCAATAACTGATGCATGTGGGTGAACTTGCACAGAAAGTTTCATATTGTTCACTTCATAAAATCTAATCAGAAGATTTTGAATCCATAAAAATATGGATGGCAAGTGAGACAAGTGGCTGAAGACATCTGTGTGAGGAGAAACACGTATTATCCTGCACAATTGACTGACAGGGAGCTCTCATAAAACATTTCAGACTGTTGGTAAAATATAAAGAAGTTGTATCTGAAATGTCCTCTCCTCCTACCCCTGCCCCCCACCACACATGCACCATCCAGTTAAAACTTGGACAAGCAAAATGCACATTAATGACACCAAGTGAAAGTGAAATAAGACTGCTTTTAAAAATTAGTACACCTCTTGTTCAGGCAGTTAAAAAATTGACAAAGTGATGTTAGGGTTTCACAGGTACAAAGCAGGTCTGAAACCGGACAATTAATCTTGATTGTCTCAATAGTCTCAATTTGATTAATTTTCCCTAGCCACCTTCTCCCCTTTTCATCTCACCTTACATTAAAGTCACACGGATTTTTTTGCTGATTCCAAACAAAACAGATCAAGCTAAAAACCTGACAGACAAAATATGCTGTAGACAGGATCCCTTTGCTCTATCCCAGAGTGTTGTAACCCCCTCTCCTAACGGGGCTATCTCTTGAAAAAAACCCCCTTTCTTAATAAGTAACATTAAAATCTCTTGAAACAAATTGATTCCCTGACACCTACAGTCACATACAGAATTCTACTTCTAAGCCTTCAAAGCAGAGAGGGAGAGAGGGAGAAAGAAATAGATGAGAGTGTATGTATGCGAGATGAGGATGATTTGCTGTATCACACATCAAAGCAGATGTAGGAGCAAGGCCTGTGTCAGATACTTTAAATACACAGTGGTACATCCAAAACATGCAGAATTCAGTTCTGTGTTCCCGGACAGCTCAGACATACTGTAGACAATGACTAAAACAAGCAATAAAGCCCTTTGAGAGGAGGTTGCAACTGAAAAGAGATTGAAGATTAAATCAAAGAGTGTCACATTTAATATTCAGAACACTCTAACTGAATCCTTACTGCCTGGGCTATAAATGGAATCTTACCGTGGGTTGGAATGAGAAAGTGGGCTCATTTCTTTCTGATAGTGATGCTCCTGACTGACGGGCTATGGAAAACAAAAAATAATAGATTGTTTAGAAGTATGTCAGAGATCTGGTACGAGCATATACGTTTGCAGCTTCTGATATTAGAATTTTACAGTCTTTTTTCTTATCTGTGAAATCAAAAACGGATATTCTAGTCCTAACTGTGCAAAAGTACAAGTTTAAAGATGATTCTTGTCTGGGTGGAAATACATATGAATTAAGGAGTCGATCACACAGTCATTTCTCTGCTGCCTGTCAGTGTTGGGACAGTCAGGAAACTTCAGAGATTGAGGGTGGTGAAGTCTTGTGTGACAGAAGAGTCTGGATTGAACATGTGTAGGAAGTGTGAGGAAGGAACTCTTGGTAGGATCTGTGCAGAACGAACCATTTTTAAGAGTAGAAAACACCAAGGGAGGGGCAAGAGGGCGGGCACACCAGGTGAGAAGCACCAATAACAGTAATTTTAGCAGTCCCAAATGAAGATTACTGAAGCACATATGATTCTCCATGGCACCTCAGCTTTGAAGATTGGATTAAGGTGTTCATGAATAGCTAACAGTGGACTGTATGAATATTCATACAAAATATGATAATTTTCCAGTCTTCAAATCTTACCTACCTATTGTAAGTACATGCCCCAAAAGTTTCAAACTACATTTGGTTTATGGCATTAAAAAGAGTTATTTGCAAGAAAGATCAATATTCATAAACTGATGTAAAAATTCAAGAATTCTATAATCCATAAATACATTTTCTCCCAGAACATATGTAGTTCTACCAGAAGAGACTCCCCCTGCCATTATCACACACCTCAAAAGCAGTTCTAAACAGATCACTGAAGGAAATGCAAAAGAAGTAAAAATGTAAGCATACATTAACAATACTTGTACAATTTAGTACACAAAATGCTAAAATAATAAAAAGCGTTATGAAAGGAATTTTTTTTTTTACAAAAATCAGTATAAAAATGAATATGTTCTCATGGTTTCAGAAAATGGAAAGGGATGTTGTAAAATATATGTTCAAGACGAATGACATCCTAATTACTACCAAAAATGACTCACTGCCTGGTGGTGTATAGCGCAATTCTCGGATGATAGCTAGTGGAAGATTGAGCACAAGACAGAGAGACAATTAGTCGGTCTATGAACCAGAATATCTGTCTAAATAATTTTTGGTCTTATTTCATAGTAATACTCTGCCTCAGTTTTGCAATTTGACTTGATGTGAACAGATCCCTCCAGGGGTTGTCAAACTGAGCTCACAGTTGGCATAATTCTGGGTTTAAATAACACTCCTCTTGTCTGTCAGACTTCAGTTCTGCCCGACCATTTTTGTGTTATGTGGCTTTCTTTTCTGAAAACTCACAAAAGAGGCCAGAAGACCTTCCACAAATTAGGTACGAACCTGGAAGTACTCTTTCAAATATTTTTCAGATCAAGATTTATGTGACTGAATTTATACTTAGGAAGTTGCTTATGGAACAAGTAATCTTTCTTCTCTGTGAGTACTCCTTACCGGAAAGACACATCTTAGTGGTGGGCATAATTTGGATTCTGCTAATGCAACATTATACCATGATTATACCACTACAAACTTCCAGGATGTATCAGTGAGCAGTTAGGAGAATCTTCCTTCTCCTTCGCATTTCTGACTGAGAAACAGGGACCATATGCAGTAAGAAATACTGACTTCTCTTATAGATAATCTCTCTCCAGAATGTTTGTGTTGTATCTGAATTGATGCCTGAAGTGTGGAAACAACTATCCAAGAACCTGAATGGGCCAATTCTCTGACAGGGCAAGAAAGTCTCAGAGGATCTCTAGAATAAAGCAAGGCATTTAAGCATAAATGTTTACTAAGCTTTGCAAATTTTCTTGGATAATGTATATATGTGTGGGTATAAACTTCACATTAAACTCTGCAATATATAGAAGTGTGTCTTTCATAGTGTTGCAAAGCTAGCATGGATTTTCATAGGCCTTAAGATTTAAGAAAACATTCAGGTAAGACACAGTCAAATAAAATATTTTAAAATATTTAGCTCTAAATACACATATTATTGAATTAAAACTGTGCCCCACACACATTTTACCAGGGTTTACAATCCTCCTTCAGAGTAAACCCATTTTAAAGTAGAAGTTTTTTATATTTATAATTGAAAGCTATGCTGGATAATGCATAATATTCAAAGTGATTTTATTCTTATTTGGCTGTCATAGTTTACAGCAGCTGCTAAACCATTTACATTTCAACATTTTCTCCTGACAGCATATATTCAGGTCTTGGTAAACTATCATAAAACATAAAACCACAATTTTAGTATATCTGTTTTGTAGTTGTTTAAGGACATCTGTTCTAACTGCAACTCAGTAATACGATTGACCTATGTGTCTTTTACATTCACAAGGGTTTCCAGATTCATTAAAGTCAGTAACGTGACACTTTTCAATGACTCTGGAAATTAGGCTAAAAAGTGTAAGTGATGAAAAAATTAAACTCACTTAGAATGTGGTTTATATATAAAATAATGTTTGGATACATAAATTCACTATCTAACGTGATTATACCCTGCCCTGCCTTGCAAAACATCAAAGGTATTTCAAAATTAAAGATACACAAAAAGCTGCCTTCTGGTGGTGCTGTTGCCATAGATTCCAACTCAAGAACATAAATGTATAAAATGAAGAAAAATTTGGAAGAAAATACTCTTTATTTATCTTTGAAAAACATAAGAGAAAGCAATTGATACTACTGATTTAAAGAATCAGGAAGATATAACCTGGAAACACATGTAAGCATGAAAGTTTAATCATGACAAGAATTTCAAGCTGTCCTGAATTTCTCAAATTCCAATATGAGGATTATTTCTATTTCTTTTCCATATACTGCACTGCTAAGATAATTTACCTATGCAACTGGAAGATGGCTACAGATCTATATCTATATATATCTCTCTCTATAAACTTTCCTGCAGTTTGTACATCTGATTTTGGAAGGATTGAGCATTTGAAAATTCTCTTAACTCAAATAATGGTGGTACTAAAGATCAGGGACATAAAAACAAATCTGCTTTTATTCTACACATATATTTTTTACATAATAAATATAAGGAATAAACATACATATAAGAAACACTTCTTTATAAAAACTGGAAGCTTAAGAAATGATGAGTTTACTAGTATTGGGGGATGAAGGGATTGAGAGCAGCCCTGTGGAGAATGACTTGGGAGTATTGGGGGACGAAGAGCTAGACATAACCTGTCAGACCAGAACGCCAATTGTATCCTGGGCTGCATCCAAAAGAAGCATTGGCAGCAGGTTGAGGGAGGGGATTCTGCCCCTCTACTCTGCCCCTGTGAGACCCCTCCTGGGGTACTGTGTCCAGCTCTGGGGTCCTCAGCACAGGAAAGACACGGACCTGCTGGAGTGAGTCCAGAGCAGGGCTGCAAAAATTATCAGAGGACTGGAAGACCTCTCCTATGGAGACAGGCTGAGAGAGTTGGGGTTTTCAGCATGGAGAAGAGAAGGCTCTGGGAAGGTCTTACTGCAGCCATTCAGTACCTAAAGGAGGCTTTACAAGAAAGATGGGGAGAGTTTTTAGCAGGGCCTGCTGTGGTAGGACAAAGGGCAACAGTTTTAAAATAAAAGAGGGTAGATTTAGACCAGATGTTAGGAAGAATATTTTTACATTGTGGGTGGTGAGGCACTGGAACAGTTGCCCAGAGAAGCTGTGACTGCCCACCCTTACAAACGGCCAGGTTGGACGGGGACCTGAGCAAGTGGGTCTAGTGGAAGGTGTCCTTGCCCAGTGGTAGAAGAGACGGATTAGATGACCTTGAAAGGTCCCTTCCAAACCAAACTATTCTATAATTCTACGATTTTAGGTCTTACAGAAAGAGAATGCATGACCAAAGACTTTTTCATTTCAGCTAACCATTTGAATACTGGCACAGCATTGCTACTCTCAAGTCTTCTGAAACGTTGTAAGCATATCAAAATATACTAACATTTAACATCAGCATACCAAAATTTCCCAACTACTCTTTTAAAACCTTCTGTGTTGAAAGAATGTGGGGTGATTAAATAATCACCTCCATTAACAAATGTTGTTAACAGCCTTCTTAGATACCAAAGGTCTGCGAAGTGAATTATCACCCTCACATAGATACCCTGCATTTTTCCAAATGTTGGAACAGAATTACATCAAGCAGTGTTAAACATGCAAGTCCATACTCAAAAAACTTCCATCATATCTATGAATAGCTAGTGCTCTGGCTGATATCTCAGAAAGGAAAATACGAAATGAAACAGCAGATGCTGGGGACTGACTGACACTGTACAGAGTTGCTCTCCATAAAGGCTGAGGTAAATGGGTAGGGAAGACCGGGAAAGCTGAATTTCTTTGTTTTTGTGAGGGACTAATTGGTTAGTCTTTATCTGAGAAAGATTAGGTTTCTTTCCTAAATCATCCCTCCTTGGAAATGAGGCTCTTGCCATTTAATCTTAAACCCTCAATGTCCACCTTGCAAAATGCAGAGGAGAAATCTGCTAAGGCTGAATGTGTAAGGCACACCAAACTCTTCAGTCAGCTGAACGAAATGTGAAAAACTCTCTCAAAGACAAAATCTTGCCTTTTACACTTGAATTATGTAGCGAAAGATGGCCATAAAGGGCTGTTATGAAAAACTACAACTATATTAAATAGCAATTTCTATTACTAACCTATTATAGCTAAACACTTCTTTTAGATTGAAGCTACAGAAGTTGATCAAGGCAGTAAGATCAAAGAATAGTCTTTGCAATCACACTGTGCTTCAGTGAATACTGAAAGAGTACATTTAACTTTAAAAGTTAATTTTGTTTTAGTCATGTAATTTGTATTAACCAAACCTGATGTGTCTAAATATTCTTATCAATTTCCTTATAATTAAACTACTAAAAATTAATGAGACTGCTATTCTCTATATTTAATTGAGTTCCATTTGTCTGGTCTTGCAGATTTGTACCATGTTTGAGCCTATTTAGCGAGTACAGAGAAAACACATCGGAAATATCACTAAATTAACAAAATGTGTAATGGAGATGTATATCAAATAGCTAATACCAACTAATGTTTCTCTGATGTCCTGCGAAATATTACTCTGCAAATCAAGTTCTTATTTGTACAATTACCCACTTATCAATATTTTTCTTCTCATTTGAAACCTTCATTTAACAGAGTACTCCAAAGTTCCAGCACTGTGTTGATCATGCACTATGGAAAGTTGCTCCTACAGGCCTCTATTTGGACCCTGAAGAACCTTGAAGGTAATTTGCACCTAACATTTTAGAGCATTTACTCTGCAATAGTTTATACTGGGGTAACACAGCTATGTTTGCTCTTCTAATGTTGGATCTGTCTCAGAGTTGTGCTGTGTGCTTTACTTAAGCCACATTCATTGTTTATTATTGCTTCAACTGTAATAAAATAACAGCTATATTGCTGATGTGTAAATGGAGTATGAGGTTATCTAGTTTTACAGCAGCTCCTGCTAGTACCTTTATGTAATTCCTGAAATGTTATTCTGTGGTTTCATACATTCAGTACTTTTTGGTGTACTGCAACAAATACTCTGCTTCTTACTGTCACATAGTGCAGCTGTGTGTAATTCTGTACCACTTTGTACCAGGACAAATAATGATCCCAGGTGAAAAATACATAATGATCACATACTAAGTGCTCAGAACTACTGCAGCTTTTTGCTGCTTTCTCCTGCTTCAGTTCTTTAAACATTTAGCTTTCCAGTAATGAGACTTTATCATTGTAAGAAGCAATTCTTTTCCACTACTCACACTGTAATGCAGCTGCTGACTGGTATATCTGGGTTTCATTCATTTTGGAACTATTTTTAAGTACTATATCACACACCTGCAGGTTGTCAGCCACTATTGTGATAAACTGTACAGCCTACATGATTATTCAGGATTCTAGGAAGGAATATATGTAATAGATTTGCTCTTTATCCATGGTGGTACTAGACAACCTGCTAGAAATGCATGTATCTTGGTTAAATGTTTTACTTGCTAAGTTCTAAGAGCCGTTGGTAATGATACCTTAAATTTCAGCTCTACTCAAAGAAAATTTAGTATTCAAGACCCTGAGAAAATACTATGGGTTTAGACTTACTGGTGGGAAACAGGAGTTCCAGGTTGCTGTATCATCACCACTGCTTGTACTTATGTTGACATTGCAGGTATCGATCTGTGATGCGCTCAGCCCACGGGAGATGCCAGCATCCCGTAATTCTTCATTTTGTTGTCTCTTCATGCTGGCCAGCATCTGTAGTTCAGATGAACTCAGTCTATTTGACTGGTGCTTTTCCCTGTCATACTTCTGTGAAATAAAATGGAAAAGTCAACAATATAGACAGGATCACTAAACGGAACAGATGAATCAAACCCAGAGAGACCTTGGAGAATCTCTCAGAGAACCTTCATGAAGCTACAACACTGAAAGAGAAACAAAATGTTTACTAGAAAAAATTAGTTAACAGATTTCTGTTCAGCTATGAAGATCAAGCATATTTACACATAATTACAGGAAGGAAGAACACCACAAACACTGTAATGAACTGCAGTTTTTATCCAGGGTGTTTGGTGAAGTTGCTGTTCCACTGCAATTAAAAACAGAAGATAAAAGCAGCCTTTAAGAAGTTAAAAAATCCATCAGCTATTAAATACAAACCTTGAATTAAACTCAATCCCACAGTTACCACAGTATAATCAACACCATCAACATAACATTTAGTTATTGGTCAAACACAGTATAACATTTCTCTGGAAAGCCATGTCAACACTAAATTTCAAAAGTTATTTGGGCAATTTGCTAGTGTATGAATTTTCAAGTGAACTTCAATGTCTTTTCACTTCTCTTCAAATCCACTGGTTGAATTGTTAATGTAACCCTAATTGTTATATCAAACTTGATCCACAAGCCAAAAGCTGCAAACACGTACTAACCATTTTGCAGAGGGTACTTAAGCCTCACTCAAAACCTTAAGATAAGACAGTTTCAAGTCACCTAACCTGCTGTTGGCCTCATCTTTGTTTAAAGAACTCCCACTTTATGAAAAGCTTTCCCTTTTTTAAAGGGTCCACATAGATTGCTCTTTCACAAAGGAACAATTCTAATACTTGAGGCATCTAGTTTTGGTTCTAAATGTAAGTAGAAAACATTTCTGCTTGAAAAGTGAATCCAGGCAGTGACCAGGACTTGAATGGATTTAGATCACTGGCCAGCAGGCTGCGAGACACTATACAACAGTATCCCAAAGAGGGACAGTGCTTTGATTCTAGTGAAGAGAATGGAGCTTTTAGACTAGGAGCGTATCATATTCCCGGCAGAAGGGAGGATCTCTCAGTCTGTTTTGCTGTGAGACGGTACCAGGTAACAGAAGACCTCAAGAACACACACAAGTCAGCAGTACAAGTGATACGAACACTGACAGCTTTTCCTGCTATGAAATGCAGTGTGTAATGTTTTAGTGTGTCTTCTAGGGGTACAAAAGTCACCTTACCACCAGAATTCATACTGAAATTATGATTACAACTCCTTTGCTTTCTTTCTATATATATAACATACAAGGTACAATAAGATGACAGAAGATACAAAGCATAAGATGACAGAAGCAGTTTGCACAGCTACCATTCCTTTTTCACCCCTGGCTTATGAGGTCCAAATTTCATTCCTGAATATTGTGATTACTACTACCATTTTTAATCCTAGAATAATACGAGATGTTTTCTCTAGACCCTTTCTGAATGCCTGTTATTAGCTCAGTGACTATTATTCATTTGTTCACCTCACCCCAAGCTTGCTTTGTTGTGCTTGGGGAGCCTGCTTTGCTCTGATGTATCAGTATTCTACCAGATCTGCAGCTGCTGTAACTTTTATTGATCTTACTGAACATGCTGATTTCCTGTTAATATTCCTATATATAAACCTTCTGCAGTTATTTGATTATTATAAGAGAAGCTCTGGCTTATCTTTCTTCCCTCATATAATTGGTATGCAGTCATTAAACTGACAAAATGAACTGGTGCTCTGCAGAATAAAAGCACTAACTACTGAAAGAACTTTTTTCTCATTCTCTTTTTAATGAAAGCACAAAAATTGCCCAAACTTGCTTGTCTGTTCATTTACATCTATGAAGAAAGATGCATAGATTTTTGGAAATATCACAGCATAATTCTAAACATCTGCTGTTTCCCCACCCCCTCCCCAGCTTATTTCAAATTGTCATTCTGTTTTCTTTTCCTGTAATGGTCTCCCTCTGAAAATACCATACTCAGGAAGGAGAAGAGATGCTATGACCATTTTCTGTGTTAAACATCCCCTACAATAAACTAATGAAGGAGAAATAGTTTGGATTATTCATTCTTCAACTTCAGATGACTACTACCAGAAAGCCTCTTCACAAATCTTATATTGTGTCTTTGTTGGTTTTCAAAGAGAGAATTTGAAAACTGAATTTGAAATTAAGTTAACTTTGTAATTTAGGAGAATCTTTTGATGTAAGAAGTAATTTTGCAATACTTGTAAGTTTGTCTAAAATTAATATTTAATTTAGTAATTAAAAGCTTATCTTGTCTATTTGCATATCCTTCCCTTACAATAAAGTATTTTTATTAAGCACTTAAAACTTTTGCTAGATTGACAAAACCTGTTGTTTAAAGGATTTTTTTCATATATAATGACATTTGCATTCTTCCAGGTTCAAATGATTTATTCAGAATTGTTTGAATGTAGTCATACATGTGGAAAACTTTAATTACCAGCTATCTACATGCTTGCAATATTACCCAGAGGGCTATACTTCTTTCTTAATTAAAAATATTTGAACTTAATAATAGAGAACTCTATTAAAACGTGAATAAAACATTGCAAGAAACCAGGTCCTTAAAGCATATTTAAGCAGCTGGCAAATCAGTTGCAGGAAGACTTCGTTTAGCATTTTTTTTCTTTACTAGTCCTCTGTATGAGCACAAAGAGAAGTGTCAAAGAACTCCAAGGAAAGGCTTCTGTAAAAGGTTAAGACTTGATCCTATCAAGTATAACACCTAGATCTGCCAGATACTTTAATCTTATGTTTTGTAGCAATAAAACAAAGTCTGTAGCTAATGAGTTTTTATACATTAATAACAGGATTTGTTCTTGAAAAAAAATACTTACAAGCAACAAATCACATGTGCAATACGTTTACAGCTACAAGTGCAGTATGGTAATAACCTTATTGTCTAAATTAGTAATCAACCATTCCAAATCACCTAGAGAGTCTACATTTAGCTGTGTCCTACAGGACGAAGTTGATGACTGCATTAAACACTGATAATATCTTTTAGGGTAGTAATAAATGTATAATTTCATTTATTATGGACAAATAGATTACAGTTATGATAAGTAATAAACATACTTGAATTTTAAGTGGAAAAATTTTCTAACACTTGAAAAGATCAGGAAACAAGGAATACATTTAATTGCAAAGATGTAAGTAGTTACTGGAAAACAGAAAAATTAAATTCCTAAAAACTATACTAGGAGAGAAAGGGAATGCAAAATATAAACAAATTTTATCATACACATTCACTGCATATTACCATCTCTAAGAAAAAGAGAATCAGATTATCAGTATCAACTGGGGCTTTTCCTATCACTGAAAATTACAGAAACATTATCTTCTTTCGAAATAGAAATGAACCCATGCATTGCTTTCTTCCACATTTTCTACACCACTACTAGCAATTCTAATGTCTTTTCTAGATCATAAATACATTGAACATATGCTGCTATTCGTAGCATTTTCTCTGCTTTTCAATTTTTTTGCTTTTCATAGTCTTTAAAATCACCAGCCACTGATATTTCTCATTATCATAAAGTCTCAGCACTGTTTCTGATTTTCACTTGCACTATTGTGTTTCATTCCCCTTGCTTCCCCCTAATCTACTTCCTTCCCAAAGGAAACCAGTCTCCACAACCTTCATGGAAAAGGATGTTCTGTTTTTATCAGGAAAAGTGCAGGGCCTTCACCAATCCAATAAGCTACTTGCAGAATACAGGAAGAGATTTCCGGAATCCCTCTGAGAGACAACCTCACAGCACTGTGAGACACATAAACCCCAGCCTTGGCACCAGGACTAAAAGAGACTCATTTCACAAAAAAGAACTGAAGCATCAGTGGCATGGCAGGATGAGCATTTCTCCATCACGGACACACAGAAAAGCTGAACACGTGCTTTCCTAGACACTATTCTTTAATCTGGTGCCCAATTTGGATTGCTCCTCCTAGCTCTGTGCCTGGATTTCCATACCCACAGCTAACTGCAGGGCTGTCCACCCTCAGCAGCCACAGCAGCTCCAGGTAGGCAGGTAGAACCTTTCAGTGGCATGGCCCTGCCCCAGCAGCAGCAGCCATGTTCCATGGAAACAATCACTCTTGCTTCCTCTTTCACAGAGGCTGTTAAACCGGGTAACTAAAATTAACTGTATCAACAGGTCACAGAAATGCTACAGACCAAAATTCCCACAGCAGAATGACGGCACGCTCCCTTTCCTACAGCAGATGAGACAAACTACAAGGGCACAAAATTATAGATGTCCATTTCCTTCATGTAAATGAGGTACAGATCACATTCCAAGACATTAAAGTAGAAAAATTTTTCCAAAAAATGCATAACTACTTCATAGAGCCCCCCCAAAAGAGAAGTGGCTATTCTTTTGGTCCCCAGAGGTGTGCAATACCTGGGGACCAAAGATATTACAAGAAATTCAAGATACATTCAAGATATTAGAAAACAAACCCCATGCTTACAATAATGATCATGCAGTAGTTCAATTCAATATCTCTGGGTAAAATTATCCAAAAAAATTCACAAAACAGCAATCCCAAAAAAATTCACAAAACAGCAATACCATAAAACACCTTGATCTGTAAAAGAGACACCTGCAAGGGAATATGATACACAGCCATGAAGTAGGAAGTGGCACAGGTAGGAATATTAATTAAAAAAAAAAAGATTATTCATTGTTTTTTATAACAAATAGAAGAACAAGAAAGCACCAGGAACGAGACAAAGCATTCAAAACAAAAAAAAATGAAGATACATATTTTTCCCACAAACAGCAGTTAAAGTTTGAAATTCACTGTCACAAGGCAAAGGCCATATAAATGCAAAAAGTAAACACACAAATCTGTGGAAAAAAATTCCACCATCAGTTATTCACCACAGACACCACTTTTCCTGAAGAAACGGCTAAGCTAAGGACTGCTGGAAGGAAATCTGCAGGGTGCTGCTGAAGTACCCCTGGGTGCTTTCCCTGTCCTTGCCCTGTTATTCTCTGCAGCCATCTATGGCTGACTGCTGGACAGAAGCTGTCTCACTGCTGGCTCTCAATCACAGAATTTATTATTGCTCAGGGCTGCCACAGAGAGACCATGAAGTACCCAAATTAACACTCCTTCTGTGGTCATTTGTTAATACAGCAATTTAAAATCTGCCAATTTTCCTCTGTAATCCTTCAGCCCCAAACTATTTTCTAACTCAAAATGTGAGTTGCTCAATGATACATCTTTTTATCTACAAACCTTCGTGATTTCTGTTATATTTGGAGTATTATTTTGTGTGCCACAAACCCCTACAAATCAACTTTCAACAGACTGAGCACAGTAAATGCTGTGATGATGAAGCCAGAATATATCTGAATGAAAGATGTATTATTAATCACTTCATGCAAATTGGTATATCTAATACAGCTTCTCTATACAATCTAGTAGTTTAATTTCAAGGTAAAAATCACTTACACAAGTCTGTGCTGTCTGACATGAATTTTCTTTCAAGACTTTCTTGAGAGATGTTTTACTGACAGATCTTTCTAATTGATCTGAAACTCCTTCATATCTTTCAGTTCCTTCAGATACATTTCTAATTACTCTAAAGGATTTAGATTTACTTTGAATTGGAGAAAGAGAAAGGATAGGCTTTAAACTTCTCTGAAAGCTAATAGATTCTGTTTTTCTCATGGTGGAACTCTGGGGTTTTGATAAGATGGTCTCTTCAAAGTTATATTTGCTGTGTTCCTTATTCTTCCAGTATTCATTTCTCTGTGACATCTTATTTAATGGGATCTCTTTAAAAACTGCTGAAGCAGATGTTTCCTGTCTACTGTGGCTGTTCTCAATGTCCTCAGTACCCTGGATGAGTTCACTGTTGTCATCCTAAATTTAGGAAACAAAGCAAGAGTGGTTGGTTCCTTCTCATCATCACACAATTCAGTGTTACATAACCGTAACATTTCAAAATCTCTCTTTAATCTCTGCTTCCTGTTTCCAAATTTATGAGGATTCTGAAAAACAGCTGCTTTTCCTGGCAAATACACTGACTATACCATAAACATATTCTTATATCTGAAGCTGATTACTTTTTTCAAAATGTCAGGCCAAATTTTGAATGCTGGTAACCTCCCAAATCTGTATCTTACGTGACAATCATAATTTCAAGAGAACTTATTACAACTGTAAACCAAAACTAAGCAAAGAGTCCATGACAATGATGTCTTTCCATTGATTTATAAATACTCCATATTTTCACATTGCATCTTCAACTTAAATGTAGAAGAAATAACTCCTGCTGAGATAATTTTGCTCTGCTCTGGTAATCATATAGTACTGGATATCATACTCATTACCATTTAAATACAATTTAAGAATTTTAGAGGTTAGTTTATTAACCTTATATCCATGCTCCTAACAATCTCTCTGCAAAATATCCCATGAATCAAGTGTATGATGTTCACTCACATCCCATCTCAACAACAATCAGCAGGACTGAACAGATGGAAAGAGAAATAATGTGGAAGTGCATCTAGTGTTTGCCTGAAGGTTCTTATTCTTAAGAAGATGAGAGAGGCCTCATCTTCATCTGGTGATGCTGCTCCTCTGCCGTATGTTCCCTCACAGGATGTAAGGCAGTATCACCTGCAGTGTGCCTCTCACAGCTGAGGTGCAATCCTGCTGCACATGAAAGTGATCCAAGATTGTTACTGACTTCAGTGAGGCCAGGATTACACAGCGTGAAATGGACATTTAAAAAGATAATCCCTCAGTTTTATTAATGGTACACATTTTGGAAATTTATAGTTTCATTCCCTCAGTTATTTTGCAGAACAGTTAACTTCTGTCCATCTTGCAATGTTATGTATGCAACTCAGTTACGTTTTATTTCTCTGCTGTGAGCTACAGATTCAAATGCTAAGAAAGAGATTTTACAGTTAAAAGTGAAATATACTAGAATATTCATTAAGGTAGGAACTTTAGCAGTTACTGTAATGACATAATGAAATTATTGCATGCATTGACAGTTCAGCGAATTTCTATATAGTATCAGATGATACTAGATAGGTATACTAAAAAATGTTTCTTTTCTTTCATTAATTTCATTGCTGGAAGATTTCCACATTGCAAAAGAATTAAAGTTGGTGATGCTCAGACAGGATATACAGCAGGAATACCAATAATCAAGTGACATTCAGAAGCTGGAATTTTGTAATTCACTTTCAACAATGTCAATGAGCAAAACCAGTCTCCATTTACAGTTCTAAAAGGCACAATGAAGTCTTATTTACTGGACTCTTGAGCAACCACAAAGGACTTGGATCGCACTCAAATCTATGATGGAGGCTTTCCTAAAATCTTTTTTGTAGTAATGATGCACACTTCTGGCATCTCTCTGTTAGCATAGGGGTTGACAGAGTGAGGTTTCTTTTGTCAACTTGTTACACAGGGCACACCTGCACTGAGTCCTGTATCTAGTTAGACACAACAACCTGACAAAGAAAAATCTACCCCTTGGTATATGGGGAAAAGATGATTTATCCTCTTTGTCTGGCTTGAAGACAGAATCTCATCCTAGGAGTTTTAGGATGAGGACTGCTTTATCAAGAGTTACATGTACAAAGTGGCCCACCTCCTCACTGCTGTCAGTTCCTTCAAAGTTATCTTTGGTTTCGGTTTTCTCATCTTCTCCGTTACTGTCTGGCTCCAAATCCAAAGGGAAAACACAACTTTCTGGTGACACATTTGGAGACTTTCCGTGAGGAGGCGATCGAGGTTTTGATGAAAATGTGAAAACCTCTTTATTATTCCTGTGATGATTAGCTGTTTCCCTGTTGTGATACTCAACAGAGGCATTCTGGGCTGAGGATAAATTACAGCAAGGTGAACTTCCAGTAGCTCGGAAGTGTTCCTTCCCATCCAACTGAATACTCTCAGTGAACCTCTCTGGAAACACCCATTTATCTGAAACATACAATTTCAATGCCAAATACGTAAATTGTGAGCTACTCTGATCATTCTCATTTTCTCAGAAAGTTGTACAGCAAAGTAAGGTTTTCTAATACAGAAATATTTTGCCTATCAAAGAAGAATAAGAGTGATGAGGACACAGTGAAAAAGATCAGGTTGCTTTCAAAATGCAGCAACGTTAATCAAAACATTTCTAATCAGAGCTCAAAAAGTACACAGGCTTTGGTACCTGACATGCAAGCCTGCAATTTGCAAACCTGAAACTATTTAGCTGTCAAGATTTGAAACCTGCAACTGAATTTAATTCTTGGAAAACATAATTTTATTAAATACGGCCACTGATCTTTTTCTATAGGCATTTTTTGTGTCTGACATTTAAAAAATAATCACACATTGGTGGGAAGTTCATAATATTGCAGTCTGCTCCTTCTTTATTGCTGGAATTCCACACTTGTACATTGAGAACTTATGGTTTAAATCTCAATTTCAAACTACTGTTCTGATAAAGAAGTGTGACATGAAAAATGTATAAAGATGTATAAAGATTCACCAGGTTTCCCTGAATATAGCCACAACTAATCTGACAATTTAAAAACAAACAATAAACTACAGAAATGGATTTAAAGATTGAGTGCACCAGATACACATGAAAAGACCATTTTTATAATCTTATTGTTAACTTATATTTTATTATTTGGAATGATGGTATAGAAAAAAATGTCAATTTGATTGATTACAACCAATCTCAAATAGCATCTAAGAAAAGGAGAATTGCTCAAGTATGCAATACTCCCTTATCTTCATTAAAGGTAGTGTGGTGTGGATTATTCACTAGATATTGAAACTTGCCAGCTCCATAAAACAAAGTTACCATCAACCATATTAAAAAAACTCAATAAAAAAATACTAAAATCGTAATAATAAAGTTGGATTGCAATAATAAAATGCTCGCCATCATAGAAGACAGTAAGTTTAGTGTGATATTCTGTGCTTTACTGTGATATTTTAGTTTTAGTTCTGTTAGAATTACCACTTCAGGCACATTCAGCAGCTTGGGTGGGCGGAAGGAAGTCTGAATCACCATAAATAAAGGCAAAAGAAAAATTAGATGTCAGGAGAAACAGCTTACTGAAGACAGCTAGTAAAGCTACCAAACTCCAGTTAATGTCCAGGAACCAGTGAAAAGTAGGGACTTGACGTATCTTGTATGATCATGGCTTGCATCTTCTTGTTCCAGAGAAGACCATTTTTTAATCTCTACATGAAGACCATCTTTAGTAAGAACGCCCAAGGCTTTTCAAGTAAACAAACTCTTGTTATATTAGAAAATCATTCTGGTTTAAAACAATCTAGTAGATTGTGCTTTTAATTATTATAAGCCTTGAAAGCTGAACATGCAAGTGATTCCATTTATTTCATAAATATTTTTGACTATTTTTTCCAAGAGCATCAAGAAATGAGTGAGACTGCTAAACTTGTAGGAGACACCCTTCACTGAGCAAACCAAATGACTTTTAGTTCTGATCTACAACTACAGGTTCTTCAAAGGAGGCTATTAGAGCAGAATTCTCCTACCTACTATCATTCAAGATTGTGTCACACACTTATGATAACATATTTTTCATAGGCAATTGGAATTACATGTGAAGGGTGGTACACAAGTAAAACAACCAAAATCATAAGAGAAAACACAGTCATAAACCTTTCACAGATTTTATGCCTTCGCTATATTTTGCTATCTATATAAGCTGCCTTTATTAAGCAACCATTTCTCCTATAAAAATGAAATGAGAAGAGGGATCTCATGAACTTTTCAAGTGAAGCTGAACACGGTATCTGGATGTTCAAGAACAAAGACTCAGGAACTTTTTTCCCCAACTGATTCTGCGACCTAACATGATTTAAAAACTCTGTCACACTCAATCAGTATTTTCAATTACCCATTTATTTATCCAGTAGGAATCTCGCCCACCAAGACTGAGATTGTTTTGAAAGTCTTTGGCCCTGGAGATGCTGCCTTGTTCGCAACTCCAGAAAGCACTACGTACAAATGCCACAAAAATATTACGTATTCCCAAACTTCAACTGGGCAACTCTTCTGGATGTAAAGAATCTTTTTCCCAGCTATTCCTGTCGCTAAGTCTAAAATGCTGCTTACCTTTTTTCCTAAGGCAATGATATTAAAATTTTTAACTTGCTGCATTTTTCAAAACAAAAAAAAAATCTTCAAAAGTTAGCTAGCTAAGAAATGTTTTGTATTTTTTCTTATCTCAGCACTTGCAGTCTTCTGATCAGTCTGGCACCCACCCTTCCAGTTTAATCTAGACACATTTTATTAGGTTTCCCTGGCAGTGTCTTGACTAACACCAAAATACATAACATACACTTCTTTAGTATTCAGAAGGTCTTTTCCCCATCATAAAATTAGATTTGACATGTTTCATGCTGCCTTTGTGGTTTACAAATATGCACTAATAGCTCAGACCACTGTAAAAAGCCCTCTAGGGTATGGTTATACACTTAGTGTACAATCCACTTCAAGAGAATTCACTAATTCGCATGCACAAAGGACTGGGAAAGAGTAGAGAGGAGTGGCTTAATCTTTTTGTCTACTGACTTAGTAACAACCCACTTCCCACACTGCAGTCTCACCTGTTCTCTTCTCATTCTAGAATAACATCCAATGCAGTTGCTGCTGTTTAATTTGTAGAGGGCATTATAGATAAAATTTTGTAATGAATTCTGAAGGAAACAATTTGATGAATCACTTGCTTTTTATGAATTTAAGTCAATTTTGAATGAAGTATCAAAACATGGAAAGAAATCTTAGAGTAACAGTTTTTGTCAAGTGTTTAGAGAACATGAGACAGCTAGAGCCTTAATCTCCTGACTTCTACTCCTGGCTCTGCCTCAGACATCCAAAAATTTCTTATACTTCAGTCACCATTGTAATGTCTTGCCCAGACCAAAAAGAGTCCAGAAACATAAAGAGCTACTTTAAAATAATGAGTATCTATATAATATTAGCCTGAATACTCTGCCTTTTAAGTCTAAGCCTCCCTGTAAAGAACTACATTCATTTCCAGCTGTTGAAGAAATATACTTGAGTCAGGAATAAGTCAAACCCAAACACTCATTTGCATAGCACAGTACTTATTCTTAGTGAAATATGCAGGGGGAAGACAAAAGTCTGTATGATTTGAAGATAACATTTTATGTTGGTTACAGAGTTCAGCAACTTCTGTAACCTGTAGTCAGTGCACCACTTTTTTAATAGTCCACAAGTGCAGGATACAGGGAATTTTGGACCAAACAAAATCCCATTACCTCTCCAACAAAAACAATACTAGAATTTCCTTTTAACTCATCATTTCCATGTTGATTGTAATGAATAATTTGGAGTAGATTCTTAGCAAAATATGAAAACTACTACGTAATCACAACATTGCAGCAAACAACATAAATGCAAGAATGATCACCTTAACATCTAATTAGCACTTCTACACAGTCAGACTTATGCTAAAGTCTCTAATCACAGCCTAATATTTTAATGAATGTTTCAGCATTGAAAAAGTAAGATTGGCGTAAACAATGTTAACTCATTTTATTTCTTCTCTCAGGTCAAGTTTATCCCACTTTGGAAGAAGTCCAGAACAAAGCCTAGAAGAGGACTTTCCTTAATTAAGAAGTTGCTTAAAGGAAGTTCCTCAGAAAAAATAAATCCAGTACTAATGGAAAAAGAAATCATTAAGTCATCTGCATACAATTAGATAACTTCATGTATTGAAAAGAAACTGAAATCTGCAGACTGAGCTAACGGTGACAAGCAATGAAAATACAGGGAAAAAAGTTTGTAGAATTTTACCTTACAAACTCACATAATGCATTTACCTGCCTGTACACACAACTAAGACTATAAAGAAACAGTTTTAATTC
Source organism: Rhagologus leucostigma (assembly GCA_013397725.1). Lineage (NCBI taxonomy): Eukaryota > Metazoa > Chordata > Aves > Passeriformes > Rhagologus > Rhagologus leucostigma. Next base: position 497,177 of record VZTD01006077.1, read on the forward strand.
TTGCAAACACAAACAGCAAAAGAGCAGAGTTTACACATAGCTTTCTTCCTCAGTTCTCTCCCTCTGAATTTATGAGGGGGCATTTAGACAGGCCAGTCTACTGCCCTAAGGCCCTCTTTTCACATCACTTAAAATTACATAAAATAACAAGTGCTGATTAATTTTCCTAAAATCCTGGCACTAGATAGAGGTCCTGGTGTTCTAGATGAAAAACAAGTTAAGACAGTGATTCCTGCCCCAGAGTTCTCAAAATTCAGGTAAATAGGAAGGAATTAAAAATTCTCCAGAAGAATTCTTTATTTACATGAACATCTTGCACCTCTTTCAGTCAAATTATGGAACCCATAACAGCAATTATGGATTACTGAAACTGCCATAGTATATAATGGTCACTTCTAAGTATCCCCAGAGAATAAACACAATGGAAATCACTCACAATATGAAGGAAAATCTCGTTGGTCAATTTTGAGCACATTTGAGTAGTCCAACTGCTTTTCAAATTGGTGGCTATGCCTTCTAATAAAAAGTAACACTACTTTTTCATAAAGACAAGGGATACTTTTGCCACAATAATGCCCTTCCCAGACACATGAAAAGGAAGTTGATTGATACTGTATCACAAAAAAAAATCCACACTTTTTGGCAGACAGGTGCGAAAGGGAAAAACCCCACAACATAAGCTGAGGTTTCTTTCTGTGACTAAGAAAAGAAATAAATCACCACCATTTTTATAAGCAAAATAACCTTCTTTCCATCCCTCCCCCCCAGATATTACATAGGTACTGTAGTTAATATTCTAAACTCTTATCTGGGACAAGCAAAATTTCTTGTACATTTTATATTTGGAGTCTTCAGTGTTAGATGTATTAGGGATTTAAAGAATAAATTATTTTTAGTTCTTTTCCTTTAATCATGAGAGCATGGAATTTTTCTTTTTATATTCATTCACTGCTCTGGTACTCTGCTTAATCCTGCAAATCTTTATCAATGCTCAAAAGCAATTCTGTTGCAGGGTGCTTGATTTCCATAATCCCCCACAACACAGACATTTATTTTTTATGTGAACTGCTTTTGGGTCCTTTGAAATTTACAGCAGATAGTCCCTCACACCACATAGAACTGAAATGTAAAATAACATAAAATGAGTACCATACCACTGGTTATCTCCCATGTGGGTTTGGCTGCATTTTTTAGAGCTAATCCTCTATCACTGTTCTTGTCTGGTGATGGTACTTGTCGTGAGGTGAGCTGAAAATCTGTTTCTCCACTCACAGATGTTTTCTGAGTCTGAATTTCAGGGTCTGAAATGCAATGCAGAAATGAAATGTCTGTGAAGACTCATGTTGTGTGCATATGAAGCATCGTACTGGGATGCAAACATCTTCCAAACAGCATGGGAATCTTGCAGGGCAGCAGGAACATAGCAGCCACAAGGAAGTAAAAATTTAACACTAGGCATGGAAGAAGGGCAAACCATAGTAATTATAAAAAACAGCCTTGCAAAGGTCTGCAAAACAATCAAGAACCACTGTAGCAGCTCAGTTATTTTCACAGCTTGAAGAAAGAGGAGCATGTGTATAAATTGTGGCTACTGCCAGCAGGTGCTGATCCCTGGCTCAAACACTCACAACACAAATACCTGCAGACAGAATGAGCATTTATTCACCGTCATACAGGAGAATAAGTCATGATTTAATGAATATGTCTTCAGTAATTAATTAGGTACATAAAGGATTAGAAAAACAAAGAATAAAGTCTTAGATTCAAAGGCACAATCACACAAAAATTTTGTCAGTTTGAGAACTCTACATATACTTTGCTTTATGCTCTTACCATTTGGATATACATTTGCAGTTGTTTGGAGAGTATTTCTTTTGCCTCCTTGATCTAAATTATCATTAGATGGCCTGAATGATAGCTCCAATCTCTCAATATCTAGTACGGATTCAGTTGGCATTCCTGAATTTTGAAGGTGGCATGATGTTTTGCTACCCAAGGTCTTTGTTACCTTGAAAGACATTATTTCTTGATGAAAGACAAAAATACAACAGCTTTCAAAATACTCAAAGGTAAACACACATTACGAGTTACACTTATTTTTCAAAGATATATTTCCAAATCTTTTTTTAAACATTATTTTTGCAGGAAGCTTCATGGTGGGCTCTATTCATTGTGGTATCTTCAATCTTTACAGTCAAGTAACAGGCAGAGGTTTTTTTTTTTTTCACTGAGTGAATGGAACAATGCAAAGAAAAGGGAAAAAAATTAAAATTCACTATCAAAATAAAAAGACTAAAACTTGTAGTTATTTTAGACCTCAGGAGTATTTTCTTCTTTGGAGGAAGTAATACCATTTTACATCTTGACTTTGAAGTGACTTTCTACACAAGCTTACTTCCTTTGGCTGGATCACTTATTCTCAGTGTTAAACTGAGAACTGTAGTCCTGATCAGATTCCAACAACCTGCATATTTGTTGCTGGCAGACTGGGACCAGGTGTTTTCCCTGGCATTGTAATTGACAGGATCACATGAGCTACTGTAAGGCTGACTATCAGAGCATACTGAAATGTAATTTCTGCTCTGCATTATAGCTCTCATCAGAAGGAGAAATATTTACACACACACACACGTGTAATTTGAGCAGTCTAGAACAAAAATTTCAGAAAAATAAGAATGATAAGAAATCACAGAGTAATTTCAGTAGAAAGAGGCATCTTTAGGTCTGATGCTGAAATTAGATCAGCCTGTTGCAGTCAAGTTTTGATGTTTTCAGAAGTTCTGAAATTCTCCAATCTCTTTCTGACCCTGTTGCAGTACTAAACCACTCCACTGATATATCTAGTTAGAGCCTCCCTGAAATTAGGGCCCACTGCCCGTGGCCTTTCAGGGCACCTCTTAGAAGAGACCTGGCTTCTCTACAGCCCCACATTCACTGAAAATAGCAATTAGATTCCCCCTTAGCCTTCTCTCCTGTGGGCTCAACAAACCCATGCCCTGTACTGGAGCCACCCACGCATTTTCCTTGCCCTCCTCTGGATGTTACAGGATCGCTGGCACTGGAGGTCCATGAGCTACTACAGTTCTCTGGAGGTAGCCTCTGAAATAAGCCTTTAGTGTAACTCCTCTGCTTATCAATCTCTTCCTTTGCAAAAGCGCCAAGAGTTGCTGGAATTTAGCCCTTCTTACCTTTCCAGATACCTTTGTACTGGTTCTTCTGTTTGAAGATGGAGGTGGCCCAAGGATCCTTGACCCAAATGCAATATGTGATACATCTTGAGTTTTACTGCTGCTTATGTTGCCTTGGACTCTATTAACCAAGCTACCTAAGAAAAAAAATAGTTTTAAAAAAAAATTTACAGTAGTTACAAACAATAAAAAGCAGTATTTTTTAAAAAAATCAACTAAAAGAAGAGGATTATGAATACTAAACACATATCAAAATTATGGTCCTTTAAAGTGCAATCCCTAGAAATATAGGAATAGCAAATGCACATTTTATAAAAGTGTGTCAACATATCAGCAAGAAACTTTTGGTCTATTATAGAGACATATTTCTAATCTTCTTGCTCTAAAGTTTTATTTAAAAGTGGGTTATTTATAAAGAAAAAAAATTGGTTTGCAGGATTTCTTTAGAACTTCAATGAAAACCTAACTTCTGACAGGAAGAAAAAAGAACTCTAATTAATAAATAACAGAATAAACAAATAATAATACATGCAGCTTGCTTTTTGAAATTACTGAATCCACTGTATCACCAGAGCTGAGCCCTAATATTGCAAATAAACTATTGCTGCTAAAATAGTCTACCTTTTTCAGTATTTATTTTTTTTTACTGCTTAAACTGTAGATTTATTTTCATAAGTCTTTTAAAGCACAGAAACTGCCAACCAGTCTTCAAGACAAACAAAAAGTAAGCATGGAATGCAGGTGAATATTCTCAAAAAAATTTAAAAAGGAAGGACAGTAAAATGGTTACACATCAATTGTACCATCAGGGTTGCAGAGCTGCATGTACTAACTATTTTCCTCTTTTATAATTCTGTAAGATCGTCAGTGAATTCTTCTTTTCAGAGCTGATAAAAATGGTACCTTAACATTAATTTATATTTAATATTTACAGTGTCCAAAGATATTTTCTTGCTACAACTTCAGTGTTAAATTACTATCTCACTTTAGAGATTTGACACCTTCATAAAGCAATAATGTAGAAACAAAACATTTTGCCGATTCCTCTGAGCATTTTTCGTAACCTTATTTCAAGATCAGCTTTATTTACAGTGTCATCAAGGAAATGAAAAACAGATCATGCATTAGCCACCAATATCGTAATTTACTGTACTAATAAGCACAGAAGAAGCTACTTACTACCATTACCTGCCCCCCTTTTTCCTTATGTGACATTTGGTTGCTGTTAACAGCAGCCATTTCACAAGATCAGACTACCTGTCTTGGTTTAACACCAATTCTTTTTTGCTGGCTACCTTGAGATGCTGTTAGCTCCAATTAGAAAAGCTGATTTGCACCAAAATCTGTCTTAATGACCACATTAATTGACTGCAAGTAATTACCTACATCTACACAAAAGTTTGTTGACGACATAATGAAATAATATGTGTAATTAAAAGTGGATGATACTAAAAATAATTTGGGGTTTTGATTATCAAATAAACAAAGAGTTTAGTGGATTAAAAGAACATTTTCCAGTTAAAATGTGCCTAAACATACCAAAGCTTCCAATTTCAAGTAGGCCAACTTCTGAAATTTGCAAAACATATCTGGAAGAACACATGCTATCTTCATAAAGTGGGATTAAAAAAGAGATTAAACCTTAAACTGAAGACATTTCATCTTCATGCAGGTGAGGGATGTTTTTATTAATTACTTTACCACATATTCCTAAGGGCTACGTATCTTTGTAGTCCAGATGGTAAAATCTGAGTCTTGTTTTAAATGTTCATTTTTTCTGCTTAGATGCATCATTCACACTATTGTACTCATTAAAATTTTACAGTCCCTCATATTTTGACAATCCAGCCAAGAAGATTTTTTTTAATATAGTCACTAAGAAACTGGATTACAGTTTCCTCTGCTATTCCAAAGGCAAATTTATAATCCAAATCTACAACCGAACTCCGGCTTGACTACTTGTAGGGCAGTAACACTCTAAAAGTATTATTTTCCCTTTAATAGTAAAAAAATGGTACTTGCTTGTTAAAAAAAAGCTGAATGTAATTTAAATACGTAAATACAAGAAGGGTCTTACTCTAAGCAAAAATTCAAAACCCCTATGTCGCTGTTGTACCGGGGTCGGAGAGAAACAAGGCAGGCAGGATCCAGGAAGAGCAGGATTGAATATTTATTTACAGACCGGTTTATATTCTCTAGGTCATTTGAATGGCATAAATTGATTGGTCCCTTGACCATCCACCTCTCAGGATGATTGGCTAAATCCTACAACACCCATTTCAAAACACTTCTGCAACTAGACATAACAAAATTGCAAAACATTGTACAGCTGCAAGATAAAGGAATTATTTACAAAAACTCATAGCAGTGTTTTCATAGCTTTCGTGAGAAACACAGAGCTCTCACAGAATGCTGCAGAAAACTGTAAAATTTCTCTGCTGAAGCTTTTCAGTGTCCACACCCCTACTATTCATTTCAGCTGCTGTAGGACAAAGATTGCCTTTGCTAATGAGGTATATTGAGAGAGAGCAAAAGCTAACAACTTGAAAAAGCACCAGTGTAGGCAGCTTAGTGTAGATGATGAAATCTTTATGAGTTGTTTCTTTAATATTCTGGTAAAAGCAGAAGAAAAGAAGTTTAAAAAGTAGTTTTTAAAAACTTTTGTTATTATCAGGGTTGCTTTCAAAGTTTATTTTTCTTTAGAGCTTCATGAGATGGTATAGTCTTAAACTTAACCAGTATTTATCATTCTCTGTAACCTTACTGCTTTGGTCAATACTTCGCACATGTTTCTTCAGAGCATTTTAACAGAAATAGTGGAAACGATTATTCACTGAATTCAAATACTAAAGATGAGAATCCTCAAGGCTGAGAAAGTTCTAAACCCAGTGGAATAAAAATCTACCTTCCTTACCTACAGCACCACTTCTAACACTGCCTATACCGATGAAGATGTGTTGGAAATGGGTTCTTTATCTAACTGGCTTGCTCAGACCCACTTTGAAGCTACTTCAGTCCTACTTCCTTCTCAGAAGATGTTCTACCACCCTGTTGTAGAATGATCATATCACTCATAAAAGGGGGTGCAGAGGAAGGTGAAAACAAAATACTTTAGGAAGACATTGCAACTATTATATGGGCTAAACCAACGCTTTAGCTTTGTGTCTTGTTCAGAAGACAATAATAACACAATAAAAGAGTAGAGGAAAGAGGGTGCCTACAGAGAGATTTCACCTGTGCATTTTTCTAAGTTCCAGCAATAAGAAGTTTATGTACTTCTCCAGATTAAGATGAAAATACCAATCAAACCAACATTTTAAGAAGAGTAAAATTATCAGTTCTCCATGAAGGACATGAATCAGAGCACCTCATTTAAAATCCATTATAACTCTCATTTTTAAGAAGGCCTTGCACATATTCCAGGATATTTACTGTTGCAAATGGATCTACAGAATAACTTTTTAAAAAAAAGAAAAGAGTACAGATCAGTTATGTGTACATGCAACTGAATTTATGCCCAAATATCCTGGGAGTAAGGAAATTACATTTTTGATATGTTCAGAATTCTAATCAATGAAATTTAGTGACATATTAGGAAAAAATATCACCTTTTTTTCTACATTGATTTATTTCCTCATTGAAATTGTAGCTGATGTCTTCAAAACTCAAAAAACTCATTAAACTCCCCCCCTTCTTTTCTTCAACTACAAAGAAACTTGTCAATAGCTGAAAATTTTATTTCATTCTTTACATAGTTCTGTGAAGACCACTACTGCTTATGAATAATTTTACAACTCCAGATTTTTAATAATTAACATAAATAATCTATGTTTCTCTCTACTGCTGTTCTTTAATGATGATCTATCTTTTTACAAAATTTTTTTAAAGAGATAATCAGTATTTTGAATCAAGACAATAAGGACTGTAAATATATTTGCCTTAGTGAAATTCTGCTGTTGACTTTACTGCAGCTAGGAAGCAATACACAATTTTAAAGCAAAATAGCAGCTTTAGTAAAAAGCTCTCAATGGTCTGACCCAAGTCTCTTTAAGCAATTTCACATCTTGGCATTTGTAGCTACAATTCAGTTTCTACTGATTCTTGGCTTACAGATCTTATTCAAACAGACATGTCAAGTTAAACATAAAAACACAGGAAATGCTAGTCTAGAACAGGCCAGTAATCTCTCTAACATTCAGTTTGAAAGCCAAACCAAATGCTTCAGAAACAGCACAAGATAATTCAGTATGGATTTTTGAAATCATCTGCCTTCAACACAATTCTTAGAGTAAAGTTGGAAAAACTTAGAAAAAAACCTACAAAACTCAATTTTCTCTTCCCTTTTTTACTGCTGCTAAATACAACATTACTGTTACCCATATAAATTGCCAACTGATTTTGGAATCATACCAATTTCTTTACCAGCTTCTTTTATCAGTAGATTCCATATTTTAATCATATTCTGTGTAACATGGCATTTTCTTTTATGAGTTTTTAATTTTCAACTCCATCATCATATCAAATGATGTCTTGTTTTTGTGACACGAGATAAGAAAAGTAGCTTTCATTGAACTTCCTTTGTATTGCTGGTTACTTTATAAATGCCCTTATGTAAATTTTTAATGTTTTCAGCATATCTTATGTGACAGTTTTTCATTCATGCTGCTTCTCCCTGAATCAATTCTTGGTCTGTAAGGTATTTTATGAGATGGTTTAACTGATAATGTATGAAGTATTTCAGATAATAATGCAAAAATGATTTAAAGTTTGATACCTTTTTCATTTCCTATGGATTTGGATTTCCTGCTACTTAGTTTTTTTAAAACATATTAAAATCTGAAAATTCTACTGAGCTATATCTATGGTGATGATAACCTTCTTGCCTTGAGTCATTTAATTTTGATCCTTTAAAGCTTAACTGTAGTTATCATTCCTCCCCAATGTAAAATCCTTTGCATTTCAATCCTTCGCATTTAGCAAAGCTAGATTTTACATGAGGTCATGTTCCACATTTACCCCATACAATGGTCCCTAGACCATAATTTTTCAACACAGTGGCCACAAGACATAAAACCAGTAAACTGAAAATCTTGCTTTGAAAACTGTCATGTTTCCTACATGTTACCTGTTCTGTTTTTCAGGAAAAAGTAAATATGGAATTGTCCATCTCAAAAGCTTAAAACGTCCCACTCTTCATTAAACCAGTATCTGTATCATAAAAAACCTTTGCTCTCCTGTTATTCACTTCTCTATTGAGATTATTCACAACTATAATAAACAATACAGAGACTAAAACAAAAACTTTTGAGGTCTCCTGCTGTTGGCTTTCAACTGTAACAATAATTTTAAATTTAATCCTCTCTTTGCTTTCTCTCAGCTTTTATCCAAGTCAATAGCTTATACTGGCCCACACTCTTTAATAGATCTCTTCTATGCAATGCTGCCAAAGTCTAAATCATATAGTTTATTATTTTGTAGCTTACAGAAACATTCAAATAACTCCAAGACACCAATGAGACAAGATTTCCCCTTTCAGAGTATAAGCTGAGGACACTGCATGGTAATATTGCCAGAAAAGTTTCATTGATGTGAACATACTTTAAAAAGAAGTGTAACAACTTCACTGTACAATGCATCAATGTACATTCATATGACATCTCAAATATTGTTATAAATCTCATGCTTGAATTAGAATTGTTCAGGCTGCACACAGATCTCAAACTATAGCACAGATGTGTCTATGTGCTTGTGCCACTACAGGTGCCACATGTTTCACTTTAAGACATTGGAATTCTTCATATGAGCATTTAAAAAACAATCAATTATTTGTACACATACTGTATCGATTGTATTCAAAGTATTTTAATACAACAGAATACCTGTTTCCTGCACTGTATTTTCCCTACATTTTATTTCTGGCTTGTGAATTTTAGTTAGATTCAGCAATTGTGTAACTTGTGGCACATTAGAGTTGAGCTGGCAGGTTCGAGGAATAACATCTGAGGACTCACATGGCGTAGATGGAACAACGCACATACCTAGAATCAAAAAACATGGGCTTTACTTCACTCATGACACTATGGAATTAAATTTGACTTATGTTATTTGGCAGATTACATATACTTTAGTCCATATGGCTATATAAATTGAGTAGATTATGGTAATTTGAAAAATTTGCTGCAATTTGCCACACTTAATTGCAAATTTTAAAATTATTTTGTGTATACTTTTAGGCCAAAAATTTTGAATACAGTTAAAGAAATATGCACTAATGGCTGGAATAGCCATAGAAAATCAACTTATTTGATTTGTCAAGAGAGCAAACAAAACAATCACAAAATACATTTTGTTAATATTTATTACAATTCAGCTTTAATTGTAACACCGATACAGTGATTTTCAGATAAAATGAACAGCTAAATATGGTATTTATATCAGTGGGACTAAAGTAGCAAAGGCGAAGTCCCACATATAGTCCCAAATAAAAAATTTAACAAGCTTTAATTCCAAACTTTGGACACCATTCATGATAAACCAAAAAGCTGTCAACCTATGTATTCTTGTGATACTAGGCACTAGTAGAATGTGAGCTGATTACCTCTGCTTTCCCTTTGATAACCAATATAGACTAAGTTTATAAAAGCTGCTCTCTACAAAGAAAGGAATCCATGTCAGAACCTTTCCTGATTTTACAATGCAAATTGATTCCAAATTAAATTGATTCCAAATTTTAGAAGACTTGAATATAATAAGCTAATGAATATTAGCCTATGTTCCAAGGATAAGAAGAGGAAAACATAACCCAAAACCCAAACATGAATGAGGGATCAAGTACTGAGATTCAAATAAAAAAATTCAAATGTCCCATGTTGTATTTCAGTAGTGGACATATTTTTTTAACCATTTCTTTTTGCCAAGCCAGTACATTATTTATCACTGTTGGGCAACACTTAGCGATAAAAACCCGTACATAAGTTCTGGATCACTATGGAAACAAGAAACTAGGTACAGTTTAAGCTTGTATGCTTCAGTATCATGAGGCAGAAAAGATGAATTATTTCCTCCTCTATCTCAATGATCTCATACAGAAATAATTTCTTTGTATATGTGGTTTCTCCTTTGCATATCCTATCATTTTAAAAATTCCAAACATACTGTATACTTGCTACTTGAAAAGAGTAACACACTCACTGCACCTTGAAATTACTACTTCCACCACACTGAGGAGTTTGAAGCAAAGAATTTGATCCTTGTCCTGGTTTCTGCTGGAAAAGATTCAATTTTCTTCCCAGTAGCTCGTAGCGTGCTGTGTTTTGGATTTGGCATGCGACCAGTGCTGATAACATACTGATGTTCAGCTCCCCAAGCTGCCCTGTCAGTGAGCAGATGGGGAGGGCACAAGAAGCTGGGAGGGGACACAGCCAGGACAGTCGACCCTACCTGACCCAAGGGATATTCCAGACCTTATGACAATGCGCTCAGCATGTTAACTAGAGGGAAAACTGACTGGGGGGGCTGCTGGTGGTAAAAAAATTATGCAAATAAAAACCAGTTGTCATTCATGGGTTTTACTTATCTTTCCTTTTTTTTTCTTTGTCATTACAATTTATTATTATTAAGGTGTTATCTCAACCCATACATTTTCCTACTTTTACCCTTCTGATTCTTTCCCCCATCCCACTGGGGGCAAGTGACTGAATGGCTGTGTGGTGCTTAGTTGCTGGTCAAGGTTAAAGCATGACAACTCTCAATACAAGTTGCAATGTCACTACATTCAGTGGAGTTCAACTAACTGGTCCAGTAATTCTGAGAGGGACAAAGTTTTATCAAAGAGTAATAGTTATCTGAAACTTAATTAATAATATCAAAAATTCTTACTATTGTTTTTCTGTAATTGGGTATGAAATACAGAATCATTTTAATTCAGCCAAACCTTCAGCTGTAATGAAAATTTAAGATGGGTCTAGAGAACAAGTTTAGAGGAGTAGCTGAGGGAACAGGGGTTGTTCAGCCAGGAGAAAAGGAGGCTGAAGGGAGACCTTATGGAGAGGTGGGTGTTGGAGCCTTTTCCCAGGTAACAAGCAGCACTACAAGAGGAAATGGCCCCAAGCTGTGCCAAAGGAGGTTTAGATTGGACACTAGGAACAATTTCGTCATCAAAAGGGTTGTCAAGCCCTGGAACAGGCTGCCCAGGGTGGTGGTGGAGTCACCATTCCCGGCAGTATTTAAAAGCCATGTGGATGGAGTTCTTAAGGACACGGGTTAGTGGTGACCTTGGCAGTGCTGGCTTAACAGTTGGACTCAATGACCTTAAAGGTCTTTTCCAACCTAAAAAATTCCATGATTCTGAGTATGAATTGCCTAGATAGGGAAATTCAAAAGCATACAGAAAGTACTAATGCCCACCAGCTGTGTAATAATCATAGAATTGATAATGAAGTAATTATTAAAAGTGTAATATTTTACTATGCATACAGTTCATTAAATCTGTCGACTCGTTATGTTAACTACATTTTAGAATTCTGGAACTCATTTAGAATATTTAAGGACATTTCAGAAACTGTTTAGGATGGAAGGGAAAAAACAATGCACCAATGGAATTAAATTAAATGAATGCCAGTGAGAGCTGGAACTGCAGCTTCCTGCTAAGAATTTACCATATTCTCTCTGTAGACATTTTTTAATTAATTTTTTTTCCAATCTTACCAACAAAAATCAGAGGAGTAATCACAAGCTTTGCCTACTCTCCCCTACCGGTTTAGTGTTTCCAAATGGAAGATACATTTTGTTACACTTACACTACTGTTAACTATCCCTCCTTCTGAAACCAGAAATGTTTTTTCAGGTATGTTCCTTAAAATCCACAAAATGAAAATTTGAATGAAATTGAAGCTCAGCTATTCCTAGGGGTGCCTTTGAAATAAGAAAGTGCCAGCTGTGCTTTTGAAATTTCTCCTCCATTACTGCAAATACCACTGAGGAATGAAGTTCTCTCCCTTGGAAACTGATGATTCAGGATCATGATATGAGTCTGGAGACTGGTAAACTTTGACCAATATCCCGATCTACTACAAAAAACCTTCTCATTTTTCAGCTCACCACCAATATTACTTTCCCAATAAACAAGGACACATTAGGATAATTGGACATAAGATCTGAGGTGTTTTTTATAGTTTCATAGCTCTGTTTCATATGTTTTGTTACAATTTCATCCGCGTTATTTTAAAAAGAAGTTTTTCATCAGCTGCTAATGTCCAAAATTAAGAAAACAAACAGCAAATGTTGCTGTGTTAAGTATTTCTTTTTCCTTTCAGATACTCTGTTCTTGGCCAAAACCTGATTTCTATCAGCATAAGAAACCCTTACTAAAACAAGCTCTCTACTTGATAAATCTTGCCAGAATTTCTTCAATAAAATATTTCTAAGGAATTCAGTGTTTAAAACAGGAGTACGCACATATTTAATTAGTTGCCTTAAGTCCAACACTAGCAGACTTAATATGCTGTACTACCACTTTAATTTTTATGAAATCATGTAATCCTTCAAACTGCCAATCTGATGATTAAGAAGCTTTTGATTTTATAATACTAACGGTTATGATTAACGCTAGATAGTAATTAAACACACCGTCTCCCTCAGCTGTATCTTGCGGCTTGGATTTTAAAGTGAAGATCTTCCTTAGCTTACAGTTAGCTGAAATAATAATTCCATCCAAAGACCGGAAAACAGCTCCTCTGAATATTTCCCTGGTAAACGCTACCAAGTCAATACACATATTGCACCACTAGAAAAGAGAAACAATACTCTTTAGTAAAACCCATGAGCTGAGGCTAACACACCTTCTATACAAATAAACAAGATGCCTTTGAGGAGAAATGCAGCAATTTTCATTCAGTTCGCAGAACTGTAATATATTTTATATGATTACCCGTGTAAAATTTAGCTGATCAATGGTTGAAGTTTTAAGGGAAAAGAAGAGTAAAAACATAATGATTGTACGTGCCTAATTTCCTTATAAAGTCAAGGTAGAAATATTAGCTTCTAATTGCCAAATAGCAAATATTTTTGAGAAAAATTTAGGTGCATATATTACTGTTCAGGTCTTAAATCTGAAATTTTGGAAGGAAAGTAATACTTGTTTTGAAGACATCAAGCAATGGACTGAAAAATTCAGTATTTAATTATAACTGATATTTCTACTGCTGAGATTGAAAAATATAATAATTTGTAGGAATCCAATACAGAAAGCTAGCATGTGAAAATGCAAACCGTGTTCTGCTGATGGAACAAACAATTTATTATATATCCTGATTCACAACCCCTCACGCTGATAATAATTATCAGCTTGTGTATACAGTAAGTTGAACTGTCAGAGCCATGTTAAAGATCTATCTAATCACTGAAAGCAGCATGCTCCCTCCTTTAAGCAAAAGCAATGATAAAAAGTCAGATAACCATTTAAGGGAGACAGATACGTATTCAGATACGCTAAGAAATATAGATCTACTCTTTAAGGTTGGTCAAGCATTAAGGTTATTAAAATATTTTGTCCTTATAACTGATCAGAGCATCTAGACATATCTGATTCATGCTTTATTATCTAAGTTAAAATACGTAACTGAAGTTCATCTTCGGATTGAATTTAAATTGGTGTACATTAATGCACACTTTAATCCTGAAATACTTGTAGTAGTCTGACACCAACTAACTGAAATTACACTGAAGAAAAAGAATTTGATTTCACTGATTTTGAATTAACAGCAACTTCAGGGGTATGATCTGACACATACTCATTAAAAAAAAATCCAACTACTTCTTCCCACAAAGCAGAAAACTCCTCAGTTTTTAGTTACCACAGCTGCTTTCACTTAACCTATCCCAAAGAAATCATAAATGCAGAGGTTTTTGTAAAATATTCTCTCTCATGTCTAGCCTTAAATTCACAACTGCTTAGTATACTGTTATCTAGTTCTCTTCATGCAAATATATATTTTAAGATATTTGAAATCTAACTATTCTCACATCAAGTTTATTTTCTAAAGCAGTATTTGAGATTCCAGTCCTTACATGGTTATATGGTAACCATCAGGCTTTGTATCCTGTCAGCTATTACCATATGTTGTGGCTGGGCATGGGAAAGGGGAATGAGGAGAAGAAAATGGTTATTGTTTTGTTTTCATCAGTTTGACATATAGATTGTTCTATATATGCCTGAATTTGGAAGAACCTGAAGAATGTGAAAGCAGCCATCAGCTACAGTCTATCTGCGGCTCCAGTGAATGTCATCAAAGGTCACTACAGGAGAAGGGACATGTGAGCAGGAGCACTATCATGAAGTATCAGGGACACAGAATTTTACAGAGGCTGGATCAACAGGAGAGGTGAAGAAACACCACAAACAGCAATAATTTTGTAAAATGAGAATGAATTCCTAATATAAGATGGAGATAAGATGGTTCTGCTGCCATCTGGTAAAAGGGACGCACACAAGCATCTTCAATCAGTAGGAGCTGAGTTCTAAACCAAACAATAATTTCAAAAAGTTTATAATATACACAAAACATTTCTGATTAGAAAACACACTCAACCTCAGACCACGGAATATTCCCAAGGTACCTACTATTTTGCGCTTGATCATAAACAGAGGAATTTTTGCATGCAGAGGGCTTACAGACAACTCCTTGTGGACCGTTGACAAATACAATCTTCTTTTAATATTGCCAAAATCAGTTATCCTATAAAAGAAAAGGCAGGAGAGAATGGAACAGATCTTTGTCAATTCAATAATCCAGTATATTTGGGAAATCACAAAAAAAACCCTGTTCATGTGCAGAACCTTTATGTCAGTGATAGCAAACACAGAATTTAAAAATTACTTCTTTTACAAGGTGAGTAATGAGATTTCTTCCTCCAGTTCAAACTTCGTGGCTATATCCCTGCATATATAAAATCACTTTACATGCTAATTTCATTTCAACAGTCTACACTCTTTGCTAGATTTCCACAGCCCTTCAGACTACAAAAGAATTCAATTTGTACTGAGAACCCAGTAGCCTTTAATAATCACACATGTTTTGGCCCCTTAAGCTTGTGTTATCTTGGGGCCTGCTAACTAGAAAAACATTATTTGCTTTCTTTTCTTAAAAATGCCTCTGTCACTGCATATAGATTCTTTTCAGCTTAAAGGTAAACACAATACATTGTCTGTCTGTTTTACTTCATGAAGACATCTTCAAAGGCGAATTATAACGCAGAAGTTTATTGCTCACTATTCAGGTCATTTCACACTGACACCAAGGACACTGAACTTCAACATTTCTAATAAATTCAGAACATGGTCACAAAAAAAATTAGGTTTCCTTTAAACAGATAAAGAGGGTCATTTTTATGTTGTTTCCTTCAAGTCTTGTGAGCAGCTGTACTGGTTTTGTCTGGGACTCAGTCAAATTTATTCAGAGGAGCTTGGAGAGTGCTATGCTTTGGGTTTGTGCTGGAAGCAGTGTTGGTAACTCAGGGATATTTCCATTGCTGTTGGGCACTGCTTACACAGAGTCAAGGCCTTTTCTGCTCCTCATCTCATCTCACCAGCCAGGAGGCTGGGGATGTATGAGGAGTTGGGAGGGGACGCAGTCAGGACAGCTGACGCCAACTGACCCAAGAGATGTCTCAGACAATACGGTGCCATGCTCAGCAGTAAGAACTGTGGGGAAGGAGAAGAATGCGGAAAGTTCAGAGTTACGCTGTCTTCCCACATAGCCATTACACAGCCTGAAGCTGTGGAGCTCCTGGAGATGGCTGAACACCTGCAGGCCCACGGGAAGCAGCTAATGCTTTGTTTAGATTCTGGTTGCACGTGCAGCTTTTGCTCTCCCTGTTAAACTGTCTTTATCTCAATGCACAAGTTTTTGTGCACTTTAAGCTTGTGTATTCTCTTCCCCATGCACTGCAGGAGTGAGAGAGGCTGCTGTGGCTCAGCTGCCTCCTGGGGTTAAACCACAACAGCAGCACAACCTTGACATTCCCCAACAGTCCTTCCTTAACACTCCAGAGCACAGATATTATTTTAAAGGCTGCAATCTGGGAGAATATGCTTAAAGTATGGGGAAACAACTAATTTACCTATTATTTTTGAACAAGCCTATTTCTAACAGATGGGTATTTCTCTGTAATTAGCAGCCCCTCTGAGAAGATGACAAATAATTATAATAAACAACTTCTTGTCACTACTTTGTGTTGGTAAAAGTAATTACTCATAATCATTCAAACGCCGGGTTTTACTTTAAAATAGTGAGGCTGCCCTGCAGATTTGGTTTTTAAAATTTATTACTGAAAACACTTTTTCACTAGCTAAGGACTACCTGTAGCTTAACTAATGAAATGTCATCACCAAAAATTTGCAGACAAACACCCTAAAACATTCATAGGTCTCCTTAGGTCAACTTAGGAGGTCATTAACTCTGGGCAAATTACATACTTTAGTTATTTTTGCCAATTTGAGAGTTTAATCAAGGACAGTACAGAATATACTGCAAGTATGTAAATATCAAAAGGTTCTACCTTTTGGTAATACAGGCAATAAAAATACATAAGCACCTTCTTTTCCCCCCCATAGTCATTAAGACCATCATCCAAAGCAAACTGTTCGCCAGCTTTCCAGAACCTGCTGATTCCTTTTCTCCCTTGCAGATAACCTGACCTTTCATCTGTTCATCCTCGTAACATGAGTGGGCAAATCAAAACAAAGTGGAAGACTCTACTATCTGTTCCATTTTGAAAGACTGGCAGCTCCTCTCATAAATCACATGCATTTGAAAAGCAGAAATTCCACTACTGTGCCAAGAAAAAAACATTATATCCTCACTATTGCTATTGTTTGACATGAGAGATTCCAGAATCAGTGGCACATATTTTTATGAATGGACAAATTATACCAAGTCCTCGAAAAGTGATTTCATCAGAAAATCTCCAAGTGTCTTACAGTGCTGGAACCTGGACTTGATCTTACTTTCGAGGAAGTTTAAGCAAGATGTGAAATAATTCCCTTAAGATAGCCAGCAAATTGGCCACATCGCTAAGCCTTTGTCCCAGATAAAGGCGTAGTTCCACCCATCACTTTACTTCCCATATAGCCTTTGGTGTAAAACCTATGGATCTACTTTCCAGAAACTCTTCACTCTAAATTTTGGATGTTCAGAAGTCCTAAGAAATTGGTGCAGCAAAGAATTCCAAAGTATTGGAGCAGTGGTTGCTTGGAGCTCCCTGGATTTCCTGGTTACGTGTAGAGCTGAGTAATGGTGCCGAGAAACCAGGCAGTTGCAATAACTTGAGTGCTGAGAAACAAAAATACTATCCCTGCTGAACCTCAAACTGCATAATTCTCAATAGAGAATGTTGCTTTAAATGAGGCTGTAACAGAGCAGTAGGAGCCTAGAATTAAGTCATGCACACCTCCAAACAACTGGCAATAAAAACCTAAGTTCACTTTATAATATCAGTTTAGCATGTTTAAATTTTATTATTTATGTCTTATATGAATAGGTTTATCTCTCTCCCTCATGAAAAAAAAATTACCTGGGTTATAGAAAGGTCATTGGTAAATGTATAGCTCAGTTACACTCCAAAATATAATACTGAACATATTTGTTTAGATCAAAAGACATACATTTATATCAGACTCTGTCATATAAGTCTAAAATAAGACTGTTTTCATGCTGATAGATGTGCCATAAGGAAGAGGCAAACCTTGGATACATAGATATAATCACTCCTAAAGAAGTGTAATTTATTTCTGTAAATATATTTAAAACAATAAAAATATTTATATTCCACAGGCAAAAGTAGGTGAAACATTCAAACAGGCAAATTAAGAAAAAGAAGATGGCCTTAAAATTCTGTAAAATAATTTATTTCCCAGGAGAAGGAAGACAATTATTTAAGAGCTAGTGTAACTTTCAGACTTTTCAAGTACATTGCTTATTGGAAAATAAAAATAAAGGAAGGGTCTGGAGAAACTCTTTTCTGAAATAATTCAGACAATGGGAGCTAGAACATCAGATCTCTCAGTTGCAAAATGACTCCAGAGTACTTCTGGTGAAACTCAGCTTTTTTTTTTCCTGCTATCCAAAAGCAGAACCTACAATTGCAAGAAACATCTGCAGCACACATCTTGATTTTCAAAGAAGAATTTAAAAAATCTATATGGGAGTTAATGTGTTTTTATTATGTCTGTGCTTGAGTATTTATATCTACGGGTCAGATGTGATAGAAAAGTAATGAGACCATGTTGAGAAAAATGAGGTAGTCAACAAGAAAATCAACCTCATTTATAATAATATTCCTGTGATCAGCAGGTGCATAACTCCTCCAGCTAGGGTCATTAACTGCATTCATTTCACACTTAACATCTACATTTGCAAACCATTTGAAAGTAAAATTATCTTCCAATTCAATTTTCAATTTTATTTTACATCTTCAAATTTGATTGACTAGTTTCCTCACAATGGTTAACTATAGTGAGATTGCAAGCAAATGGTAGCAACTACCCAAGAGCACAAATAGACTCATCTGCTCAGATTACCTATTCACTTTGCTTCTGTATGGATAATAATTTATAATCATTTGCTAATGTTCAATTCAAGGCAAAAAATGGACTTAGAAAAAAACAATACTGAAATGTTGAAGGGATGCTTCATTTGTCAGGATCACTTGGTCTTCAAATGAAAGTGTTTTTCTCTTTATAAACGACATAACCTGGAAGTTTACCAAACACAAAAGCAGGTATTTCATCGATGTCGCTAAGCTAAGAGCAACTCCCGTGCAATTTAATACTAACAGAAATCTCTTTGTATCCTGGTCAAAATCCAGAGAGAATTCTCTGCTAATGGTTCACAATTAGTACATTAGTATATTAGTACTTAACAATTGTAGTGCCATTTTCTCCATAAAAAGGCATGTGCTTCCTAAACATTAGATAGTAACATCATCATCACCATCTCCATTTTAAACAAAGAAAAACAAGAGAATAGTAATTGTCAGCTGATTTGCCATGCTTTCAGATTCTCAAGTTTCCTTATTCAGGAGCACCCAGTACCTCACGTACATTTTATTTTATGTGCTACTTGTAAATTGGTCTTGTAGGAGATACTATGTTGCTGAAGTGGCTGCCTGATGATCTGAAATCCAGAGCATTGTATCCCGCCCTCATAAAAACAGATATAGTCACGTTGAAAATCAATCCAATCCCTACAAAATAAGAGATCTGGAAGACTGATATGTCACCCAGACCTAGAGAACAAGTTGTGTTGTGTACTGGAATTTCATGTTTATAGTGTTTTTTCTGGAGAGCCTTAAGAAAAAAAACCCCACAAAGTGCACTTAACCAGTTTCCATAAAGAGGGAGTAACACAAGTGGCAGGCACAAAACAAGAATCATCAAATCTGGTTGTCAGAACATAAATCTTTCAAAATATGAGCAATTATGAAGAAATGGTGAATCCTGACCTCTCCATACAAGATACTGACATATTTGCAATCAATTCTCCAAATAAAAAAAATGACCAGGTATTTTTGCTGACCAAGAATAACTTAGTGTGAAAGTTTAATTACTCTTACAACTCCACATGTTTCAAAAATCATTCTGGAAGTGCTTACTAGTATTCATAAAATATATTTTAGAAACTTCTATTGGTATTTTAATATACTTGGTTTTAAAATAAGCTCATCTTTCTCTTATTTTCAAGTATTTAGTAAATTCCATTTCATGGCACAATGCTATGTTCCTCTGAAGCATGGCTAACTTTGCCAAATCCTTTAGAAAACTGTAATTCTAGAAAATAGTTTTTAATTTTTCAGTACAAAGTACTCTAATGAGTATTAATATGTAGAAAGTTTAGTGCTGACTTCTTTTCCAGAATGTAAACAAATTACCTCTATAATGCAGTTATTTATGCCTGCAGCAAGTTATGTCAGCTTTTTGTTTTAAGTTTATTGGCTGTTATTTTTTCTGCTTTGTTATTCTTTCCATGAATTTTCCGTTCTGAAGAGACAATCCAACCTTTTGTCCATCCTTTTCAGACAAAGGAAAGGATATGTTTGCACCTGCTAATGCGACAGTTCTCTTAAGGACAGCCAAATACCTCTTATTAAAACATTTATTCTAATTACTAAGAATTACTATGAAGTCTTCCCTTTAAAAAGACAAGATTAACTTTCTTGCTAACAGAATTTACTTTATTTGGCATATGAAAATCCTGACTAACAAATCCTACCAACCAAATATAAACAGGATTCAGTTCACTTTATGTTACTTACATTGATCCACCAACCAAAATATAAATAATTAGTACTTTGCTTCCATCTAAAGTTCTAGATGTAATGACTGGGAGAGTTATTAAAATTTTTTGACTTTCAAATATGTGAGTTAAAATCTACTCTGTAAATTATGAAATTTAACATATCCTAATGCTTTTAAGAATGTTTCTGTATTTCACTCCTGCTTCACAAAAAATCAAGGAACATGTCTCATGCTACTAAATACCAGAATTTAAAATAATCTCTCAGCTAAATCTATTCAGTAAAGTTTACCTTCAGTCTCCATCTAAAATCTTGCAATAATTTCAGATGTACACAATAGAATTAGCATCTATGTCTTGCTTTGACTTTTAAGAGGTTGGTCTAATTTTTACAAGACTAACCAAGATTCATATTGTTCTGTATCTGAAAACATGCTGGGTGTTTAGGTTAGCAGGAATAATTTATGATATCTCTGCAGCAAAGCTAAAATGATGACTGATTATGATAGCATCTAATTCACATAAATTCAAACTGTTATGGTATCTATGAATACATTAGCTATGTCTGTAAAACCTACTATGCTGTGGTTATTAAAAATCTCAAAGTAATAAACTTATATTTATAGAAACAACTGTTTGAAAACAGGAAATATGGTACCAAAATACATATTCTACTGTACTTTTCACAGGCCTTGTAATAAGATTTCTTATCAGCAACCACAACTACTCCAAGAAAAAAGAGATTTTAACCCCTTTTTCCGTACAGATTCCTCCATACATAACTAGCTTCAACAGAAAACTTATCAGCTATGTTCCAGAGCTTGATACTCTCACAGAGTTTGCATTAATTCAAAATATAAAAAGAGCTGATGCCTTCTGGAGCTGGCAAAGGCTAGTGGCAAGCAAAGCTAATTTGATTATGAACAGTGGGATAGCAACTGAGCAACCCTGTTGATATGCACTTAGCCAGCTGAGTGAAGGTTGAAACATCAGGAGGAATTAAGAAATTAAGAGACACAGGTATCGTTAGAGTGAATGAGCAATCATGTTGTGATCCTCAGTGCATTCTGGCTGGAAAGATGGTCCACAAGGTACTGCGTGATTCTAGGAAGTGGCAACACAGCAGAGCCCCATGGCACGTTAATACTGTGCACCAAGTCTGGGCTTTGGGGCAGGACTCGGCTGAGCAGCAGTTTTCACTGACAATAAGCATGTTTGCTCTGCAGGTTTTCATGTCAGAGGCGAGGGGATCTTACAAGAGAACTCACACCTCCCCACATATAAACTCTGCCACGTGATTTACAGCTGTTTACCATGCGAAGATTTAAATAAGTTTGAAGCACCATGAATTGGCCATCACTGAGAGAGACAGCGTGACTTCAGAGCTGCAGCAATGGATGAGGAAGTACCATGCCTGAACTGGGAAAAAAAAGGCTGAGCAATCCACAGAGACTTATACAAGACCACAAAATATTTCAGTACATAACCAGGAATTGAGCATCTCATCCTTGTTCTTGCACCAGACAAGTCTTCTCTTTTTTTTTTTTTTTTGGATGCTATGGTACAATTTCAAGGTCTGTTTCCTCACATAACAGCTCTACTCATTTGATGTAAAACTTTCCATTACAAAATGTGCTAATTTAATGTGATACTCAACACTGAGAAAAACCATATCAGAAACAAAGTATGATGAAGACTGGCACCACAGTTCTTTAAGAATAAATGTTTGAGTGCTTGTCAAAATGCCAAGCAGAAGTACTAACACCCACATGTCCATATTTGGGAATTAAAGCAAAAATGACAACACAAGCCAGAAGCTGTTTTCTTTTACATGCAAATATTTTTTCAAACATTGAGTTACCTTCGCTTTTTCAGAAAAGTAGCAAAATCAATAACACTGAAGATTTAACAACTGGCTACTGCATTTGCAGCAGACAGCTATACTCAGCATTACTAATAGCATTGCTATTATTTGCTCCAAAGAAGCTGCATAAATTACATGCTCTCTACCTTAGTTGTGATTTTATTATGCTTCATCAAATTTTTCATCCACAATCTACTTTACACATTTTTATGCAGATCAATACATTGATTGTTAATGTGGTATTCATCTAATCATGCCATGTAAAAAAGTATCTAAAATTCTACTTAAATTTCCTCCAAAGAAAAGATAAACCAGCTAATATAGACAGTAGTTTGCACATTTCAGTATTTATGGCAGGAATCTCGCATGACTGGTTGACAGCAGCAAGTCAGAAAGTTTAGCTCAGCTGATGCCAGCAGTGATGGATGGCCTTGAAAAAATCATTGTTTGCTAACCAGATCAATCACTGAACAGAATGTAAAACAGTATAAGGCTCAAACTAAATTTCTATTTCCATTTCTCTGCAGAATGGGAGAGCAAGAAATGTAACATAAAGCTTCATGCCCAGCTATTACAAAACTTGTCAGTGTTTTTTACATAAAGTAAATTTCATAGCTTGGTATGCTATCAATTTTTACTTGAAGCTGCTCAAAGATTCAGCACTAAGCAGTCAGGTTGTGTAAGAGACCATCTTTGAACATTAAACTTTAGGAAGCAACAACACAACATTCTGTCTGAAAAAAAGTAAGAGATTTCTTTCAAAACATCTGAAATGAAGGGACCTGAATGGCAGTCACATGAAGCAAGAAGGACTTGTCTGTATTATTTACTGGATTATCTTAAGTCTGCTAGGATAAAATAATGCATTGTCTATTCTGCAAGTCTTGGAGGACTTTATGGGTACAAGTAAGTTATAGCTGATTTAAAATACAAAACTTGGTATTAAAACTATTTTAAAAGAAGTTTTATTAATTTTTTCATGTAGTTGCACTAAGCGGGGTACAACTGATATTGTACTTTTAAGATATAAACATCTTCATTCAAAGTCACTGGAGCTACAGAGAATATATAGTTAATACCGTTTATATTATATACATTATATAGCAATACGGTATATGTTACATAAAATATATATAGCAAATACAAAATGCATGTATTTAAATCTATACAAGTACCTAAGAATATTATAAGAACATATATTTGCTCTTATAAGAGAGACATAGTAAAGATGGGAACAGGAAGTAGAGAGAAAAGATTAAGAAAATGTAAAGTCTAAATACAAGCTGTAAAGAGAAAACGCAAATAAGAGTGGGAGAGGTGATAGAAAATGTTTTTATCAAAAAAAAGCAAGCAATGAGAAAAACAAAATTAGCAGAAGCGGAAATGAGGTTCTTGTTAAGAAAGTGGCAAACACCAAAAAGAATCAAACTCAACACGACACTACAGAAAAATCTCAATTCCTGCACCTGTCATTAAGTCTCTGCCCCTGCCTACAGGATGTCCACGAGAAGCAAGTCTTGTTTTTGGTTTGGTACTTGGTATTTGGTCTCTGTTTGCTGCATGACATATCCTGCTTGTTTTGTCCCTTCATCTCTTTAGATGCAAACTTACAGAAAGTCAAACAAAAATAAAATCCTTTTTTCACTTTACACAATTTAATTGCATATCATTAAACCCATCTTTTCTTGCAGGGCTTCTAATGGCCTAGTATTTCTTTTGTTAATCCAAGTCTCAGATATTCTACGGGCTACAAAGCTGAGTGAGGTGTGCTGTTTATATATAAACAGATGGTGTCACTAGGGGAGAAATGCTGTCCAAAGCCTGACAACTGCCCAAGTTTTAAACCCCATTAAATAATTTCACACCTAACTAATAAAAAAGTCTGTTTCTGCTGTATCTCTCTCTCTCTCCACAGTGTGGAAATAATTATACCAATCGAGCACTCCATTTGTTGTTTTAGCTTTTTAGCATTTGTTTGGTTGTGTTTTTCTCCCTTAGTTATTAGAATACGTATTTCTTTTTGCCCTGGACCAAAGGGCCCTCTCTTATGTCTTATGAATAAGTCTCTTATGAATTTTCAGGCTGTCCTCATGTCCCAGTATTTTCATATGTTTGATAAATTTGTGTCCCATTTCTTCAGATTTTTCATCATCTTCATTCAGGATTTTTTACAGTTTGTTCTGTCTTCAAAGGAATGTCACTATTTAAAACATCTAAGAAATAATGATCTCATTAGCTTAATTACTTTTTATTGACTTGACAAGTTACCATGCTTTAATGCAAAACATGCCACCACAATTAATGACTGCAATCATGAATTCACTTTAAATATTCAAGGAAATTTTATGCATCTTACAGTAACTCAGTGGAGAAGTCTTTTCCCAATGGCACAAAAATCTGAAGTGTCAGAAATTGCTGCATCAGTCCCACTAGAAACAGGAAAAAAAAAAGTGCTGTGTGCATGCAGATGCACACTTCACTATCCAGCATTTCAATTTTGTACCATATGCTATTCTCCTGCAACACTATTTCCCAAGGTTCACACTACATATGAACGCAAGAAAAACCTGAAGAAATCCAGTTCAAACTGCAATAAAAGTATTGTTTTAAAAGTCCCATCTGTGGCTTTGGTGGAATTTTCATGAAAGCAAAAGGAACCTTTTTTTAGCTTACAATTTTTGTGTGCCAAGAGCATGAAGACAACAGATATCCCGTAAGAATTATAAAATGAAGTAATACTTTCCTATCAAGATTATCTTATAGTCATATTAAACTTGCACTCATGTTGGTGACAATGTACACCTTGTTAAACAACTTCAAAAAACTCTTGGGTAAGAATATAATTCAGATCATGACAACACTACTCAGTGGAGGCTTCTGATTTTTAGAACAATAGCAAAGGAGTTTGACTGAGGGAACAGAAGAAAAATTCAGGTAGCTCCCTATCAAGGGAAAACACTACAAAGCTGTCCGAATTGAACCATATGTCGTTTTCTTAGATATTCCATCAGGGAGGATACAGGCTGCTGTTCATTGACTTCACAAGACTGAACAGCAACACTGGCTCCTCTTCTAAAGAATAACAAATCAGAACTTTCTTCTTTTGAGGGCCAAATGACACCTTAAAACTTTAAATTAGATTTGCATATATGGTATCTTTTATTTTGGAAGAGTATACAAAGTTACAGTGGAACTGGGAGACCATATACTTGATAAATTAAATACTTGAGGTACATATACCTCAAGAGAGGAAGAGACCAAGACAGAAGGAAACAGAATGGAAACAGATGGAAACCTGACTACATTATTGCAGCACCAGCTAAAGTAAATTTAAAACCAAACTATTTTTAGCAGTGATTACCCACAAAATTAATTATTAATCCTCATTTTAATTTTCAGCAACAGTTAGCAATTTTTTCTTTTAACTGTTTACTGTTATTTGCTATAGCAGTTTATTTTATGATTGAAAATAAATTAGATTTCTGAAAAATATACATTGCATTAATATTTATTTTAATGAAGATAACAGCCAATTTCTTTTATGAGAATCAGACTAGACTTCAAGGCCTTAATGCATGACCAGCCCAAAGAATTTATTCTTTTTTTTTTTTTGGTGTTTATTGGGAAAAACATACGTCTTACTGTATACTCTGCATTAGAAGTATACTAGAAGATTCCCATTCCATTTGTTTAAAATCACCATCTCAATTTTTCTTCAAAAGCAATTGATTTAGTTAATTCTAAACCAGCTCAATTCACTCCTACAAGCCTTGTAAGGTACAACACCCTGTCATGCAGTTTAAGGCATACGATGATTGCTGTATTGCAGATTGCTTGGATTCTCGTTTATTGTGGTGCAATAGACATTCTGGGAAAACACTCCACACTACCCTTAAACACTCATTACATAAACACAGTGGAAATTTGGGTATAACTTTCTTGTACCGCTAGCGCTTATTGATACAAAAGTAAAAATTCTTTGAAAAGTAAAATGAGAAAGGGGACAGAAACCTATTTCACATTCATTAATGCCGGTTGAATTACTGACTTTAGTAAGTGCTGACTAGAGTCAGAAGTTATTTATCAGACATTGGTCTGTAGCCAGATCAGGTACAGAAGTGAACTTGGCAGCACCAGGACATGTAACAGTCTCCCTACAGCACTAACTCTAATATGGAGTTTCTATAATTTTTACTTATTTGTAACTGACCTGCTAAAAAGTTAATGAAAAAACCACTTTTCCTATGCTGAATTATGCCTGAACTAAGGGAGACTAATGTATGTTTACATTCCAATGTATGACTGATGTAATAATCAGAACAACATCACAGACACTTAATTCTTTGATACTCACAAGTTTGTCTAGTTTCCTTTGGTAGCTTCATTTTGTTGGTTAGACTGTTTCCTTCAAGTACAAAAACAAAGCCTTTTAGTTCTTTGTCATATTCCTACAAAAAGGAACAACAAACATAAGCATCCTGATAGAATTCTCCTCCTGACAACCAATCATGCTATTAACACGCAAAGCTATTTTTTTTTTTATCAGAAAATGCAGATGGCACTGCAAGTATGACTGATTCAAGTTTGATGGCAAAAATATAATCCATACAAATCTGTCCTTTACTTGCGTGATTTATGAACAAATAATGCTGACAAACAGGACTCATGATTCAGCGAGCAAAGCTCAATTCATTGGTTACCAGAGTACCAAAATTACTTTCTAAATATTTAAACTGTAAAATTACACCATAACCAACACAGTCCGCAAGCAGGCATATAGAACTAATGTAAGTAGTCATTTAGTCTGTCATAATGACAGAACTGCAAGTGACAACTCCACTGTCAGGTCAAAGCCCTCATTACCTTCTAATTTTAAGCTTCATTCACATTTCTGGTTTATACTTTAGGTTTTATAGATTTCTTAAAAAACTTACTTTTGATACAGCTGATGGGTTGCCAAAAATTTTCCATTTTGCTCCTGGGTTCTTGCCTTGAGCACTGAATATTTCAACAAACCGGCCACCCTATGATAAAATGGTTTAAGGATACATCATCCAGCCAAATGCTCAGCACTAAATTATCAATGGTCAAGTGAGAACCTAAGAATCCCTTTCCGTATCATGCTGTTACCATAGTCAGTATTACTGATCAGTCAGACAGTAGAATATCAATAACAACTTCTAGACTACTATAACATATCAATTCATGTAGTCAATACTTGGCTTTACTGGAAGATCAGAAGATAAAATTGAAGGAATACTATGGAGTATTTAAAATTATTTTATTTATAATGTAAAAAGAAAAATTACTGGAAATATTCTAAAACCATGCAGGAGATTACTAATTTATATTTAGATGAGATTTATTTATACAATTTGCCAAATTAAGTGAGTTTTAAAACATGCTGCTGAAAAATAAAAGGTGTTGCAGATTGGATGCTTTGTCTGATTTCCAATGGAAATGAAGTTTACACTATTTGTCTACATATGTGAATGGCTCTGCCTATACATTTTGCTGCAACTTTTCTACTAGTTACCAAATTCCAGCCTGATTTGACCAAACAAAAATTTACTAACTTTTCTGGGCCAACTTAAGCGGCCTGGTAGTAGATCTGTTCCAGTCAGTATCACCATGAAAAGGTAAGTGCTACAGCCTTTATGAGGCAATGGAGAATTATTACTGGAAAAAGATTATTATGGATGTCCCTGTCAGCTGAACACTCCCGACACAGAGCATGTGCCCTATTAAACATCAAGGAATCTAAACACAGGCTCTTGGGGAGGTTGGCTTTATCACCTCTGCTTAGGGAATTACTTGCTTCTCTATTTTTCCCATTTGAAGTCGCATTTTTTGTGATATCTGATGCACTCAGCCTACAGTTTGCTAAGCATTTTTCAGCAGCATGGTTGACCTAATCAATCATTACAACTCTGCCATTCCCTTCTCATTTCTAGTTGCCTGCATTCCCCGATTCTCTTTATGCTCAGCTGCCCAAGCAATTGCCCACAAGTCAGAATAAGCAAGAGGGGCAAGCAAAAGAAATGCTCCTCAGATTAGTTTTTCAGAGAACATCAACTCTGCACTGTATATGAATTAGGTATTTTCCTCTGCCCACACATACCTGGCAGGTCCAGCCAGATAGCTGATCCCAGAGACTGGACTTAGTAAGTTCTAAGGAAATTCAAAATGGCATTCCATAAACTGCACTCAAAATATTTTTTATACTTATAATGGATGAATTTTTTTAATATGGTATACTATCAATTTCCAAGTTACCTGATTTATTCAAGGATTACAGGATCAAGCTCTCAAAAAGCTAAAAAAATATTTTTAACCGCCAAGCTGTATGTGCTTGCAGCAAATCTTACACAAGTAGCTTTTTCTTCCATCTTTACAAATACATTTTGTTAATGGCACAGCCCTTGAGTTGGCCTTGCTTTGAGGATAAACTGAATAGGACATGTAAAAGTATCAGACATGACATGAAAAAATGTCAAACAAACACTGATGCAAGAAGCTGACAAAAGTTACTTGGTGCTGTGGAGGATGGTTGGGTCTCATGGGGGGCCCCAGTGAAGTTAAGCAAGAAACTGCCAAACTCCACAATCAATTGGAGGGGAGTATGGGGTATCTTTGAGGAGCACAATCCTGCAAAGCCAGTGGCAGCTAGGCATCAGAAATTCCATGAAAAGCTGAGACAGCCTAGGGAACAGCATCAGAAATACCAATTTTGGGTACATAAGAAGCACATCTGGGACCAGCGGGGAAAATGTAGTTGGGGTGGGTTGTTCTCTCGGGATGGGACTAGTGCAGAGAAAGGGAGGCAAAGTGTGGTGGAAAGAGAGGCCAGGAAAGACCAAAAGGGATAATGAAGTTCCAAATGATGTGACTGCTGTTGTCACAAGCTTGTGCTGGACCAAGAGAATAAACTGACCCCCTTTTCTGACTACACCTTAGGAGTTGGGACTCCTTCTGTGACTGTATGGAAGCAGATGTGCCTTCCCTGGCCCACAAGGGTAAAGAACAAAAGCCACTGGCAAACCCATGTTGGTGCCCATTCTAGACCTGACAGCATCACCAGCTACCCACTACTTCATACCACTTCCATAAAAATACCAAATGATGAAACAATCCAAAATACTCCTGTAGCTGGACTTTCTGCCTCTCAGGATAAGCTATTTTAATTGAGCTCTCAGACAGAATATGAAAATGGGTAAAAAATAGAATTATTTCTGTTTTACCTGATACTGGTTTTTGAACATTTTTCCAGCTTTCATAGGCAGAAAATAATTTTAGCTTCTCAGTCAGTAAAGACACTTTCAAGCTATGCTGAAAAACAAACAACTTTATATAGGATTTGACATGAAAAAAATCCTATAATGACACTCCAGCCATATTTTACAATACGTGAATACTATTATAAAGTACTTTTCTGAGTAGAAACGTATATCAACTGCATCAGAGTGCTATTGCAAAAGAATTAACACCAAAATAATATTAATATTGACACCGTCTTCGAAAGTATTCTCTTTGTGCATCAAGTACTCAGGGCTGCCTTTTCTTATATTCTAAGTAAAACTAGTAAATTTATGTCAGTCCCTAATTTTAATCAATGACGACTTTCTCATTCTTTAAAAACACTTAAAAATCATCTTTAATAGGTATTTTTTTATTATTCTTTGTTATCAAGTGCCCACTGGAAAACATTAGAATCCATTAAAGAGGAGCTTAACATTCAATATAGAAAAGTAGAAACATGGAACAGCTGCAATAGAAATCTCTCCATCTAGAGATATTTGGCAGGGACTTCTGAGACAAGTTATCTTCTTTCATATTCAGCACTCTTCTTTGAGGATGATTACTGTAAGACTCAAACTAAGCACTTTAGTTATTTGAGGGCTGCTCAAGTCACTGTGAATTAAGAAATGTTTGCAGTTATAGAGTCAGAACAGTTGAAAGGGAAGGGACTGATACTGGAAGCCTCCCACATTCCTCTTTGATCACGCTAAGTGTCTGTGGGCTCACCTGGCATCAACAGAAAGTGAAGAGACCCTGAACATAAAGGAAGTTGTCACTCTGCTAAGACAGGGAGAATCAGCCACAAGAGACAACAAGCACCTTCACTGAGAACTGAAAGTGCTCCTCAACTCACAGAAAAATCCTTTCACAAGACTCTGCCTCGCTTTTATTTGATATACTTTGTTCTGTTCATGTTCAGTTTGGGTAGAAACAACTTAAGAATTAAATTATTTTTAGTTACTGGATACTTTTCAGACTGCGACCAGTTTCTTAACAAATAGAAACAATATGCTGACCAGGTGATTATAAATACAGCTTCTCATAATGAACAGTTCAGCTCTCACAACCAAAAAGTAACACACTTTAAAAAAAATTATGAAAATATATATGACTACAAATGAACTAGGAATTCAGTGACAATATGCATGAGTTCATGAAGAATGAATCCCTTTAAAGGATTAGAGCAGCATTCTATTTGAAGAAGTAAATAATCATTCATTTATGAAAATGTGATGAAATCGATTGATATTTATCCACAATTATTTTAATCAGCAACAATTAAATCTTAAAGTTGTCTGTAAATAAAATAAAAATGGAAAAACAATCACATATTATAAACTTATCCCACGCTGCTGCCAGAAATATTAGTTCATTTTAAACTTTTTGATTATAAGGAAAATGAAATTTAAAAACCACACCATTTGTAACAGGCCTATCAAAACTTGTAATTCGTATTTTGATCAAATTTAATTAATATTGTCGCTGCACTTCTAAAACACCAGTTGCATTATTCTATGTTTTAGACCATTTTCTATACAAATTTTCCACTTGTTGGCATAATTTTTTTAAAAAATTACTACATTAATAGTTATATTGAGCTACTTAATTATGAACTAGACATTTTAGAAACACCTTTTAAAGAACGCACTTCTAAAGCGAGTATATTAGACTTTTCCTTCTCTCTAAATTTTCACTTAACATAAAGATCACTTATTTCTTAAATCACTGTTCACTTTTCTGTCTGCAGCTCTATCTTTGTTATTATCTACAGCCTTTAAAGAAGTCAGAACTACTCAAAATTGTATGATTTACGTCTTAGTGAGAAGTAGTGGCATCACAAAACTAATCTCAGTGACCTAATGTTTTGATACCCTTTGCCAGAGCAAAATGTGAAGGACCTGTAGTGAATGAGAGACAGGAGCCAAGCCCTCCTGCAGGACATATTTACGAGGAGTGTGTCCCTGTAAATCACACTCTGAGGCACTTGTCATTCTAGGACTGAG
Organism: Rhagologus leucostigma; assembly: GCA_013397725.1. Taxonomy (NCBI): domain Eukaryota; kingdom Metazoa; phylum Chordata; class Aves; order Passeriformes; genus Rhagologus; species Rhagologus leucostigma. The sequence goes on from VZTD01006077.1 coordinate 528,822, forward strand.
GATTTCACCATCGCCCAGTTTTCATTTATTATTAAGTTTAAGTGCAGGAGACGCAAAGGAATACACTGCTTTTTCCTTGGGTCAAAGCACTTTCACTAACTTTTGCTTTAGAGATCAGTTTCAGATTTGCCAAGCATCATGCACCTAGCACAGTCCTCAGATATTCTGCAGTTCTCTTATGCCTTATTACATCTCAGGGAAAAATATAAGCACTAAATAAACATGAGGAATTCTGATCTAAAAGTCACTGTATAAAAAGTTATAAGTTCTCAGACTGAAAAAAGTAACTCATCTGTTTCAGGGACTACTACCAGTATTCTGGCTTAAAATTTGTCATCAATGCAATTGTGTTTTAAACTGATATACATATGGACAAGGTAGGTTATCTGCTAATTTGCAGAACATATTTTACGCAGACTCAGAAAACTGATGACTGTTTTAGGTACCAAATTCATAACGAGGTGGCTCTTCCTAACTTCAGTGGAAGCTAAACTAGACCCAAGGTTTATAAGCATTTGTGTTTGGACGAGTCATTCAGCTACAAAGCTGATCATTGTTAACACCTCTGTGAAATCAGAGAAATGTCAGTTTGTTTTTCAAAAAGGCAGGAAAAATACTGCCAGTGACATTGCAATACATCTTTGCTCATATATTCCTTAATTATAGCTTATCAAATTTCATTACTACAAATGAAGACTAGAAATTATGTTTGCTATTAAGATTGGTAGCCACTAAAAACATTAAGTGAGTGACGTATTTGTCATGTAATTACTGAGGTAATGTAAAAAAATGCTTTCATTATGCATCAAGTATTATTGTCTTTAATAATAGTAACCTATTCTTAAAACAGAGAACGGTTTGGAAAATTGATAGTTGCAGTATTTTTCCCCTTTTCACCTTTCCTCTTCCCAGTCTCTCCAGAAATTCTAAACATCAAGAGTACTTCAAGTCCAGAGGGACTATTTTTAAAAAAATCAACAGCAATTTGAAATGTAAGTCCTCAATTTTTTGCATAGTTATCAAATAAATAGTAATTTTATGACGTCTTTGTAGAATACCATAAACTAGTAGCTTTCTCATTTTTCAGGACTCTCCAAAATAACTCCATGCTAGGACACCTTCTTACGTATATTTCAATACTATTTGGTGTTTACGTAGCCCCAGGATTCCAACAACTGGTCCTTTGAATGTAACAAGCAAAAACAGTATTTCATGAACAGCAAATGCAAACAGACCTTCATGCTTTCCTAATCTAATTAGTACTAAGCACTGTTCTAAATCTAGGAGAGACAGGGATGGTCAGACTCACACAAACCTAAAACCCTTCACAGTCATGGTTAGTCTCTTGTCTTAAAAGGCACTATTTACATAAGTATATGAATACACGTTTCTGATCAATATCCCAGTGCTGGAAAAGCTGTGTTTATTTAAGATTTTTTATTCCAAAGTCAAATTCGTGAAGCAAAATAAAGTGAATTTGCACTTACTACTAATTTGCATTGAAAAATGACACAAATACACTATTTTTGGCAGGGCACACAGGCTTAGACCCAAGACTGTTCATACATATAACTCACCATCACTGGGCCCAAAGCCAGAGCTGATTTATGGCGACTGGGACACGCCAGGGAAAGCAGTTCATCACTGATGAAAGGTTTTAGTATCTTCCAGACAAATGAATTCCACATATTAAATATTTAGAGCTGAGTTTGTAACACCGCTATATATTTTCTCAAAATACAAGTTAGCATAATAAATGGGCAAGAAAACCATTAATAAGCTATTGCAAAACTACTAGTGCTCCAACGTGCAAAGCAGCACAGCTTTTATGCACAGCGTGCAGAATTAAGGGGAAAAATAACTTAAAATCGAGACTTTAGCTTTATAAAAACAGGACCGCAAAACACTTTGACACAAGACCCACGACCACCTGCGGCCCCCTTTCCCTGCGCAGCTACAGCGGCACGGCCGCGGCCCCCCCGCCCCTCCACCGGAGCTGGGGTTGGGATCAGGATCGGGGCCGGGGTCGCAGTCGGGGCCGGGGCCGTCCCCGCCGGGTCTCACCTGTGTGAGGGCGGCGGGGCCGTTGAAGAGGGCGGCGCGGGCGGGGCGGCCTCTGAGGCCGGTACCAGCTCGGGGTCACCGGCGGCGGCCCCTTAAGGGTGCGGGGGCTGGTGGTGTCCGGCGGCGGCTGTGCTGCCCGCGGTCCCTGCCCCAAGTCACTCACACCTGGCCGAGGCTGTCGCAGAGCCTCTGCTGGCCCCTCACAGGGGCCCCAAGCGTGTGTGAAATGACGCCGCGTCACCCAGGGCCCGTGCAGGTGCCTCAAGTGCAAATGTCGTTGACATGGCAACTCATGAGATATATTTGCCCTTTACCCTCTAAGGCTTCATTCTCTAAAATGTTTTGTTTTGTTTCGTTTCGTGGGTTTTTTTTTTTTGGTTTTTTTTTTTTTGTTTGGGTTTTTTTTTTTTTTTTTTNTTTTTTTTTTTTTTTTTTTTTGTTTTTTTTTTTTTTTTTTTTTTTTTTTTTTTTTTGTGGTTTTTATTTTTTGTGAGAGGAAGGAAGGATGAGCTATAGCAGCCACATCAAAGTCCTTCGTTTTTAAGGAATTACAGTGGCCTCTGAGGTCTGGCATTTTTCCCTACGAGAAGAAAGCAAGAAAGACGGCCCCATTAGTTTAACATCACTGGCGCGTACAGGCAAACACCTCCCAGTGGCTTCAAAAACCTCTGGGAACAAGGTTATGGGGAACCAATTTGATCCGGGGTTTTATAATGAGATATTAGTCAAAGAAGATCTTCCCTTGAAGTGACTGCTTTTTTGATCACAGCATTTCTTCATGAAACTTTGTAGCCTTTTCACAGAAAAGTACTGGAATACCATTTTCTTCCTCAAAGTGTGTCTTAATGTTTCTACAAAGAGCAGTTATTAAGAACCTTGTAACCCATCATGGCATAATGAAATACATGAACTGGAAGGGCTGAGCCTCCGATGGGACCAGCTGTGCTCAGTCCGCCATCGCTCTGCTCACCTTCCTCGCTTTTCCTCCTGATAGGTACCATCCGGATTTTGCCAAGGAAGGGAATGAGTTAAATCAGTTATAGAATGTATTTAGCTTTCTCATTTTACCTTAGGATTTTCAAAGAAATCCAGTGTAGTTTTATCATACACTGGATTACACTGATTAGAGCTCTTGGGTATTGGAGATAAGGAAAACAATAATACTAAAGCAGAGCTACAGGTTATTAAATAAAAGCAGTTAATAGAACAAGGACAGAAGAGAGATGATGATAGCAAAAGAAAGGTTAAAAAACTATTGTGGAGTTCTGTATCCAGCAGAAACTACCTAGCCCATTACAGGCGGTCTAACCTGAAGTAGTTTTGAAATTAATTACACATAATACTGTATCTAAAAACCCTGCATCCTTTGTGACAGGAGTTATGCTAAGGCCTGAGTAGTTTAGAAATTCCAGTTAAAAACTGAGATTCGGGCTGAAGAACCGAAAGTTGAAATGGTATATGAAGCAGCCATCTGTGAGTGTAAGGAGCTACCTGCCTGCTGGGGGCAAAACTGGGCTGCCCAAGTAGCCTTTGCCAGCTGCCACAGGGAACCAGTTTTAGGCATACTGTGAGGGGAATTTTTTTTCCCTTTTTTTCCAGTTTTACAAAAAACCCCTCATATCTTGTGAGTTGTCGTACATAGAATTGAAGATTTGGCTTTCGCATTTATGAAGTGGCAAGTAATTGATTGAAATATGAATGTTATTAATAGTTAATTAAGTTATTAATTATTTTCTAAGATTAGGAGAGTTTGTAATTTATGTTCCTTGATGTTTGAGTGTTGAGTATTACTTCCAAGTTCTAACCAAAGTCCAAAGGTTTAAATTATATCTTTTAGAATTCATCTTCAAGTTTCACTATGTTCCAGAGAAAAGCCCTCACCCACAACCCAAGTGCTTTACGTAGGGACTCGACCGTTACTGTCACCAAGCTCCATGGAAACCATGAATTTCAATGAGGGAGTTTCCCCGGCACAAACTCAGATTACATCGCTCAGACTGCCCCCCCAGTAACCAGCGAGCCATTGGCTGGAAAGCCTTGCATCACCTCTCCAGCCAGGATCAATCAATTGGACTTTGAAAGAACTCCACCAATCATCTCCTCCCCTGGAGGCGGACCAGCGGGCGGTGATGGGAGGGCCCGGGGGGGTATAACACTCAGGACACGGACTGACGAGTGCTCGTTTTGCCGGCTGTTTTTTGCTCGGGATTAGCCCAGGCAGAGCCCGGTGCTGGGAATCCTAGGCCTGCTTGTTAAACTATTTTGCTTGGGGCTAGCCTAAGCTAGACCTGGCACTGTGGGTCTTAGATTTGGGTTTATTGCCTTTTTGGCTGAAAGCGTCTTCAATCACTGCGAATCCGGATGAGATTTTTTTTAATTAAGGAATTTGGCCTTCTTGTTTAATACATTAATTTTTAAACTTGAAAGTGAGTGTGGCCTCATTCCTGACAGACTCAAAAATTGCAGGTGATGTACGACTAGCCAGGAATCTTGCGTCATTAAATTTGGTCCATCCATAGCCTGAGCACACCATACTTCCGTAGTCCGTTTTGGAATTACGGTGATGTGGGAAACACTGTAAAACTAATGATGAGACAATCAAGGTGTTAGATGAATTCTTTAAGACTGCACTTGTAGGTCAGCTGCTGTTGGAACCTGAGCTGCTGGGTTATACACTTTTCTTTGCCTAAATATTTGAAGCCTCTCTGCAGTGTACATCTACTAAAGCCCTGGAAAGGCTGATGACTGTTCAGCAAGTGCTTGGGTAATAATTCGGGAAAAACTGAGAACTCATACATTTTATCTTCACCCCTTACATGTTAGAACATATTTCAGTGAAAAGATTTCTGTTGTGTCTTGGACTAGGAAAATGGAACACATGAACATCCCTGCTCATAATCTAAGCATAAGGTGTGGTTAGGTCTCCTGTCTTATATTAATATTTTGAGAAGTTAGGAGCATCATGCTGGGAAATGAATTGATTTAATTTAGGAGAGTATTCAATGTGCACTAGATATCTGATGTGTGATATTAAACCCAGCCATTTTTAAAGGACCCCCACTGATATAGCTTGAGTTTGTATCCATAGGAATAATTCTGTAATTTCCTTCATCCTTTCCTGGCTTTGGCCCATTACATATCATTGCTCACACTTGGAGCAGTCTCCCTTCCCTCTGTGTAAAGCTCCATTTCAGCTCTAATGACCATTTGGCAGTCTGTTCTGTACAGTATTGTTCTGAATTGGTTTGGTTTGTGCTTTCTAAGACTGTCAGTTCACGTAGGCTGGAGATCTCTTGTCCTTCTAGTTCATACTGTATTTTGTAAAATGCCATGTTATGTCTTGAGATCTATGTATATGTTATAAATGCTAATTAAGCTAAAGAAGAAGACACCCAGGCATCCTGTGAAATTTTCTGTAGTTCCTTCTTACCATTCTTGATGTGCAGGTAAGGGAGACACGATGTGAGTTGCTGCCTGCTTAGCCTTCATTTGGTAACAGCTGCCATGGAGCCAAGGCGTACTTGCCCCAGTGTCAGGCCACTGCATTTCCTCTGAACATTCCTGCTCAGCCCGTGACCTTCCTACGAGTATGTTTGCCAAGATTACATCATGCAGGGTAATTTGACTGGGTGGTCACCATTGTATGTGCTACTATTTGTGGATCTCTGAACAATTTCCAGCAGAATGCTTCCTGCTTTTTCAGCCATGTACATGAGCTCTGAATGTTTTCTCATTTTTATTTGTACCTTGGTCTTTTGATAGAAATACTGTTCAAATAAAGAAAAAAGAAAATTTATTAATTAGCATGACAGTCTGTTTGATCTTCTAGAACAAAATAAATTCTGTGAGAGATGCATATAATCTCTCCATCAGCTTAAGGCTTTGCTGTTAGAAGGATGGAGTAACACCTTTGATTCAGAAAACAGCAGTTTGCAGAACACTGTTCTTGGGTAAATATGTTAAAATTGCAAATAAGTTCACAACCTATTTTCCAAAGCCCCAAAAATATTTAATCAATAGACATTCTGTAAGAACCCTTACTTGAGGGTTGTGGATAGTTATGACAAAACACATTTGGGCCAATTTCTGTGGTGTGTACTTCCAAGATTAGACTTTCACGAAGTTTCCTCTCACTGACATGTAGTGCTGATGCTCAAACATGGAAGGGGTCTCCAGGAGGGTCATGGTCGAAGGGACTGTCAAGGGGATAGACACAGCTGCAGTAGAGATGGAAAAGTTGTGGAAACATTCCTTCTGCATCTGTCTATTCTTTACACCACACTGGACAGTGGTGAGTTGAGAGCAAAGACAACTCTCCATCACCAGACTAATTCTGTTGACAAAGCATTAAAAAAATTGTAGTCTTTTTGTAAAATAGGTGTGTTGCACCACTCCAGAAAGCATTGAGTCCTCAGACAGTAATACTTGAAACTGGAAAATTGGCTGCTTATATCTTGTCAGGCTTTGTAGGAATCCACCCACGTGACCATTTGGCCACATTTCAGTTCAGAGCAAGCATTTAAGCCCTTAAAATAATGAAGATGTATTTGATAAGGATGCCTAGCTAGTTAGCCAGCATTCATGGATGTAGAAGGACAACCAGCACAGGGCTAAAGAGATTATTGACTTGTTCCTCTTTTTTGCTTTGTTTGGTTTATTTTGAGGCAACTGGTATCTATTTACAGATAGAATAAATTTGGTATCATCTGAAGAAAGGTGGTGAATTTCTGTAACTGAAAGATCCATCAGCTTTATGCAGTGTATGTGCTAATGCCCTTCATTCCTTCAGGATAGTTCATTAAAGCTATGTAACAACAAGGAAAGCGTACAGGAAAAGTGAAAACCTGCCATGGTTTGCTTTAATATTGAAGCAACCTGTGCTTAAGTTTGGCAAGTTATGTTAGAGTGAAAAACGTTCTCTTTGCAGCTGCTGTTGGGCTTACAGGAGTTACAGTCTTCAAACACCCCAAACTATACCAATCTATTGGTTGTTTAATTTCAGGTTTGCAGTGTAAAAGGATATTTTGTCTAATGCCTTTTGTAGTTTGGTCATGCTTCTTTGATTCAGAGAATTTTTGAATAGGATTAAAGAAAAACAGCATCTGGATGACTGGTGGGAACTCTAAATAGCATAACCACTCTTCTCTGTCCAGTAAATCCATTAAATGATAAACTATTGATTTTTATAACACAATTAAGGTGCCAATGATTTCTTAAGAAATTGTTGTACATTTTCTGTATTATGCACTCAGCACACTATCTATTGTCAATTGGAGGAGAGTGTTAGTCTGGAATGAAACCATCTCCACACCAGTCCAGTCCAGAGAGTTTTGCCTCTGAAATGTACCGATGGTCTTTATCCCATTGATTGTGGTGTGTATATAAAAAAAAAATTTAACCACTGTAATTTACTATTAGTGGGACATTCTTAAGGCAGTTTATAGTACCTAGAAAGTTTTAGTAACTTGCCCAGACAAGAATAAAAATTGGAATTTCACTAGCAGCCTCACGATCCAGTGTTAAAATAGATGGCTCTCTGGACTCACGGAGGAATTTCTTCATCTCTCCATCACATAGTTTGTACAATGAATGAGAATGCCATAGAGTATTTGCTTTGAAGCAGCATAAAATATTAGAAAGAAAGATATTGGTTGCAATGGGTCAAAATAGACTCTTCTATTCTGACATTTCCTGTGTTCTTTCGTGCTGAGACGGGATAAACAGAGCCTTTATTTGTTCTGATAACTGTGGGGCTTATTTTCCTTTCTCTCCACTTTTGATTTTATTTTTACTGACAAGATAGAAAAAGAAGTCAATATATAGTTTGATGTTGCTCATCCAACTTGTCAGATTTTTGTTTAGTGTTTTGATACTGTTTTTTTATTCAATTATTGTTCACATTGTTAGGGTTTAAGGTTTCTCACAGTATGCACTGCGTATAAATGCCTCTGTTGTGTTATCTTTTAAATTAATCTTTATAAATTAATGTTGTTTTTTCAGAAATGGAAGCACTTTCAAATACAATTCTTTGTACATTTGGAATACAAATAAACCTACAAACACAAAGACAAATTTTGATGAATAAAGAGCATCTGCAGTTTTCCATGAATTCCTTTGGACTAAGTCACTGGATTTCATTCAGCATTTTTCATTTTGGCTCTTAGAAAATTGTTCTCTGAAAAAAAATCTTCACAAAGACAGATATCATGCAGATTTGTGCTCTGAGTTCCTCCTGTCTAACAACCTCGACTTCCTCTGTCTGTCATGACTCCCTTAAAACAACAACCCCACTTGTTTTTCCTTTTTCTTCTATAATATTTTCACTTTTCTACATCCATGGTCATTTTTCTTATATCTTGACCAGTTTCTGCTTTCCAAAAACTTTTCCTGCAGCGCAGAGTTCCCAGATGTCCAAACTCCTTTCCATGCTTTTTCTGCTCAGCAGCCAGAAAAGAAAGTCTGTGCTGTGGTGTGTCCAACAGTAGCTGTGCTGAGTGGAGTGCATGTCAGCCTGGCTGCTGCCAAAGGGAATGAGTAGTGACTTAATTTCTTCCCACCTTTCACTAATGGCAGCATCAATAACATCTGTTCTGCACCCTGCAGTTGATTCTCATAAACCTTTCAGGAGCTTAATGTCTTAGGATATTCCATATGGAGTAAGACTAAAAAATGTCACCAATTTTGAGAGGAAGATTTGGAGCACTTGACCTAATGTCTTACATTTCTATGTAATACAGTGTATTCTGAAAGTTGACTGTCTTTGGTCTTTTGTTCATATCTTTGATCTGAAGTGTAAATCAATATTTACTGTGTTATGACTGAGTAGCTGGTTGTCAAAACCTCCAATGCTGGTAGAAGTAAAAGCTGTGTTCCTCTTTCAGATACAGCCAGATTTTATTGTCTGTTGTAAGCAGAGTGAAAAGGAGGGGAGCCGTGTCTTAGATAATTTCTTAGTAGATTCATTTTAAACAAGTTAAAACAAATGTTTCTGTATACTTCTGAGAGGGAGCTGACAAATTCTTCTGTCATGAGGGGAGCATGAACAAATTTAAACCTACCAAAAAGAATGTGATATTCCTTTTATACATTTATATGCTTGCTTGCAAAGACTTTGTAGTAGGCAATGTGACATAAATACATTGCTCCCTTCCAAAGCATGAATTCTGTATTACTTTAACTGATTCCTCTTAAAGGATAAAACTTGAATTACTGTGACTTTCATTTTAAATTAGTGAACCGAGTTCTGGGGGTTGCCTGTGGAGCAGCAGACACCCTAACAGAGGATAGTTTGTGGAGTGATACGTTTATTTACTTCTTACCAGGATGTATTGCTAAGGCGAAAGCACACGATGCTTTTGTGTGCAATGATGATCTGAGCTTTCACAGAACTCTGCTAATATAGTTTGAATGCTTTCATCATTAGGTCTTATGAATAAAGCCAGATGCGAAGTAACTGTAGACTAATAGCTTTAGGGAATTGCTAAAATAGAAAAAGTTTTTCAATCTCTTCAATTTCTGTTATGTTACCCCCAGCTTCTGTAGAAGTTTGGGACCAAGTCAAACTGGCATAATTCAGGAGCCCTGCACACCAGTGCCATCACGATGATGTGAGACTGTGCTTATTGGCTCAGTTTTTCATGAATGTCATGAATCTGGGAGAAGAGATCACATTTTCGCCTTGTCCCTTCCCTGACCGAACTTTCTGTTCTTTTTGGAGCTTACTGCTAGAGAAAATTGCTGGACTGCAATTTTCTACCACAGGCTACTATAGACAATACTGCACCTTGATGCAACGTGAATCTAAAGACAGGGAAGACGGGGAGGTTCTGTGCCCCTGGAGAGCTGCTGAGATAAATAGAGGTACTCAGGTCCAAGTGATGATGGAATTTGGTTCAGCCTGGCAGGGGCAAACATTGGCACTGGTGTCACATTATCCACTAACAGAGGTTTGGGTTACGAGCAATGAAGGTGAACTGTGCTGGATAAAATATACAGCACCTGGCACTTTTGCAAGCAATCTTTCAGCAACTTGTCCTTTTGGCCACTGCTCAGCACTGATTTGATGGAATACATTGAGGATAAATCTACAGGGACCTCGTTGATAAGATAACTCATTTTCTATATAGGAAAATGCAATTGGACTCCTCTAGCTGGATTGTAGTTGTGTATGTGATCTGGCATCTCCTAGGGAAATTAGGGATAATGCTCATTAGAAAGAAAGTTGCAAAGCAAGTAAAGAATCATGTGAGAGTTTGAGAACTACAGGAGACACTGTAAAATTTTAATTGAAGGACTAGGTTACAGTACAATTTTTAACGACTGGTCTTCTGACTAATTTTTTTTGGTGTTTTTGTTCATATCATTTTCCCAAAAAGGAGATGTGTATGTGTGAAATATACAGATGAAAGAACTCTGAACAGGAGCAGCCTGTCAGCTAGGAAGAAGTGGATGAACTTAAGGCCTGGAGCAGGGAAAATCAGATGAAATTCACTGCTGTGTGATGCAAGGTCATGCATTTGGAGACTAATAAGTTGCAAGCTTGTATATGGGAAATGACTGAGGAAGCAAAAGAAGTGCTGAAGCTAAAGAGCAGTGTTGGCAAAAGGACAAATGAGTATAAAGCAATCATAAATACAATTAAATTTGGAAACTAGAAGGACATTTTTAGCTGTTGATGAAGTAAAATTCTGGAACAGTTTTCCCATGAGAGGTATAGGGGCAAAGAAAAATTAAATTAAAAGAGGGGAGATTTAGACAAGATGTTAGGAAGAACTTCTTTACTCAGAAGGTGGTGAGACACGGGAATAGGTTGCCCAGAGAAATTGTGGATACCTCATCCCTGGAAGTATTCAAGACCAGGTTGGATGGAGACCTGAGCAACCTGATCTGGTGGCAAGTGTCCCTGCCCCCATGGTAGGGGAGTTGGAACAAGATGATTTTTAAGGTCCCGTCCAACCCAAACCATTCTATGATTCTGTGATACCAAGTTCTGCTTATTCCTCAAACCTTATATGTAGCTTCTTCTGCTAATTCTTTACTTAATATAAGTAAAACAACTGAACAACTTTTTTTCACAAAGGCACCCTGAGACATGCAGTGACAAGTTTGTGGGACATCTGTTTGGTCTGAGGAGGAGTTGGATATTTGAGAGTAATTGATTAATGAATTCACAGTGTTTCTTGTAGTTGTGCCACCACTGCAAAATGAGAGTGAAGGAACAAAAAATGCTTTGCATCTGTCAAGGCCAGTGCGCCAATGTGCGGAGATCACAGCAGGGAGAACAGGACTAGCCAGTACAAAATGCTTCTTTGCTCTTGTATCTTTTTAAAAGATTCTTTTCATGTTTCAGTCCCGTGCAAAGAGCCAGATCCTCATTTGTGGCTAAATATGAAGGTGACTTAAAGGCCGTCTTTTATGCCACAAGTACCCTGAAGCCATCCAGCTTCTGCTGCAATTCCTAGTGAAAGCTCTCCTCCCCTCATTTCTCTGCCAGGGTCTGTAGAGGCTGTGCTGACATCTTGGGGCTGCAGCACATTCTGGGTGCTTTGGAAATGTCCCATTTCTTGCCAGCAAGTGGCTAATGGGCTTTAGGGCTGCTTGAAGCCATTAGAACAGTGGATGGCAGCTGGTCAGCAAAGTGGGATCAGGCTCAGTGGGGGAGAGGGATTTTTTTGTATAGCCTTGGGTGATTGAGAGGAGAATGAGGCTTCTGTCTCCTGTGGCTTCTGTGCAAGGTTCCGCAAATCCTGTCAGCATTTTCCCATAAGGATGAGTAGGAATGCTTTGGGGGAGTACTCTGAGGTTCAGGCAACAAAGTCAATTGTCTTTCAGGCCGTATTTTGGTTACATGAGGACGTTGGCACTGAGCTGAAATGTGAAAGAGATCCATGTAAAGAGCTACAGAAATGAGGCATTTTGCACTGGCTTTTCCTGCTTTTCCTGCTGGGATCCCTATACTCTGGCGCTCCAGCCATGGCAGATGCATGACATTTTTTTCTCTCATTTTCACTCTGTGGCTGTAGTATCCACTACATCAGACAATGAGTACCTATTATGCACACTGTCTCAAATCCACTCAGTTCTTTCTCTCAGTAAATGTGTTGTACAGATTCTAGCTTCTTTGGGATTATTTTGTTTCTTGGTATATAAATTTATATTCAGGATATCTATCTTTCCATTGTTTAAATTACTGACAAGCTAATCCACAACTTTACATGCTACTTTTATTCACTTTCGTGGTACATGTTGTATGTTCCATGGTGTCCCCTGCAATCTACTCTGTGTGACTTTATCAGAGATCTGTGATCTTCTGGATGTGCTGGGGGGGATTCTTCACACTCTGGTCCCCAACAGAGAAGGACTCAATGTAAATGGGAGTTCGTGAGGGTCTGCCTATGATCTGTGTCACTAGCCTCTGATTTGCTCACTGTATTTCCCAAATCCTGCTCTCAGCAACACTTACAAGCTACATCATTTTTTCAATATATGCCCCTACTATTCTCCTAGAGCTCGTGCCATAATTATATTCATTGTATATAGTTGTTTGTCTTCTAGAGTCCAAAACAACTAATTCAATTCCTGTTTAGACATGATAATGATTTTGAACATCCACACAAACAAACAAACAAACAAACAAACAAACAAACAAACAAACAAACAAACAAACAAACTTACCTTCTTTTCTAAGTATTATTTCCATTTTTGAATCTTAGCTTGCAAAGGTAACAGGTAGATGCAGTGAAAATTTGGTACTTAAAAAAACCCCCACATAGTCCACCTTTAGAGGATTTTTGCCATCACTTGTTTTGCAGATGTATGCCGATGATTTGCAGATGCCTCAGTTTTCATGGCTGCTACATCTGACTGGGTATCAGTACATGAATTATACATTTTATGTAGTGGTGATGTATTAATTTCACACTAGAATCTGTAAGTTATTATATTTACAGATAAAGCATAATTTCTCACACTTCCAGAAATGAACATTAATTCTTTTCACTTCTGAAAGAATCTGAAAGGACTTGTTGCAGTTCATAAGACAAAATATAAATCTGGTTCCTATTTTGAAGACCTAGTCCATTAACATACCAATATAGTTTTACAATTTTTTTTCATGATTCTATATTAATATAGAACTCTGCAATGTGAATTTTTTCTCTACAGAGATATGGGATGTATTTACTTAAGGAAATCCTGTCCCAGAGCTCTCCACTGCTTCACACCATCCCTTTAGATTGGATTCTTCCAGGTGATAATAATTGCATAACTGTAAAATATTCTGATATTTTATCATTTGTCTCAAGTTGAGGATGAACTGTAGTTTATCTTGTTCGATGAGAATCTTTATGAGAAGGGTGCATTTACATAAACATACCATTGCCATTTTACTACACCCCACTAGGTTTTTCCTTTTCTTAGACAGTGAGATGAAGTGACAGAAGTGATATACATATTAAATAGCATCCCATGATAGCACATGACACATTTCTGACACTTGAATTCTTCTTTGTAAGCCACTCATCTTATAATCTGGCTGTACGACTGAGTACTGGTCAAATGCCTTCCCCAGTGCTCTTCATCTTTAAATCCTTGAGACTTTGATTTCTGCTTTTAGGCAGCTCTGCTCTCCAGTGTAATGAGTAGCCCTCATTGCTGTGTTTAGCTGGTATGGCTAATCAACTATTAACAAGAGTGATTTTAAGTTATTTTGGTAGAGTAGAAGCTTTGAGTTTGATTTATATTAATTTTTTGGGGTATAAAATTCCCAATGTGTGCTCTCTGAATAACTCCCAGAAGTCTCTGAATCTCCATCTTAGTTGCAAATCTAAAAATATTAATTTCAGTACACATTCAAAGTATCCAAATGTTCAGAAAGGACCTGTTGGTTCAGAAAGGACCTGTTGGTTTGCTGTTTATCACTTTCTAGTTTGAACAATCTGTTTAGGGATCAGAACAGCAGTGATGCCTTATGATTTCAGTGGTCAGTGACCCTCGGTGGATATCCAGTAAAGGATTCGTGAAGCGGGCAAGTTGCAATGATCCAGACAAAGATTGATTTTTTTTTTTTGTAAACTGTTGACTATGGTAATGAGGATTGGTTTGTCAAAGAAAAGACTTCGTGCTCATGGCCAAATTTATTTGTAAAAATATCTCCCTTGCAAACAGGTAAATTCATCTCTGTCCTGGCTGATTGTGATACTCCATTCCAGAAAGCCCATTAGACCTTTATACTTTTTCTTTGGCTAATTTACCCAGAAAATTTCATTATCAAATATACATTGCAGTAATACCTCCTGGAAACTATTACCTCCTTGTCGCTTGTTGACACATTTATAAGTGCATAAAGACCTTTCAGTAAGTCAGAATCTTTTCAGGGAAATGGAATTTATTTAATGTGATGGTTATACGAGCATGGAGATAGAGAGCTCCATGTATTAATCAGTTCATTGCTGCTGTTGCTTCAAAAATAATTAATCTGTCAGATGAATGTTTTCTGCTCATGAAATCAAAGGCTCCTTTTTATTTTTTTTCTGAGGTATCTGTCCTTAATACAAACATAGATATCATTTTCTATAATACTTGACAAGGCAACCTTCATTCTGTTCACGCACGTCTGATATATCACTTACTAGATATTTGCACTTGCTTTTCGGTTTAACAAAATCGTACTCCTTAAACATCTTTTCCCTCGGCAAAAGCTTTAAGATAAAGGTCTATTCTATGCACATCTCTTACAAAGATATTGCACTTTGTGCTGAAAGCTGTTTCAAATACAGAACAACTTTCTTGGCCCTGCTGATTTTAGTGTAATAGTATGTGTCCTTCCACACCAGAAAAGTTGGATTTCCAGAAGCTCTAGTGGTGATTTTATAGTTAGGGTCTGCACTTGAGTTTAAACGAAGACTTCAGCATTTATTTTATACAGAAAATGCAGTAAATCTTCAAGTGTGATAGTTTGTCTGGATACCCATTAAAATAAATCCACCGTTATTTTGGGAATTAACATGAAATGAAAATGGATTTTTAATAAAATTTAGTGCATAGTTTCAGATTTTTTTTTGCCAGGCAGAATACTCTGAACTTCTCAAGCTGCATAAGGTTAATGAATTTATACTTCGGTACATTTGAATTTTTGTTTAGAATAAATTACTATTTTCCACTTGTTGGAAAATGATTTGCACTTGTACTTGTTGAAATGTAAAGATGTTGAGGATATTATTCTGTAATATCCTCTTCTATAAAGAAGCTCCATCTTTCCTCATGGCTGGTGACTTACTGCTCTTGTTCATATTAAAGTAGGAGGTAGCTCTCAGCCGGTGTTCTGGAAAAGGAAGGTTCTACATGAAGAGGGGTAATTGAAGGACAGGTGAAGGAGGTGCGGTTGTCTCTTAGATACAAGGAAAAAAAATCCAGAGAAAAATAGTTTGTCTTTTGTAGGCATGTGGTGTGGAGACCCTGGAAAAGTTGAGTAAAGTTTCTCCAGAGAAGAGGGGTACAGCTGAAAAAGAATTCAATAATCTGTTAATTGAGTAGGTATTAAATACAGGACACAATAGATACTTCTCATACTTTTATGTTTCTAATGACACAGAGACAGAGTGATCTGCTGGAGGTTTCTGTCACAGTAAGAAAAACGTACACTAGTCCGCATCAGAAAAGGTAGCGGCTGAGTGAAGACATGCAGCAGGTACAGAAGTAGGTTAACAAAATGAAACTTATGTCTGCTGTTAAGAATTTTCATTTTCACTGGAGGGATTTAACAATGGGATATTCTGTCAACCATTCTCTATGTATGTGTTTAACTTGTGTAAATAAAAAATCGCTTATATGAAGTGAAACAAAAAGAACCTACTTTTTTTTTATGTCAACAAATTTTCTCTGATCATGTACTTTAAAAACACCTATGACCTACAGCATATTTAATATTCAATACTGTTCTAATACTCACTGGCATTAATAATTCTGTCACTACTCTGCGTAAAATGTAGTAATGTTAGTGTTCTCATTTAATTTATATTAATAGCACTAATTGTACTAGTATAAATGTATATATTAAAATGATTCATGAGTCTATGTTAAGAGGAATAGTTTTTTGTTGGATTAAGTTAAAAAGGGCTATAGAATTAATTTCATTGGAGTCAGGTCATGGCACTGTCATTATAAAACTGCTTAAGAAAAATAATTTCTGGGTGATACTTAGGTGAAGTTATGAACAGTTTTGAGGAAAATAGTGTCCTGAAAGTTTCACTGAGGGTCCGCAGTATTTACAGAACATAAGCCCTGTGAAAGTACAATGCCTCTGATGGTGGGCAAAGCTTTGTTCACATTTTAGACTGATAAATTACACATGCATGAATCCAGTCCCCCCAGCTCAGGAATGCTGTTGCACACAGTGCACATGCAGTTCTCTGTGGGCTTTTCTTTCCTCCCTGCTCAAAGCACTGTCCCTCTGGGGGAGTCTTGCCTGAACACATCTTGACTTTGACTCACGAAAGGTGTTTTATGTAGCTAAAAATCTGGTTCTGGAGAGCAGGCTTACCAGCTGTTTTCCCTTCTTGAGTATTTAAAAAGATATTATAGCTTTTAAGGAGAAGCGGAGGGAGCCTGACATAACTGGCAGCTTTGCTGGCTGTGTGTGATAGGAATGGCGATTGCCTGTCCCTGTGCCAGTCCTCCCTGGCATCGGCTCTTTGGTCACCGCATTCTTGTGGCTGTTTGTGGGCATTTAGTCAAACAGAACTTTGAGCAATTACTAAAATGAAGAATGTAAATGTTCTCTGTAATTCAGAATCCAGTCTTGCTTCCATAACTATCAATGGGAAATTTCCAACTGAAAGGAAATTAGCTGATTGTATGTGAAACGTTTTCTGTACTCTGGAAATGCGGAGCTTTAATGAGAATTATTTTTATAAATCTCGGCCGCTTTTCTTTCTATTCGTTTCTAAATGTAGAAAATTGATATTTTTGCCTCACGTAGTCCAAAGAGTGTGAGGGTGTGGAGAAATATTCGAAAACACACTTTCTACCAATTTCCACTTTTCACTTTCATTTACCACTACTAGGGCTTTGTAATGGGATGTAATTTTACATTTTTATTCAATGTGTTTTTAATCTATATTTTTAAAAATCTCAAAGTGAATACATAAATCAATCAGATCCTGTAATCCATTCATGCGTGACTGCTATGGTCAGTGAAGGTCTGCGGCAAAATTGAATCACTTTATGCAAGATTCAATCCTACATTAGATATTAGTAATTCCAGAATGTTTTACTCCCTTAAATTGTCCTCTTAGCAGGGTGTGTTTGTCATTCTCACTGTTTTTGTGATGTCACCAAAGCATGCACATCTACAGTCTCTTATTTGAAAATAATAGATGACATAAAATGTGTAAAGGATTTTTTCTGTCAGTCATTATTTTTGCAAATTGGGTTGCCTGTAATAGTTTGCAGAAGAACTTAATGATTTTTCTCCTAAAATTCTGATCTTTGAGCAATCCAACATAGAATCTCCCTTTTCTTACATGTGATCATTTGCAGATTGCTTTATCAGCAATCTTCCTGCCTTCTCCATTGCCTCCAAATTGATCCTCAAGTTGTTCCAAGCCATTCTCTCTGAAGGATGGAAAGCTGAAGCGAGTACAAGTGGGTCTGGCAGGATGTCATATCACATCTTGCTGGGGCAGGGCAATTCTCATAACAAAAATTTTGCATTTTGCATGTTGGCTAATTGACACATGGTACAGCTGCAGAGCTGTGGGGAGAAGCTACCTGGCTGTCAGGGAGAAGAAGAGGAGAGCAGCTGACACCTCTAGAGCTTTATTCAAGCTGTCCATATATGCTGACAGGCAGCATTGACATATGCTTTTTTGCTGTCAAAATTCAGGCTTAGCTCTACAATCATCATGCTAAAAAATATCTATCATAAATTCAGGTTCTGGATGCCAATTCTATGATTCAGTGTGGCGAATGCCAGGTGAAGAGCAGTAAGAGTTTGACTTTTGTTTATTATCATTTCTACAGGAGAAAATGATTTATTTAAATGTCAGAAACTCAAATTCTGCCTCCACACATAATTTACGCATGTCTTTAGAGATGAAAAATGGAACCAAACTACATGTCCTCTTTGCTCTACTAGAAATTGATGAAATAAAATTGCAAAATAGCCCTCATCATCAGCAGAGAAATTATTAATAACTGGTTAGGCCAAGAGCAGAGATGTGATTGGATGGAAAGGAGTTCAGATTTTTTTCTCAGGCTCCATAGGTAACATTAATTCATAAGGGTTGCATATTTTTACTGAAATTTGGGAGTTCTAACACTGCTAACGGTTTAAATAGTTTTTTACTCATTCCTACTGTAATTTTAATATGCTTTCATTAATTGAATTGCTAAATGCAATGGTACTAATTCCTCATGACACCTGTTCAGCAGAAACTGAAATTAAAGTTAACGTCAGAAAAGTGTGAGTCGGTTTAATTCTTATTAAAGCGCCAGCCTAAGAAATAAGGATGGATGGGGCTGAAATAAGGGGGTGTAGAGTTGGAACTAAAGGACAGTAACACAAGATGATGTTCTTAGCTGCTGTGGGGAGGCAAATGGTTCTGGCTGAAGACTTTCAAAAAGAGCATAAGTTACTCCTGCCACCCAGACCTCAGTGCTTGTTCCAGCAGGCAGCTGCTGGCACTCTCAAGCAGCTAAGAAAATCTAACTGCACTGAAACTTTTCCTGTCTTTCTCTAGTCGCAAGATCTGCGGTTACAATGCAGAAACAAAAAATCTTGCTGCGTTTTCTCCAGTTTATTAACTGGGGTGGCCTTCTTGGGAACTTTACATGCCTTGTGGTATCTGTAATCAGGAGACGTTGCAGCACGACAGGCTGTTCTAGTACTTCTTTTTTCATAATAATAATTTTTTGTGATTATTAATGACAATGAATTCATAGTAATGCAACTACTTTTGTGACCCTGCACTGTAGTGTTGTATTTTTCCCCTCTCCAGTGCTTACCTTTGCATGTGGGTCCCCCCTTCCCCACCCCTAACCCTAACCACTCCCTCGGGTTTCTCCCATTGATTCTGTTACCCCAGCTCCGCCCATGTGCCACCCCTACGCCCTGTGACCTTGGTCCATGTGCTCTCTCTGCCCCCTTCACCCCCGATAAAGGACCCTGCATGCCATGTGACTGCCTCTCTCGCATTCTACCCTGCCTTGGGGCACCACCCTCTGCCTGGGGGAACCATTCCATGTGCTGGCTCTCTACCTTTGGGAGACAGCACACGTGCTGGATCTAGGCTTCTGGGAGCCACCATGAAATAAAAGATCTTCTGCAGTCCTCATGCGGAGAGCATTCTCGCCTCCTTTATCGTCACCGTGTTGCAGGGCTTCAGCTTTCCGGAGGATGCGAGGGGCAGCCTGGAAGAGGCAGGGGAAGTGGAACGGCCGCTCTCCCTGAGCAAGCCTCACTGCGCTCTCCGAGAAGGCTGTGGCATGCCATACCACCGCAGGACATCACACACTGCACCACTGCACGAGTGCTCTGAGCAAAAGCTGAATTGCTGTGTGACGGCCATTCATCCTGCTTTGGTGTCCCCCACAGGGACAGTCAACAGTCTGCTTGCAATCCAGCGCATGTCTACCACATGGTCTATGTGCTCTACCATACCTTCTGGAGAGGGTTTCTATAGAAGAGAGAGCAGTAATTGGCTCATTTGCAGTTTTTGACATTAGACTTTCCCATTTTGTTTTTCCACACTAACCTGGATAGCTGCTTAACTGCTTCGGTACAGCATCCAGGAGGCTCTTTGTGGAGTAGTTTTGTACTGTGTGGTGTTGAGGAATACATTCCATGCACGTAGCTCGGTGTGCAGCTGCAGGTTGAGCTCTGGGTGACAGGACCCTCAGACGAAAGGCTGGGAACTGTGGCTGGACACTCAGAGACATGACAGGAGCCGATGACCCCAGACTTTTGTGTGCTTAGACTGTAAGAATATAAAACCCACGGCTTCCTTTGTTTGGGTTCCTACCTTGGAGGCACCCAGCTTGAGCTCGAGGTGTTACTTTGTTGATAAAATTATTTTAAAAATTGGGATGTCTAAGGCTCTGCTATAGGAAACCTTGACTCGAGCAGGAAAGGAAAACTTGTCTAACTGTGTGTGGGGTGTGTAGCTCTGAAGGGGCCTCAGTCCCAGCTCAGGTGGTGTGAATGTGGCTTCCGGAGTGGCTCCTGGACTGGCAGACAGGGAAGTTTCCTTCACAGTGGTTGACCACCTGTCAGTCAGAAGCATATATTGATTCAAACCCTTCCACTGCTCAGCGATCTACCTGCCAGTCTCTCATAGACAAAGCTGTAGATGCATGCAAGAGCACTTGAACTTAGTTCTTGAGACATGGCTCTGATGATTTTTAATTTCATGCCTGATACACAGAGCAAAAAGAAAACTGTTTTGGCTGAAGATCACTTCTTCTGTCTGCTCTCCGTGCAAGGTCAGAGTGTTGTTCCATCTTGTGTGTGCATCTACATCTCTCAGATTGAGAATGCGAGAATTGGGGAATATGTAGGAAATGTTGGTTGGCATTGGGTCAGATGATGATACAATTCCTGTCCTTTGGTTTGCCTCACACGTGTTCACCTATGTAAGATAAAACAATAGTAGCCAGAAAAAGTGGACTTGAAATAACCCAAATGGAGAGAAGATAAAGGAATGCGTGTAAGATACATAATGCAAGAAATAATTCTTTGGTGGTGAAATGTAAGTGGTGTGTTGACTACAATTAAACTAGCATATACACACATGCATACTGTATATAGCTATGTTTGCATATGTGTGTGTCTATATATAGTAATAGAAGGGGAAAAGTAATATGGAGCTTACAAGTGAGTAAATAGATGGATGCATGGATTTCAGCTTGGGTCTTAGGAAAGTACATAGGACACCTGCTAACAGGGAACTGGGAAAATCTACATGGAGAGATACTAGACGGTATAGGCAGGATTCTGTTGTCTTAATACAAATCTCCATCTGGCCACTATTATTGTGCCCTTGAATACTTAATACTACTTATAAAAATTGTGATTTTAGTTATTTTCTGGCTAGTTCTCTGTTCTCTTCCCTCTTTGGGATTTGGCAGAAGGTGCATATACATGAAACAGTCATCTGTGTCCCTGAAGACTGAGAATTTCAGTCAAAACTGCATGTTCTGCAAAGCCAGCCTTAGCAATAACATGTGCCTTGGCCAAGCCCTTTTGCCTTTGGTGGGTTAGCCCTACACTGAGACCACACAGCTGTTTTCCTCAGCCAGCTGAGTTTCATTCATTGGTGCTACAGGGAAGTAGACCCTTCTCTGCTCCTGGCACTTCTCTGCTTTGGGCAGCTGGTGGTGATGTAGTGGTATTTGGATATTTGTGAATAGCAAAAAATATTGGAGAAGAGTTAAAAGTAGCAACAGTGCTCAACTCTAAAACCTCCTTTTACTGTCATTAAGACGTAACTATGGCAACTTTTTGCTACAGTGCCTCTGTCTGGGTGATAAAGAGAGACAAATTTTGGGTACCTCATTCCTTCTATTTTAGAGATTATTTGCAGAGTCCAATGCAGAACCACTGAGTGATTAAAAAATCATTGAGAGAGTGTTCTAGTTTTGCATCAGCAGTGGGCTTTCAGGCTGTAACATTCAAGCTTGTCACTCTAGCTTCTAGAGCTGTTACTGATTGATCCCTGTATCGTTTCTCCCTGTAGTTTCTGATTCACTTTTTAGTTACAGAGGAGATTTTAGTAAAGGCTGTTTCTCTTGCTGAGGAGTTTTTATTAAAGGTTGTTTTTCTTGCTCCCTCTAAAGGAAAGTCCTTCCAAAGACAGGATTGTTGGCACATATGAATTGTCTAATACTGAACTGATAGATGAGCTGTCATCAGGGTACAAACCTGTGACTGTTAGAACAAAGGTTGGCAAATTCAAATGGGAAATAAAGTCAATTTTTTTTAAAAGCAAGGGAAATTAATAATTGAAACAACTCACCTATGGATCCAGGCAGGAACAGATGTCTTCCTAAAAGCTGTGCCCCAGTTCAACAAGATGTTATTGAGCTCCATGCAGGAATCGACTGGTGAAATTCTCTGAGCTATGTTTGGCAGAAGTCAAGAGCAGAGGCTCCAATGGTATCTGCTGAATCAGTAAAGCAAAACCAAACTGCCTCTGAAGGAGCAGCAAACAGCTTTCTCCGTAGATCAGGTGTTAAAGCAGGGAAATGTAGCATTTGACAAGTGTGCTGTATGTGGTAATTAAATTGTTTCTATGCTTATTTACAACTTTCTACTTCCTCTTCTCAATTGCATTTTTTATCCTCTATTTTCTCCCTTCCTTTTCTCTCATCTTTTATCACTTTCTATTCCAAAGCCTTCAAATTGGAGCTGAACTTTTGAACCATACATGGAGTTTGTTTATCTTTAATCACCAACACACACTGTAGTGCTCCACCACATGACAATTTTAGAGCAGACATCCCAAAATTGCAGTATAAGGAGGGAATGGACAACCTTTAGGTTTAAAATGTCTCAGAAAAAGAAATTATGGCAACAAATCATAATGATTTAACTCATTTACTGGTGGCAGCCAAGGTCATGTGCTAGCAATTGCAGCATTTGTATCAAAGGAAGGTGGGCTGAGTTTGAACTGCTGGCAGCAGTTCAGATCAATTTCACCTTGTGAGTGAGGTCCTCTCTTCCTGCAGGGAATGGGAGCTGTTACCTTCTGGTGGAGCCTTGGCTTCTACTGACTGAAACACAATACAGCCTGCACAAGTGTAGACTAATGCAGGTGCACAAGCAGTAGGACCTCAGTTACATGTTGCTGTTTTCTGGTGTGAACGTAGCAACAAACCTGGGAGGTCTCTACAGAGCATTCTGCTATGAGCTTTATGCATTGCCAGTGTGTGTTTTCTCCTGCTTGTTTGTATCCATTCTTCTGTTGTCTCATATGACAAACCAGTCTGTAAGCTTCTCACAGTAGGTACTGTCTTTCTGTTCTGCCTTTCTAATATACAGGACTTGTAATGCCTAACTGTGAGTCCTGAGTAGTATGGTGGTAATTTCACTTCAGTTACTTGGGCAGTGATTAACTGTGCCAGGCTACTGATACCAAGTTAACCATATTTGCATCCTGAATCTTTCAAACCGCAAGTTGCAGCATAATGGCCTGAAATTTCCCCATCTGAAGATAATTTATCAGCACTAAATGTATTTTAAATTAAGTGTGATAATTTTTCAGTCACTCGAAAGACTTCCAGTTGTCCAGTTACAAACCTTGCTGCTCTATTTTTATGTATATCATAATTATTTATGTGATATTATTTATAATAGCTTTATTTATTTTTTATGGCAATCAGAGCACCACAGATCCCATCTTATTATACAGCCCTTATTCCACTGGCATGGGAATGTGCATAGTTCTCAGATGGAAACAGCCATTGCTGTCATCTAATCTGAGGCAATTACAAGTGACTTCTGTCCTTGAGTCTATCTCCAAATCCCTTCCATACTGTCCCACTTACTACACCTGCCTTCCCATGTCAACACACCAGTAACACATTCCTTAGTCATTCTAGGAGGAATTACCAGCTTGTTTGTTGGTAGCATTCACATTCTTGTAGGATTTCCTTTGGTCATCTGGCCCATTGCTAAACACTATTTTGCCTGCCTACATTAAAGTCTAAGATGTTAAACATTGCTTCAGGGATAAATTCTTTTTCCAAAATACCTAGGAATACCTGGAAATATTAGAAGTCTCTGTCTGGCTCCTAATGCTCTGGTAGCATCATCTCTCCCACCTGTATGCTCACAACACACACAATGAAAATGTCAGCACTTACCTGCAGCTGCACAAGAGCTGCTGTAAAGTTGGTGCTGGTCACAATTCAGCAAAATCATGTAGGTACCTAACTCTGACACAGGCACAGATCTGTCTTAGCCTCGAGATGCAGTCGGTGGGTGTGCTTTCTAAATGAAGTGTTCTTGGTATGGATGAGCAAGAGTCTTATAATCTGGCCAATGGCCAGGACCCAGAGACCAGGGAGCCAGAAGAGTTTGCCTCCAACATCTGTTTCCAGTGCGTCTACCTAACTCTCAATTTATCAACCCTTCACATTGTCAAGTTAAAAAAATGCATAAAATAATTGGATTATATATTAAGACTCTTGAGAGAGTTGCTTATTGACCTTCTTCTACTCCAGTGAATTTAGCTGTGAAAAATTGGGTAAAAAGCAGGGCCTTGCTGAAAGCGAGATATTACATCTGAGCAGTGCACTCTTGGATAAGCAGAAATTACTGTGTAAATAACAAAATGTGAAGAAATAAGATCCAAATTGAAGTGTGGAAATTGTGGACTGTAGGAGTGATTGCTTTTATAAATACTTTTAAATGCATATTTTCACTCTGAGTTTCACTATAAATTGTAATGAAGTGCCTTTAAGTTCAGATGTGAGTAAGGCCAAATGTTATGTGGGGGGAAAAAAAACCTTTGGGAAAACAATCTTCCAAGTGAAAATAACTGTGTTTTACTTCCCTAAACATAGCAGGTTTGGTTCTGAATATCACAGTATTCTGCTGTCTGTTTCTTGTGCTAAGCATTTGCTTTAACCTTTTGGACCTTCCTTGTCATTCATGCTTGATATAAAGTAAAGCTACACAAAAAATAGTGGATTTTAAAAATCTCATACATTTTGTCTATAATTATCCTGGTGGCAAGGTGTGACCTGCTGATTCAATTCTTATTGAGATGAATATGAGCTGTTAGTAGACCAAGGTTCAGTGAATACATTAAATCTTGAGGCCTCAATCAATTACCTGCTTCCTCATGGCAGTGTCTAGAATGTCTGGAAAATAAGAAGCATCAGAGATGATTAGAAAATATCTCCTTGGATGTAAAATGTCTCTGAAAAGTTGAATATCAATTTTTGATGCACTTTTCCTGGTGACTTACGAAGTTTAACTTGTTTTTCTCTATTACAAGAGAAAGCAGGATGTTGCGTTGTTTTCCATTGTCAGTGTGCTTGGGAGAGGCTGGCTAAGCTGTGACAGTGATACAACCTGCTTGATTGGCTGTACTGGGTTACTAAGACAGAGCAGCCTTGTCCAAATTGGAGCAGAACACCTCTTTTTTTTCCTGCCAGAATCCACTTTGTAAATGGGGCCTGGGATGAGAGTGAGGAAGCTGTCACTTCTCAGCAAGCAGCTTCAGAATAGAGAGGCAGAAAAGGAAGAGCAGTCACTTTGGTCTAAATTTAAAAGGCAATGCTTTAACCTTCCCACAGAATTGGTCAACTGACTCTTGTGCTATTTCCTCTCTCAGCAGTCTGACCCAATGGTAGAAAGGGGATTTTTAAGTAAGTAGGTTCCCACCATGTACATGGCAATGACCATCGCGATTGATCCTTTTAGGGAGCAGAGGGGCACACAGCAACCTATGGAGTGGTTCTGCTTGTATTCTCCTTGTCTTGTTTCAGTCATTTGACTAATTTTTTTCACATTAGCTTCTTCCCGTGTACTTTTCTGTATATGTATAGTACATGCAGTCTTTCTCACTCACACCCACTTTTTCTTCTTTCCTGGTGGGAGCTGTTCTGCTAATGATACAATCAGGGAATAGTGTGGAGAGACAAAGGGTGAAATTTGCATCATCTGCTGAGCCTGTTAAACTCTTAATGTTCCATTTCATTAAATCTGTATGGCTGTGCTGGAAGAGCAAAGGACTATTCCCATACCTGGGGACCTACTCACCTCCTAGTAAGGTCTTTAGTTGGCATACACTGGAAAATTTTTAATGCTAATGTGGATGCCAGCCTACAAATGCACATGGAAGTAGACCAATTGGACTGAGAGTTGTGGGTAATTCTTCCATGTTAGAACAAGCACCAAGGTTCCTTTTATTTTTTGGTCTCACTAAACTTTGCAGATTTTTATGTTTTGTAGACCTTTAAAAAAAAGAAGTCATAGAAGTCTATTGCTATATTGTGACAACCACAGTATTGTAACAGGACAAGTGTCTTGTCTGGGATCACTTCGCAGAACTAGGAACAGAACTTGCCTTCTGCCTTTCAGCATGATGCTCCGTTCATCACTGCCTCTGAAAGAACAGTTAACTGGATAGATGAGACCTGAATTCCTGCTTCTCGGGCCTATACCTCAGTGCACCTTCTCCTAATCTAATCAGAATTTTGATAAACAGTCAAATAATTATCTGCTTTTATAAGGAAAAAAATGTATGAGATAAGATAGGGGAAGCTACTCTTATACGCAATGATTTAATTAGAAATATTTACGTTTTGGAAGTGACCTCTTGTTCAGTTTTCAGTGTATAATTTACAAAGATGCAACTAAACTGCCTTTGCTCTGGAAAACAGTTTATCTGGCTGTTCTATGCTAATATGATCAGTCATATGCTGTACATCTCTTCTCCTTCTCTTCCTACATATAAATTATTCAGAACTATTATAGCTAAAACTGAGTAGGTGATTTTATTTCTGTCTTCTGAAATGCTAGGAAGGATTTGGCTTAAAATGAAAGGGATGACATCCTTGTGAGGTACTGGGAAAGCAGGAATCCATTGTGTCTGGCAGGCTTACTCCTGGAGAAATGGAAAAAATGGTTAAAAAGATCTCTTTTAGTTAAAAATATTAGCAGACTTAATAAAAAAAAGTTTAAGCCTTTAGAACTTTCTATCAAATATAAAAATGAGCACATCAAAGTTTACAGAACCTTTTCCTAAGGTAACTCTATCCCAGCTCCCTTACCTGAGATGCTGTTAATTTGGCTTTGTAGAAAAAATTTAACCTCTTGCAATAACCCAAAGATTTGATCTTTTCACCTGAAAACACTTGATTTAGTCTTCTTTAATCAAGGGATTAATGATTTCTCTTGCATATAAATACACAATTCTGTGAACTCACACTCTGTAGTTCTCTCAGATCCACAGGCTTTGTCACTTAACTACCTGAATTGCACTTCCCAGGAGCACCTGGGCTGAGAAGCAGATATCAACCGAATGCCTTCAGGTGTTTTGGAATTGTGGAGGAGCTGGGCTCTTTGTGCCTTGGAAGGAAATTTGAAGCTATCGGTGGCGGGCTGCTTTGTGCAAGCTTTCCCCTTCATGCCAGCGCAACGCAAGGTTATGATGGGTTTAGCCTCTTATTTGTGTTTTCTTCCAAGCCATCTATAGCAAGCTTTACCATCTTTTACATGGAAAACCAGTCCTTTTCTTTGACACAAGTTGAACTTATGCACCTTGTAGTCCCTATACAGCGCTTGCTTTCTGGGGCTCTTTGCCCACTGGATGGATAGAGCTCTACAGAGCTATGGGCCATTTTATCTTGATTCAGCTGCGTGGTCTGGACTGCAAAACATGTAATTTTTTGTTTTAGTGATCCTGAGGAAGTACAGTAACTGTAGAATGCTTCTGTGATTCCTGTTCTGACCCTGAGGTATAAGCTTTGTCCTCCATGAGGGGTTATGTGCTCTTAATGTGAGCCATGGTGGTGTGGCCAGTGGTGTTATTCCCAAATGCTACTCTAAATACCGTATAGCTAATGTTTTCTAGATAAATTGTCTCTAAAAACCCTTTTGACTCAAACCATTCAATAATTCTATGACAAGGTTTTGTGCTTTATGCCAAGTGGTTTATAGGAAATGGTGGTGATGCAGTCAGAGAGGAATGAGATGGGGACGTTGTTTTGTAGTGCTGATTTGAATGACTCTGAGTTGAGATTGCGCAAGCCAGCAAGGAGCAGCCTATGAACTTTAGGAAGAGTGTTCAATAAAATCTAGTAGCTCAGGTTGGTGGTCTGTGATACTGTACGATGCCTAATTAATGATGGTCCTAGTCATAAAGTTTGTGTTTGGATTCAGTATAGCCTGAACTTCAGAGATGTTTCATTTTCATGTGAATCTAAATCTTTTTGACAACATGGGGCACTTGCAGAATTGTGTATAGGTGTAATTTTCAATTTATTTTTGTTCTTTCTCTTAGAAGTCTGAACCCAAATGTTTTTGCCTTTACCTCATCTCTATATGCATTTATGCTGAAAGCAGAAGTTCTGGTTCTGGCAAAAATCTCAAGTTTTTATGAAATTGTATCTCCAAGAAGTTTCTTCCTGTTATTTTGTTTAGTGCGAAGAAAGAAATTAATTCTGTGGTGACATATAATTTGTCCTCATTAGCAGGAAACAGAATTTATATGACTGAAAAGCTATTTGTTAGTCTAACATACCAGCCTAAAATTTTAGCCACCACTGATTATGCATTGTTGACTTGACAGCAGAAGTAACCATAACTTAGACTTAATGAATGCTTTCATGCAGTATGCACAGTCCTCCAAGAGTCCTTATTTCATACTATTTAATGCTGTGCTGAACAGTTGAGTTTGATAAAGGGTGAAACAGTCAGAATTATGCTTCCATTTGAATTTTAATTTTTAAAGGGGGAAGGCAGATGGTATTGTTTTACAGAGAGAATAGCCCAGCATGTCCTGCCATACTAAAAGTCTCTCTGAGCCCATCTGATACTGCTCTCTGAGTTTTTTCTCTGCTGGTTTCCTTAGCTTACGCATTGTCTTCAAATTGCATATATTAGTTTCCTATCAGAATAACTTGCAGGCATGGAAATCGGCCATGTCCTGTGAAGGTCACTGAAAAATTCATTCCCAAATAGGCAGATTCTATATAGCATTGGTGCTCTTCTTGGTGCCAAAGCCTTAACTTTACAAATGGACACAAGTTCAAAGGCAAATGCTAATTCAAAGCAGCAGCATGTCTTTGGAAGTACAGTCTCCTTGTCTAGTATCCAGGAACAAATTATATTTAAATCATTCCCACTCAAGGGTGATAACTTGTCGGACCAAAAGTTAAAGCATGTTTCCTAAGGCCGTTGTCCAAATGCTCCTTAAACACTGACAGGCTTGGGGCATCAACCATCTTTCTTGGAAACCTATCCCAGTGTTTGATCACCCTCTTGGCAAAGCAATAAGCATGCTTACAAGTAAAATAGAATGATCTGATACTTTCCCTTTTTTTGGACAACTTGCCCTTTTTTTTCCCCCACATGTCATCTGCCAGTAAGACTGCTTGTTCCAGAGTTTGTAATGGATACCAGCCTGCCTCTTATAGATCTTCTCTCCAGAGTTCCTTTAGCCTTCATAAGAAGATGCCATCTGACTCTTCCCACCTGTGGTTTCCTGGCTCAAACATCTGTTTTAAAAGCTGTTGTAATCTCAGTATAGATTTGCCTCAAAAGAGACAAAACCCCTCTCTCATAAATTTTTCCTGATGCTTCCACATCCTTGCTTTTCCCCAAAAGCTTAGGCAGCAATATCTGTTATTTGCTCAGCTCAACCTCCTAGATAAAAGTTCAAAGCTTTTGATGTTGGCACAAATTGGTTTAAATGATATGATTTAAAAAAACCCCAACAAACAACCTCCCCAAAACCCCTCCAAAAATCACCAAGAAAAAAGTACTTTGTTTCATGTTTGGTGAATTCCATGCAAGTAGATTAAAAAAAAACCCCAGACAAAACAAACAACACAACACTAATCCCTAGATCTGATTCAAGTGTTGGCTACCATCATTGGCTGTGCAGCAAAAAGGCAGCGATTGAAAATCTCACTCCTTGCAGTACTAGCGAAAGTGATAAAGAATCAATTCTTTGAAACTGAGGTCACATTTTAAAACTTATTGTGAAGAGCTGATGGACAGTCAGAGGTGGACCCTGCTATGTTGTGGGAAGCGGAGAGGGAGCAGGCCTCCCTAATCCTGTCGTGAGTGACAGTGGAAGCGGATGAATGAGGGAGATCTAGGAAAACAAGGCTGGAGCATAGAGAAAAGCTTTCTGCCATTAAGACAAATTCATAACTACAGTGCACATTGCTGGGAGGTGCTTCCTGATCTTAAGGAGTAGACTAGAGAGTGATAGATATGCCAAAGCAGTAGAAAATTTGTTTTCCCAGCTGCTAGAAGGCTTTTCATAACGTGTAACTCTTCCTTGGTGTGGAACTACAAGTCAGTGCCTCTTATCTGGGAGCTTCTAGTGGTGGGAATAGTTACGATAGAGAGCACCAAGCCAAGGACCTGGGCTGCAGT
This sequence comes from Rhagologus leucostigma, assembly GCA_013397725.1. Classification (NCBI taxonomy): domain Eukaryota; kingdom Metazoa; phylum Chordata; class Aves; order Passeriformes; genus Rhagologus; species Rhagologus leucostigma. The sequence goes on from VZTD01006077.1 coordinate 559,003, forward strand.
TAACCCAGGAAAAACACAAGGGCAGGAGAAGAGAGTGGAGTTGAAGTATTATACCCAGATTTCTTCCCCTGTTAACCCCAGTAGACCTGCTGGTGCTCACATAGAGGGGAGGACCAATTTCAGTACAATAAAGTAACACTCAGTGTAAGAAAAAGTATTAGGTACTCAATTTTATTTATTTATTTATTTTTTATAACTGCCACTAAATATTATGAGCATTCTCAATGTGGAGGTTTTGCTCCTCAGAAATTTTTGTGAGTCGACTCCCTGTTGAAAGCAGAGTAATATGGATGATGGCTCTCTTCAAAGTGATGTGAGATTTATTTGAATGTTCAACTGGTTCCTGAAACAGAAATGGTCTCAAAGTTAGATGCATCATGTCTCCTAGTGGTTCCAGTGTACACCTTGACTTCTGCTTCAACTGCTGACTCCTGTGAGAGAGATTAAAGTGGAGAGAGACCCTCCTACACTTCGGAAGAGCTATCAATTTTTCCTACTCCCCAGAAAGAAACTTCACTGGAAAACCTAACAAAGGCATAATCAATCTCCATATCAAAAAGTATGCCTATCCTGTAAAAAAGTGTTAAATTATGTGTAACAGTGCCACCTGCTGAATCCCAGCCTAACACCTTTCTTCTCAAAGGGAATGTGAGTCTTAATGAAATGGAGTTGGTTTTGATTAAGGTGCAGGCACATACTCTGCCTGTTTCTTATGTAGAACAGAGGGTACAACATGGCTTAAAAATCAAATTAAATATTAATCTGTGGAACATAAGATTGGTTTCATTAAGTGTATCATAAGGCAAAGCCCTTGGAAATTATACCAAAAATGAGTTTGTCTGTTGTTAAATTGGCCTGATGCGTTTTTCATTATTATTAGTACTGAGACGTAAAAAGAAATAAAATTTGAATTGCAGTGCTAGTAGTAACTTGTCTAGAAGATGCGAATGTTCTCAAGTTTCGAAGAGAGATTCCTTGAATTTCTAAATTTAGAAATATTTGATTCTACCAAGAACACTGTCAAATGAGTCTAAACTGACTGAGATGGGCAGTCATTTTGTGGAAGTGAGCAAATGTCTTCACTGCATTCAGCACTTTGATAGAACAGCCCCCATGCTGCCTAGAACCACTTAACTTTTTTTGAAGGCGTTATAGGCTGAATTCTACCCACCTTATTAATTATTAATATGTCTTTAAATGTTCCAGGTCATTTTAATGGGATGCTGATGCAGGACAGTGCTGTTGAGAGTCTATGTAGCTGAAATGAGCTCCTGCTCCCAAAGAGCATCCTGGGTGATGTCAGATACTGGTGAGTTTGAGTAACCTCAAAGACACCACCTGGGTTAGGCAGTCCAGCACTACTTGCATGTTATCCAAGTAGCATGTTAGTCCAAGCAGTCCAGCACTACCTGCATGTTATCAGGCTGTTCTTTGTGTCATATCATCTATGGAAAGACATTTCTGTTGTGTTTAAGTCATATAAATGCTCTTGCCTTAACTTTTTTCTACCTGGTGCAGCCCCTTGAAGGGGCTGGTTTGTTTGATGACCATCCTCTGCTACATGCACAGCTTTGCAAATGCCAAGACCAGTGTCCACTCTGGTCACAAATATAGTTCTGACACCTTTGGGAACCAAATCCAACATGTAGAACTGTACTGCGAACTTCTGGCATTACCTGGCAAGAAATATTATGCCAAAGAGCTTGCTGTGAAGCTGTCTTAATTGGGAAAGTAGAAGAGAACATAATGTAGTGGACAGGACTCATGTAAAAGCATCTAGTAGTAAAATGCAGGATGCATGCCTCCCCTTTTCCACATCCCTACATCACTCTGAAGAACAACAAGAAAAAAAAAAAATAAAAAGCTCTCAGCACATGGCAAATATAACTTTGGTTAATTAGAAAACTAAACATGCGTATTTTGGGCATCAAATTCAGAAATATGAGACTTCACCTGGCAGTCATAGGTAAGATGCACGGGTATTTTTCTTCTTGCTACCCCTGGCTCTGACATTACGGCTCTGAGTGTATAAATGTAGAGAGATGCATTCTTGTGTTTCCATTTCCAGTCTGAGCTCTGTGTTATTTGCCTCAGTGTTTCTAAGCAAGGAAAAAGGGATGTTAACAGCCATGTAAATGAAACTGGACACATGCTTAACAAAATGCGACAGCAAAGTAAAGCCACTGACTTTATTCCATCAAAAGATACAAATTTCCCATACTCCAGCAGAACATTCAAAGTGCCAGCATTCTCAGAGCTGTTTTCACTCTGTGATGTGCTCTAACAGTCAATTTGTTTAAAGGCGAAAAAGGATGGCATTGCAAATGCAGCAAATAAAACCTAGCAATTCTGCAGCATGAAATTCTAGCAGATACCCTACTGCTAGAGTCAGACTTCCAAAAAACAGCCATTCATACTGGCTCTGGATGGCAGCAGTGGCACAGAACAGAGAACCTGTTTTCTTCCATCAAAGAGTGCAGACTGAGATGGAAGCACTCTTGTATTTTGTCACCTGTGCTCAATACCTGTGTGCTGAAATATCTGATAAAAGCTTTAGAGGCATCTTGAGAACCGTGTACCATGAAATAGATACTGTTGGCTTCAGCTTGGGCTCAGCTCAAAACCCTAGATGAACACAAAGGATTTCTATATATTTGTTATAATAAAGATGGTCTCTAGCAGCTCTGCATTCACAGCTGCAAGGAAGCCATAAGCTTCTGTCCATTTAATAGTGACATTGGCATGTTAAACTACTTTTTTAAACCCAGACTGATTCTAGTGACTTCCTCAATCAAACCTTTTGCCTAAATATCTCCCAAAAGGAGCTCTGGAGTCCGTACTGAGCAGTGACTGTGTTAATCAAACTGCTGAAAGCAATACAAGAATCATTCCTTATCTAGAGGATAGGGTAACACAGTTTCTGTACCCTTTTTCAGTCTGAGTGAGAATTGGAGAGTAGGACTGAGTAGCAGATTAGCACAGCATACTCCAGATTTAATTGTAAGGAGAAGAATTTTCTAGGGGTACACTGAGGTTGTTCATGCTTGGGAGCTTCTGCCTGTTTGCTTGAGTGAGGATGAGGAATCACAGAATGGTTTGAGCTGAGAGGTGCCTTAAAGATCTTTTAGTTCCAAGTACCTGCCATGGGCAGGCACATCTTTCACTTGAAGACAAGCTTGCTCAAAACCCCATCCAACCTGGTCTTTAACCCTGCCAGGGATGAGATCTCCACAGTTTCTCTGGTACCTGTGCCAGTACCTTGGAGGGAGCTGCTCCCTTGACAGGAGAAATGAGTGTTGAGATGGTCTTGGATAAACCCTGCGGAATAACTAAAGGCCCAGGTGGTCTTGTTTCTGAGATACCAATAAAACCACACTCTGGGAGAAAGGTTGGCACAAACATTTGTTAAGACATCCATGATCTGAGGTAGTAGACCTAAAGAAACTATTTACAATGGCAAAACCTGTCCTTATCCTGTGAGCAAAAGCATTTGAGATGTTGCTGTTGCTTGGTAATTTCCATTGGAAGCAGGAAGAACAAACCACTCCTGTTTGATGAATTTGAAATGTGTGTGGTGAAGAATGAATGACTGTAATCTCTCAGTAGTGCTTTCGTGAGTCCAAGTGCACAGGGCTCAGTGGGAGAATAAAACCCCTTAAAAACTATTTCAGATCTCTTTTCTAGGTACACTTTTCTTGGGAACACTTGTGATAGAAGGTAATGCTATGCTTCTCAGAGTAAAAAGTTGAAATTCTTTCCTTTTTGCTGCCGAACATTTCCTTCTCCTGTCTCTGCTCAGTCATTAGGTGTTGGGTCTTAAATTTATCCTGTCTCTTGAGAGGAAAAAATATCCATGTTCTGCAGAGAGAAGGACTTGCTTCTTTGATAGGTTTACTTTAAAAAGGGATGAGGGAGAGACTTGCAACAGATTTGAAGTGTTAAAAATAGCCATGGACAGGATGTAGGTGATGTCAGTTATGTAGCTTTTCTTAATACAGCTATGGAGCTGAGAGGGATAAGATGGCACAGGAACAAGGTGCCATGCAGGTGATCGGGAAGCTGAGAGTGTGTTTTCTGGCCTGACCATTTGTTGAGCTGCTTGACTGGCTTGACCTTGAGTCCTTTGTCTGCAAAGCTGATATCAGGTTTGGAATTGGACAATATTTTATGGACTCGGTAGGTGTACTTGGTGAAAATGGAACTTATGGTGATTTTGGAATTTGAAAATCCTGCAGCTTTTATTGAAAGGAATCTTTTTTAAATGGGGAAAATAAAATAAAATTTTCTGTGGTTGTGAATATTTCTCTTACAATTAGAAAAATCTGATCTTTAGCAAATTGCCAAGAAAATCAGTGGAAAGTTACTGTTACCACAATGTAGAGAAAAATTCTCTATTCTGTCAAAAGCAATCACTGCTTGTTTTGATTTTGTTTAGATTCATTGCACAAGAATATGGAACAGAGGTCCCATCTGAGCCCTGGGATGGAGTGCTGGGGATGTGTATGCTGGAAGACTGTTCCTTCCCAGGGGAACTCCTCATGATGCCAGTGTGGGTCTTTTTCATCTGTGCAGACCTGGACAGAGAGGGGCAGAGTTGTTGAACAGAAAAGTACTTCAGAGGAACAGCTAGACATGTTCCTGGCTTGGGATAGAAAAAGGGTTTGATGAACCTGGAGCCTTTTCCTGTCCTTTCTTGTGTGATTTTTAGCCTGGGGCTTTTGGGGCTTCCCTAGCACGGACCATAGATGGGGCTGAAATTTTCTGTTGGTTTGTTGTTCTCATGTTGTTTTGCAGTTTCTGGGATTTTCATAATTGGGAGGGAAGCTTTCTAAAGGCACCAGCAGTACTGCCTGTGAGTTATTCTTCGCTTTTTGCACACAGACTGTGATTTGTATTTGTTCTCTTTACAACCTATGGGGGTAACCCAGAGCAGCCACAGGGATGTGCTGGTCATTCACCTTTTTGATCTTTTGTCAAAATACATTTAGTGATAACAGTGGTGTGTGAGGAGAATATTAGGAGTCTTCCAGCACGTCAGTGTCAAAGGGCAGAGAGCCCATTGTTAAAGTCCTCTATCATAGTCAGTGGAAAAGGGAGAAAGAGCAGCCTAATAAGAAACTGTCATGTTAGACCTCAAGAGATGAGCTCTGAGACTGCAAAATTCTCTTACTGAATTGATAAAATAGTAAATGAAAGGGGAAGCAAAATTTTATTGAAATTAACATGAAGTCCCTTTAATCATCAAGCTTAATCCTCAGTGGAAAAGGACTCCAAAATTGATTTAAAATCTCAGTACAACCATCCTCCCTAATGTGAAAAAGAGATTCAAGTAAATGAATGATTTGCTTAAAAAATTCTGACTAATCTGGAGAACATTAAAATTAGTATAAATGTGTGATCTCAAGTTCTATCCATTTCTGGATCCCATTTCAATAAGTGCATATAATTTGGAATGGGACCTAAGCCATTTTGTGTGTAAGTGTACAGGGAATGCATTCCAGTACCTTTTATCAGAATGTCAAAGGGAGATCAGCTTCACTGTCTCACATAAGGTACAGAAACATCATCTGAGATGAACTGGAATAGAAAGAAAACATACTATAGAGTGGAAATGCAACAATTTCTTTCAGGGTATGAGATCATTTAAGCAGCTATTTCCACGGGGCAAACAACACATATAAGGTTATGAGAGCTCCTGACCATATGTGTTCATAGTGTAACACTTAAGTATTGCATACATGTCTGAAGTTCTATCAAGGACTATGCTATGGATTCCAGGATCCACTGGGATAAGAGAGACCATCTCCCTATATTCCTGGCTTTGTGGAGGAATGTTTTCTGCATTCCTCCCTCCAATGAGTGGCTCTTTGGACAATTCATTGCTTCTGCGAAGGAATTTAGTGGCAAAATCTGAGCCATAATCTTAAGCGCTATATAGCATTCAAAGTTCAATTTATTTTCTATTCTGTAAAAAAACAGTGAGTTAATTGCTCAGTTTAGAGATGACATGGTATTTCCTGCTGAACATCAAGTTTAATCAGCAATGCATACTTATTAAGATACCGTCATCATATGGTTAAAGGTGAGATAAGGACACTGTATCACCTTAAATATTAAGTAAATTTTGTATAACAGATATCATTGCGTCTCACAGATGCCTGCACTGTCAACCCAGTGCTTTTAGTTAGACTGAAGTATTTAGCCTTTGGAAAAAGCAGATGTGTGTCACAGGCAGAGAAGTAGGGATATGCCTCCCTCTTGCACCTGCAGCACCCAGGAACACATGGGTACTCTGATGCTTAGGGCTGGAGGTGGAGAAATCTAAAGAACTCAAGTACATCTGCTCAAGCGGGAGGAAAATAAATTCTTCATTAGCTCTGGGAGATGATCAGCCACTGAAAAGGAAGAGCTGATTACAATAACTTTTCAAAACTTGGGCTGAGTACTGAGGAAAATAAAGGTCTGCTGTTGCTTGCTGTGCCTTGTGGCTAAAGGGCCTGCCCAGAAGCATTCCTGAATTTGCTCCTTCCCTTCCATTTCCAGGCTGAGTATTGGGTTCAAACCCTGTTCTTTAGTTAGACCTCTGGTGTTCTATGATGCCAGCAATGGTGACTTTATTGCTTCCCTGAATGCTGGAGTTGTTCTGGTCCTGCCATGGCTTCTCCCCTCTGCCTGCATCCTGCCAGACTTCTGAGACCAGAACTGCCCTGTTACCTACAAACTCATGTCACACCATGCAGATTTCCTGCAGCTGAGATTCTCCTGTGTATTCCTGTGCTTTGGGAGGTAGATGAGAAGCACAGTAAATAAAGCAAGAAGTGCTTCTTTTCACAGAGTTAACTTTTTCTCTTGCGTTTGTCCTTTTTTAAAAACAACATACATATTAACATAAACTGCTGTCAGCTGAAGTGAAATCACTTACTGCAGCTTGTAAGGGATTTTACACATCCTTCTGCAAGCCTAAGAATTAGACATCTAGTAGGATGAGGGTTAAAGAAAGCGATACTAAATACTAAATTGCAGAATTTGGGGAAAGCCTGGAAAAGGATGCTGGGGGTTTCTGAGTTCTGGGGTTGCTCCTCAGAGGAGCAGAGCAGATATTTAAAATTGTTGTCTCTTCATCTGTCCAGGCTGCCAGATGTGGACAGGTTCCATTGAAGAAGACAAGTGAGTGTTTGTCACAGGCTTTTCAGTGGACTCATGCAGGTTGTGGTGAGTTGAATATGCCATATTTGGAGAGGGTGCTATGTTGGCTTTCCCTGGGCTTAGAATTAAAAGCCATAAACGGTTAGAGGGGAAAAAAAGGGTTTTACCTTGGTATTTATTTAAGGATCCTCAGGTGCACCACATCCAGGTGGAATGCATCGAAATGCACCCCAGAATGCACACCGAAAATGCACCCCAGGATGCCCACCAACAACGCACACACACGATAATTTGCGTATCCAGTTATAGACCTTGCAAATTAGCATATCTATCAAAGATTCCCCAATGAGAGGCTCAAGAGAAGCCCCCATCCTGAGGAACCTTCCCCCTGGATGGGCCTGTCTTGGTTTACAGAATGTGTTCTGGAGAGGACCTTGGTGTCTGGGGCTGTCTGACTCCCAGCTACGAGGCTTCCAAGATGTTTGGTCTCTTGGCTTATTGGAACTTTGGGTCTGGGCTAGTTATCAGACTTAGGGAATTACAAGTATGTAAGCTAAAAGCACTAAGGATGCATAAAAGCTGTATAAAAAGGTATATAAGAGGGGTATATGAAAAAGCAAAAAATCATCATGGCATCAGCTAGGCCAACAGTCTAGGGGAATGGAATGTCCTTTCTTTGTTGCACAGACACAGCAGAGCTGTTGCAATGCCAGCTTCCCCATAATACCCAGTGACCAATTATATCGCTGCTAAACCAAGCTACAGTAAAATCTGTGTCACACTTAAATTACTGTAACAAAAATATGCAGTCAGCTGTATCAGAAACCTTTGCTAGATCAATAAATAAGGCTCCATAAATGGGGACAATATCCAGAGAAATCATAGAATCATTCCCAGTGCATACAGCTATACTGCAGGAGTTAGTATGAGCATGGTCCTGCATTCAGAATGAACAGCAGTTGCTTAACTGGTGTATAAATCTCCTGTGAACACATGGCTGTGTGGGTGACTCTTAAATGAAGAATGGCCAGGGTAGATGTGACCTTTTGTGTAATTTTGTGAACCTGGAGGATAACTGCTTGTCATGTAGCTTCTTTCTGATTCAGTATAAGGGTAGAATTTGTACTTTTGTGACTGATGAGATGCAGAGTGACTGTCAAATATGAAGGATTCATAGGCAGCAGGTGCCTGTTTGTCAGAACCAACTCACCCATGCCAGACCAGCAAGATTTTTCCAGTATTGTTTCTTTTCTGAATTGTTACATTCTGCCCCATAAATTACTTGCAGTAATACTTCAGATGGTTTCGACTCACTTTTATCGTAGAGATTGAAGTTATATAATATTGTGGTGGTGTTGGCTGGGGTAGGGTTAACTTTCTTCCCAGTGGCTGTGGGGCTGTGTTTTGGATTTGTGCTGAACACAGTGATGATGATAACAGAGGTGCTTTTGTTACTGCTGAGCAGGGCTTACAAAGAGCCAAGGCCTTTTCTGCTTTCCGTACTGCCATGCTGGCAAGGAAGTTGAGGTATATGGAAGGTTAGGAGGAGATACAGCCAGGGCAGGTGACCCCAACTGACCGAAGGGATATTCCAGACCACATGACATCCTGCTCAATATATAGAGTGGAGGGAAGAAGGAGGAAGAGGGGGACATTTGGAGTGATGATGTTTGTCTTCCCAAGTCATTGCTACACATGATGAGGCCCTGCTCTCCTGGAGATGGATGAACACCTGCCTGCCCATGGGAAGCAGTGAATGAATTCCTTGTTTTGCTTTACTTGTGTGCATGGTTTTTGCTCTCCTTGTTAAACTGTCTTTATCTCAACCCATGAGTTTTCTGGCTTTTACTCTTCCAGTTCTCTCCCAATCCTACTATTGGGGGAGTGAGTGAGTGAGTTGGCTGCATGATGTTTGGCTGCTGGCTGGGGTTAAACTGTGACAAAATCACTAGAAGTCAGGCTGAATTGTTTATCAGACACATTTATAATCCTGTTTTTATGATGCTTACTGGGTAACTTTTGAGGGAGAGAGAGTTTAGTGATTAATCATTATTATGAAGAAATTAGAAGTGATGTGTACCAGTTGTAAGTCCGACTTTGTAAAATCAGCTACAAGTGCCAGACTGAGATGGAGTCCTGCTGTAGGTAATGATAGTTGCACATCCCCCATTGATTTTGTGAAGTTTGGGCTCTGCTGGAGGGATCTCATTGGGTATTTTCTGTATTTGGGAACTTGCTGCAGTGTATTCTCTCACTTTCCTCATGCCTGTGCCTGATTCATATTGCATAGGCATTGGTCACAACTGCAGTTATAACATCAATCTTCTCCGTCAAAGTCTATGGATGCATGTACCCTGATCTAATACTTTTGTTGGCCTGAATAACGTGTGCCGTTTATTGAGCTTGGGATTCTGGAACTCCCAGTTCCTACTGTTGTTTCCTTCTCAGGGTGTGTGAGTACCTGGTCATTGCATACCTGGTATAAACTGCAGCTCTCTGGGCATTGTGAAACAACAAGGGATATAGGTAAATTCCACAAAATACAAATGTGATGTTATATGAATTTTACACCATCTGCCTTCTTAATGCTGACACTTTCTACCTAATAAAATAGTTTTGGATCTGGGAGAAACAACATCTCACCTAATGTATTCTAACTCCAGAATATGGAGCAAAGGGCAGACAGAGTCAAGATAAACAGCTGGAGCCGAGATTGTGCATGTGATATTTAACCTTCAAAAGGGCAGACAGAGTCAAGATCAACAGCTGGAGCCGAGATTGTGCATGTGATATTTAACCTTCAGATGAGTGGCAAGGACTGGGGTATATGGTGACAGAAAATGGGTGAGTGGTAAATCCAGTAAATGGATTTAGTATATATGTGGAAAATGTTTGTATGGGTGATTTAACACTACAGTTACCCAAATTTATCCTGGCCAGGGGCTTGCCACTGAAGCAATTAATTGAATGAGATGGGCATGGTAACATGAACCCTTACTGTTCTTAGCTAGGGTTGTGTATGTACATGTGACAAATAAATTGCTGGTGACTGGCAGGGATTGTAGTAAGAGGTGGCATGCCCCCGAGCCAGAGGCAGGCTTTGGAGGCAATTAATCAAATGGGTTGGGCAAAGATATGTGACACCTGTCGCAGATAGCACTACAAATACACATGAAATTAATGATCTTGATGAAAGAAAGAAGAGATAATTTAAAGTAAGGTGTTCTCTAAAAAGCTAGAAACTCTTAGTAGAAAATTTCTGCCTTAGCTACAAAGGAGTCTCAGCATTTTCAAAGCATTTGGTTTTCAGGTAATTCAGTGTATGCACATATGAGAAGGAAACACAAAGAGTTTTCAGTGTCCTGAAATTCCCTCATCTTGAAAGCTGCTTGCACAAACGATGTGCATGCACGTGTTCGAGTATTGTAGGTCAATTGCCAAATTTAACATAAAGATAGCAGAAATTCCCAAACATTGTAGAGTCCTCTTAGAAACATTTTTGCATCAGGTACTATAAAATGTAACCTAAGAATTTGCAAATGTACTTTGCTTTATTGACAGCAGGTATTTTAGAGCTTTTTAGGTCATGACACCTTTTTACAGTCTAAAGGAATATTGATCTAACCGTAGTCTTCAACAAATTTATGCTGTATTGCACCTTTGCATGGCAAGCATTAATTTCTAATGGTGATCTTGAGATTTAAAGAAAAAATAAAAAATGGTAGCAATAATTTTTTTCCATGGAGATTTAGCTCATCAACTGTTTTTAGCTCTTGTTCCTTCTTGCCCCCTGCCCTTTTGCTGCAGAAAATCACACTTATTCCGCCCTGAAACTACTTCTCCATTATAAGAATATCCTTGAGTCACTCTGACTTAACCAAAAGTCTTCCAATGCGAACAGTTAACTTTGAAGGCTGATGATGTGTTGAGTTTTGGCTGCATATCCTAACACAAGGTCAGGACTCTGTTCTTTTAGGAGTTTCACATAAAGATGATGACCCTCATACAGAACATTGACAGTCTTCACTTGTTATATTTGTCTGCTTCTTTTTCATACTGGAAAACTAGTCTGTCCCTCTCGTATAACTTTGTTCTGCTGTGGATGCATCATTTGGGTTTTGATACTACTTACCAAAATGAGGTTATCTTAGGTTTCTCTTCTGCTGCTGTAGCATCACAGGCATTGCTCACCAATGAAATTATCCCTGATGCAAACTTCTGGAGACTTCCTTAGCTCTTCTTTTGTAGCTGGATTTTGTGTGAAGTCTGCAGAGCTCTTTTCCAAAGTATCCCTACCTTGCTTAAACGGACAGGAATTGGTACTTAGCCTCTATTAACCCAAACTTAATATGTCATCAATTATCTGAAAAAGCATTTAGGATTTTTTTTCCAGACTTGTCAGGGCAACTCATGGACTTTTAAGATAAAGCAAAGAGATAATGTTAGCTTAAATGACGGGCAAACTGGTTGACAAGCACAATGGGAGATGATCTTTAGTATATACATTAACAGCTTGCCATTTCAGAGAACTCCTTTTAGTTGGATTGAGTGGCACTTTTGTTCTCTTTGCGTTTCATTCCCACAGCAGGGAGAATACAAGAAAAGGAAGAGCAGGACCCTGCGGATGACAGTCTGATCAGTTAATTTCAACAGCAACTGAAAAGGAATCTTTTCCTCTCCCCATAAGCCTCTGTCCATTGCTTGCAGGGTCCCAAAGAAAGAAAGAGAGCACGAGAGCAGGGTACCCTGAGACCCCCAAAGTTCCCACAAGGTCAAACTCGTTACCTGCTCTATTGCCACTTCTAAACTGTGCCTGTCAAGAAAAGATTAACAGAGATCTGTTAATTTTTTTCTCCCCACCCTAAGTGAAACATAACAGCAACAGTAGAAAAATCTTAAGGAGAACCAGGATGATGATACAGAGATTCCCTAGCACAGAAAAAAACCAGCCTGTATTTAATGTTTTCACAGACATAGAAATTATTTTCAGGCTGGTTATCAATCCTTCCAATAGTCTGCTGGAACCTGGAGACACAAGGTAGCTGCTGGAGTTGTCACTGTTTTGAGTTAAAGAAGAATGAATGCATTGCTGTCAAATGATCCTTCTTTATTTTTCTTTTTTTAACCCTGCTTTATTATTCATGGGTAAGCAAAAGAAGAGGGCAACTGGATGGGAATGAGAAATTAACTGAAAAAAAAAATCTTCTGGCTGGAACATAGAGACTTAGTCAATAGAGCAAGATTGTCTTTTTCCAGAGAGCAGCTTGAAGAGAAGATTCAGATTGGGATCACATATCACATTTCACATTTCTTGTAGGTTTCTCACCAAGCCTGTTCTGCGTGTCTTTCAATATGCAGGTGTTAATGAAATCAGTTTAATTCCATTCATTACATCTCTATCGGAATTTGTCCAATATACTCTAATAACACTCAACCTGCTAATTGTTTCCCAGTGAAAATAGGTCAATCTGAACCTATAGGACTTATTATTGATTACCTGGAAGCTAGACTGGTGGTCTTTGCTTAGTTCTTAATTAATTAATCTGCATTAGTGATGAGGAAAAGTAGAAATAGTTTTGATTTTACTGCTACTGAAGCTGGGGACATGTCTTAAATTTCGCAAACCAGCAATGGATAAATGAGAAGTCTCCAGCTCAGTAGAGTTCACCACAGGCCTCAGAATACTAATTTTGTTCTTCATTTTGCTTTTGCTTAGAATGGAGCCTGAGTCTACAAGCACTTTTATTTTTCATTATCTCTAACCTTAAAATTGCTCAATATCAGTTTTGCGGTAAAGAACAAGTCAAAGCTGGAATTTGGGCTTCCCCCTTGTAAGCTGTATTTAAGTTTGCTGTAAATCCACTTGACTACTTGGTTGGCAATGAAGTAAGATTTTTGTGCCAACTTAATGTGCTCTGATAGAAAATGACATAAATAAAATAGAGTTCTCAGAGGAGTACCTTTAGGGCCAAAAATATTCTCCCTAAAATTTAGAAAACCCCTCATTCAACATTGCTGTTTTTTTTTCCTTTAAAGAGGGACAATTCTTCTCAGCTTGTGCAATTCTGTACCAGTAATTATAAGTGCTAGTCTTAAAAGAAATTTCATGGAGTGGACATATATGTGCACATGCACACATATGTATATCTGTATGCACAAACAGCTAGATTTTGAATTCAGCTTTTAGAGATTTATTAAAGTGACGTGTGGTGTTGCCTCCTGCTTTATAGGAGCCCTTAGTTAAAAAGATATGAGGGTAGTGATTGTAAAAGCATCATGTTATAAACATTAGTTAATGCTTCTGTCAGTCAGTTCTCTCTAGTGTGCAGTAGTTTCACATCAGAAGGCATTAATCTTGCACTGGCTGATAGACAGAAATGCAGCATTGCTCTTCTGTTAAATCAAAATGTGCCCAGTCCTTTGCAGAAATGTGTTCCACTCCTGCCAGTAAGAGGCTCTGCTCTTTTGGCAACATGCTGTGTTTTTGCCTTCTCGTAAAAGATTCTGACTTTTCACTAATGTACATAAATCTTTGGCTTTCAACGCTGGAAAATAGTGCAGGTCACTCTAGACCTAGAAGGACCCAAAATCTCCTGTATTAGACCCCAAACCAAAAGGGCTTGAGGGAATCTAGCTGTACTAAATAGTAAAAAGCAACAGTAAAAGCCACAATTTTGTGCTGAAAGTCCAGTTCTATTCTTGCTTCCCTTTGCTGTCCTTGGCCACAGCCTCTATGAGCTCACACCTCTGATTTGGTCTCCAGGAAAGTCTCATCCCTTGTGCCAGTTTATATAGGTCAATATACACACATGTATGTGTACGCATGCCTATATCTTCTTGTATGTTCTAGCTCTTGTGTTTAGAACCTTTTCTACATCTTTTTTGCAAGACCTTCTGAGGACGTTTATTTGGGTTGCATATTGTCAATCTCGATTGCTTGCATGGCTTCTCACTGCCAGACCCTTGTTGTTTGGTTTACAATTTTTCTTTGTCTTTGTTCTCTGGACTGCTTTCCATGTGGATTCTTTAGCATGTTTGCCATTAGCTTTTCATCTTCTTGAAATGTCAAACCCACTGCATCATATACTTTCTATTTTATAAGGCCTTTAAAGTGTGGGGTGATATTTAATCTGTTTACATGGTACCTTGTACAAAGGGTTACCAGCTTGATAGGCCTCTAAGCAGCTCTCTGTGATACTTGATGTTAAAATATCATTATGTGTAAGTCATTGGCTTGCAAATTACCTTTTTGTCTTTAAAAAGTATGAGTGTTTCTGTGTTGTGTTTCCAGGATTGATAAAGGCTTTGGCCAACTATGAATGTATAGGCATGAAGTGAGCTCAGTTGCTTCCTCCACAGTGCTATTGTGCCCTGTTTATTAATTGGGTCCCATACAAAACCAGATTGCAACACAGTTCACTTCTCCCTCTTTCCAAATTGAACCCATCTATTGCTGATTACTGAACTTAGGTGTAGCACTGAGCTTGTTTCCTGCCTATGAATTGTGCCATCATTGCTATACTTATTAATCTTTCTTTACTAGTGTTATATAGTATGGTCTAAAAAGCATTCCTGGACCTTTTATTTCAAGTACCTTGCGTTTCTAGCTTCAGCCGCAACAGCTTTACGTTGCTGTGCTCACAAAAGTTTTGCTGAGCATGACCTCCCCTTTAAAAGTCTTCTTGGACTGTTTGCTACGCAGCCTGTTTGAGGAGTCTTCTGTTCTTTGCCTTATCACTGAACTTAGGATCTTTGCCTGTGCTATATCTCTGTAATTTTCTGGTTTGGCCCTTAATTCTGTTTTAAGCGTGGCTGCAATGTAAGCTTTCCTCAAATGCTTAGCTCTGTTGAAAAATAATTGCAGTTTTCCATGGCAGTGTACAAACCAGTGCTGTTAAGAATAGTGATGTTACAAAGGCTTTGAGCTATATAATGCTATGGATTTTTTTTCAGAGAAGTTCTTTTCACTGAGGGTCCCAGCCCAAGCTAAGCTTTTTGTGGTTCAGTGTGAGAGAAGAGCTCTCAGTTCTGTGATATTCAGAGGGATTTCAGCTACTGCTGGTTTTGAAAGAGAAAGTACCAAAAAGGTATGCAATAGAAACCCTAAAGCACATTAAACCGCTTCCGCAGTGGCTTTTTTTTTTTTTTTTTTTTTTTTTTGTTTTTTTTTTTTTTTTTTTTTTTTTTTTTTTTTTGTTGTTGTTTTTGGTTTTTTTTTATCATCTCTCCTTGCTTTACGATTCTGGATACAGAATATCCTCTGTTATGTCTCTTGGACTGAATTCTTCTTGTTTGACTGCTCTGATACAGTCCTCAGTCGCAAAAATAAGATATATTGCCCTGCTAGTAGATGCATATTTTGTTGTGCAGTTTTCTCTTCCTCCCTGCTGTTCATGAGCATAAATAGACACGTTTTTAACTCTCGCAGTACTAATTATGTCTCCTGATCAGTCTTTTTAAAAACTACAACCCTTCCCAAGGACAGTCCTACCTCTGGGCAAACTCATATTGATGCTTCTATGCTTGGACTGTTTTAAATCTATGCTCTCTTCAGACTTATCTGAGCCATCTCTCGGTATCTTGGGGAGGAAAAAACTCCCCACAAACCATTTGTATTGCCCTTGCACATTTGGCATATGACTTGTTGCTTTAGGTCTCCTGGATATGAAGTGTTCCAGTAGCTGAAAACGATGGAAAAGCAGTACTTTAGGCCTTCTGTGGAAAGCTGATGTAGGAATGTGGAGCAGGAGAATATTGAGAAAATCCTTTATTAAATTCCAACCAAATGTTAACTATCCCTCGTATTGATTTGATGCTGTTGGTGTTCTCTTTCCCTGCTGTGTTCTCTTGCTTCTTGTCCTCTGAGAGGAGGAATTTATCACCTTGGAGGCAGATGGAGCATTTGGCAGAAGCAGGATCCAGATGTAAAGCTTTGGAAAGTTCCCAGTAGCAGCATCTGGGCTTGGCTCTGGCTTACTGCCTGAATTCTTTGTGAACTCGGAACAGCTGGCTGTGAAACTGCCTCTGAGGTTATCTCGGGGGTGGTTGCTACAGATCTGGCTGTGAAATCATATTCTCCTGACATACCTCTCCACTTGGAGGAAATGTACCCATACGTTTACATGCAGAAATCTTTTTGTAGCTCAAACTTCAAATGTACTGTATAAAATATGAGCGTGTATCTTTTTGTACCCACAAGATGAGTAATCTGGAAACTGCATGAGGAATAAGCCTGTGTGTGTGGATTCACGTCAGTGCATTTCTGTGTGAGGATATGGATAATTGTTAGCAGACTCTGTACTACTATGACTGCTTTGACTCCAAGTCCATGGGCATATGCCAGCAGTATATTTGGCTAAATATCTTTTCATTTCATGTAGCAGCAGAACACTGTAGGTTTTTGGCATGTTGCCTTCTGTCCATTTTATTTAAAACACAGCCTTGCGCAGTTGAATCATGTTGCCTTCATTATGTGAAACTTAGTTCTGTGCACAGGTCTGATAAAGACTAATTTTTCAGACTTAAATGGCTCCTAATTCAGTGTCAGACCCTCTTTGCAGTGGGGGTATTCAGGACTAGATAGATTTCAGTGCAGTCAAAACAAGACAAATGTTCATTGAGTCAGTATTTTATAATGTTCACCACAGCTGTCTACATCATGAATGAGAAATTGTGTTCTATTTATGGTAAATCATGGATTAGAATACACTCAAAATATTGGGTTGAAAATATGTATATATAATCTATGCAGACATATTTCAAATATTTATCCCTCTGTGTGTAGTGTGGAATACATTTATAATTAAATGATCAGACTTGTGAATTTTTGGTGCTTCAGGATACAAAAAGAAATATCTTTTTTGATACATATGGTCTTTTTTTATAAAACTGTTGTAAACATTTATTTGGAATGACTTCCATTGGATTGACTACTTATTAATATGTAAGAAAGAAAGGCCTAATGTTGAATTTGACTACTTCAATGTGTATCTTTGGATGCATCCATGATGTTTTTATACATACTTAAATGGAAAAGTAGAAGAATGGGATAAGTTTAGGGTGAAAAGTGTTTGAAAATGGTAGAATTTTTACTACTGATTTCTGCTAAGTCATTGACAACTGTTTTTCATTGTTATCTCTACCGAAAGTTTACTTACATCAAGACTGCTTGAGTCTTACAAGATGAACTGGTCCATCTGGCTCACTGTGCACTCATAACCCACTGCGAATTTAGTCACTGTTTCCCTTTATGATAAATTGAAATATACAAATGATAAAAGCAAGATAAGAAATTTTGCTTTTTGGCATGTTTTCCTTATTTCCTAGGATCAAATTTTGAATATAAGAATGGGGAGCAGTTTAATTTCTTGAGGTCATCTCTGCTAAAGCACCTGTGTTGGTGTTTTAGTGCTGCAGGTGCTGGATAAGTGCTGTCCACTGAGACATTCTGTCTTCGACATCACAGGGAAAGTCTGCACAGTTGCTTGTGGTGCAGATTCCCTGCCATCATCTCCTTTCCACACCTCAGCTGTTAGCAGAGAATTTTCACAACTGGGGGAACACATCTGTTCTTCTCTCTCCTTTTAACATTGAAGATGCTGCTCTCACCAGCTCTCGGAGTTCTGTGGGAGTTTGGTGGGTAAAGTCAGAGGCATCAGACAGCACTGGAGTTGTACCTTGTGCATGACCTCTGCCAGTCAGGTCGGGTTAGCAATTGCTGCATTAGACACAGCAAGCACTGATTCCCCTGTTGTGACTTCCTCTCTTCGTAATTACTGAGATCATCTCTTTCCATTACCTAATATTGAAAGTGCAGTACTCATGGAAAGGTATTTTTGTCATGTGGAACAGAGATAATGGGGGAATCATAAAAGGAGAACAGTATTTTCTCTATTTCAGACTACTTTTCTGCGATTTTTATATTTCTTTAGTCATAAAAAAAGTAATAGTATTTACTTTTTAAATTTTAGATCTGTAGCAGGTGGTGGGGAAAGACAGGATGATATAAAGCATTTCACTTCTCATGATGCAGTTTGGGGCCATTCTATGTTCACTTCTTTCAAGTTTCTATGACATGATTTACTCCCAGAGAACTAGTGTCCCTGAAAGGGTGATTGCTGCACTGATACACCTAAATCTACAACTGCTTGGTAAAGTTTAAGACAGCTGCTGAGTAGTAAGTCCTGCTGTTGTGCTAATCACCAATAACTTCGTAAAATGAGTTGGTAGTTGGGAAAACATGTTAAAATTTTAAAACCAGTAGTCTTACATGCACATCTAAGTAGTCTTGGCTCATCAGGTATAAGGTCTAAGAAGTACAGAGTAGAAATTGGTTGAATACATTTAAAAGCCAACTTTCTTGGTTTCTCACTCTCCGTTGTAGAAAAAGTGGGTTTTCTGGCACCCTCTTGTGATGTTTTGTGGAGAAAATGGTAGAATCCATAGCAAAACCCTCTGCCTCTTTAGCTTAAGCAGTGAATCTATTAGCAAGCATGACATGTGAGCTGCTATCTGATAGAGCTGTGACTACAATGGAATTTAAGCTAAAAAGAATAATTTTCATATTATAATGCCATTTAGTCTGTCACTTGCAATCTGCTTTTTAAGAGCAGTTCTAGGTCACCAACTTGTTCTTAACTTACAATTTCAGAGTGACCATGGAATTTTGCACAAAACCCTCTTGAATAAGACAAGAGGTGTCTGTTCAGTTTCCTGGGTGCAGCAGGAACATATGATTAATAAAATATATTAAGAAAATGATAGAAAAAAAAAGTCTTCTTTCTCTCAGAGAGTGTAGTAGTGCTTTTAAAATGGGCTTTTCCCTTTAACAGTCTTTTGGTTTTGGTGTACTTTGAATAATAGAAATTCACTTTTCCAGTTTCCCAAATGACAGGGGAAATTGTTTAATCAGCAGTATATCTTCAAAATTGCATTTAGCAAATACAAATGTGGTGGACTTTAAATATAAATAAGACCCATCCCTTGGATCTTCTTTTAACTGCCAACCTTCAAAGAAATTATATTTTTACTCTCAGCAAATTACCTAGGAGAAAAAAATGACAAGAGTAATCTATTTTTTTCACAGCTGGTCGGTTGGCCAGAGTTTCTCATCAAGGAGTACATGCTGTTTGCTCCCCAGATGGACAGTCTGGATGAGTAACAAATCCACAGAGCCTGGGACACAAGGTAGAAATTATACCGCCTGTGCTTTCAATCTTGCACACCTCTGCTCATTGGTAATTGCAGGTGGCCCATATCCAAATGAGACTCCATTGGGACAATATCCTATATCTTGTCAAAAGGAGTCCCACTAAAGCCTCAACTGGAATTAGACCAAAATATTGAAATAATTATTGGAAACTTATTTTTAAATATTCGAAGCCCCATAATGGTGACAATTAGACATTTAAGCACCATCGACTGTACCTGCAATTTTAGTTTCTTCTACTTGGTCTGTTT
Organism: Rhagologus leucostigma; assembly: GCA_013397725.1. Lineage (NCBI taxonomy): Eukaryota > Metazoa > Chordata > Aves > Passeriformes > Rhagologus > Rhagologus leucostigma. Next base: position 578,608 of record VZTD01006077.1, read on the forward strand.
TGTCTGTCTGGCTCAGTGCTACAATGAGAGGTACTGAGCAATAATACATGAGAGTGTGACTGTGAACACTTGTTCTGGGGCATCTGTATAGTGCTGGAGCAGCAGTGCTTGAACAGTGCCTGCTGAATTCCCTGAGGCTTGGACAAGAAATGCTGCCTGTACACTGGCACACAGATATTTGGGTCACATCTTGCTCATCTTGCTTTCCCTTTAATTTAAAGCATGTTTGCTGCTGTCCTCATTCTGCCCAGGGGTACTCCTACTTTATCAGTTAAAAGGCATGGAGAGTTAGGAGCCTTTTTTGTGAGAGTCTTATTAGAAAGTCTGAAATACAAAGTGATTCTATACACAAGCCCTGAACTGTTTCCTTGGGGACACCAACATCCCCCTCCTCCTACAGTCTAGATATTGAAGACCTGCATTTTTTTCTTCCTGTGCTTTTGAGATGCCATGCCAGAGCTGAAACATCTCAAAGGTATACTAAAATGCTATTGGGCATGTTTGAAAGTGATATGTCTAATTTCTAAAGAAAGCCTTGAGGCAAAATGCTTTTCTCTTACTCTGATGTAATCCTGCCGACTCCTAAATCATTATACTTTTAAACTAGGCATGTAAACAGCAGAATCCAGACTCATTAGTGTAACACGTGGAGGGCTGCTATCTGGGATGTCACGGTAAGTGGACTTCTCAGCTTTCCCCACCATTTCATGAGAGCTGTGAGGCTGGAGCAGAGCAGAGGCCAGTGCAGTCTGGTCCTCATCTCCTCCAGGGACTGCGCTGAGAGTTCTGGTCTTCCAGCTTGGCTCAGTGTGCCTACTGAAAGCAGATGTGCTCTCTTGGTCCCTCTTTTTAAAGTCTCACATCTGCAGATTGTGCTGGTGTGTAAACTTGGTGCTGACTGTGTGGATTAGAAGTGAGATACTTCTAGTTGTTGTAGGTGAAACCTCCTCAGACCTCTTTGCATCTGCTCTCCCTTTCTGGCTGGTCTGGCCCTGATGTATGTATGGGGAAGGTGTGTGGACATGGGCAGCAAAAGGTCAGATTTGGAAAAAATGTAATCGAATTAATTTATTTAGTTTTTAAGTCTTCTACTGAACGGAGATATTGACACGTGTCCCTGTTTTATCTGGTGTCTGGAAATCGCTCGGTATGGATACCCAGTGGGCTCATGCAGTATCCTTGAAACACAACTAGGACTGGAAGGAATCTCTTTACATGGCCCTTTATTTTCCTTCATAATGGCCAAAGCTGAATTCCTGCTGTGACATTACTTCAGGATCCCGTGTCCACTCCTGTCCTCTTCGCTCTTTCTAGCTATCTTACAGAATTAAGCAAGCTAAGGTGGATACAGCCCTTTCCCCCTGTAAATAATGGGCTCCTGGCAGCATTCCTTGGTGATATATCTCAGCATGTATTTTGATAGAGCAGTTACAGAATACGTAAGTCCTGGGCCATCAGACTGCAATCTGTCTTGGAACAGTTTTGCTGATAGTTCCACAACAGATGCGTGTGTGGGCTGATTTCTTGTAAGCCCTGTAGACTACTTTATCTTCAGCAACCTCCTCAAACCTCAAGGTAATTTAGATAAAGCGTTTGTGCCCTTGCTCAACTTCATGATCAATATTTAACTGCTTTGCTATTATAAAGATACCTTGCTAACGAGCACACAGCATACACCGTCTGCTGGAGTGCACATTTGTTGGTAATTTTTCTCCTCCATAAGAAAGTAGCATAAAACTGTATGCAAACAAGAGCATCAGCAAGCAGCATGTTTATATCAATGTGGGCAGAAAGGCTAAATCTGAACAAGCTACAGATAAAAAATACAGTATAGTTCTTGTGTAGCTGAAAAACTAGTGAGAGGTGGTTTGATTTTTCTTTTTCTGTGTGTATGTTGTTGTTTTTCTTTTTTTCCTTTTTTTTACCTACTTTGGTGGAAGACAAGAAAAAAATCTTCCTAAACAAGTCACATTGCCTGAAATAATACACCTCTGCACAACAGGCATAACACCTCTATGATTAGACTTTTAATCTGGAAAATAGTTGTTGAAGATTCACAGCCTTTTGTTTGGTTTGCCTGCTCTGTCCTGGTTTTGGCAGCAGCAAGTGTAAATGTTGTTAGTCCTCTAGAGTCCAGAATGACAAGGCCAGTTGGAGTTCTGGAATGCCAGGTGACTCTCCTGTACTTCTGGTTTATCAGAAGGAAACTGAGAGCTAAGAGTTTGGACAGTTACCATTCATCCTCCTTTATGCTGTAAGAAGGAGATGAGAAGAAGCCAAATAAAGTTTCCTGAAGGGGCAGGTTTGTTACTGACCTCAGTGAGTGTAGAGTAAAACATGTTCCAAAATAGGTAGACTGCTATTTTTGCTGCCATTCTTCTGAGCAGAGGAAGAGTTCAGCTGAAGCCTGGAGAACTGTTTGATGAACACCACGGCAGCTCAGTGTTCCCCATGGCTGTGCATGAATGGCTTTAGGAGTCTGTCTTTCTGTCTGCCATTAAAGAAAAAAAAAAGAAAAGTATTTGGCCATTCTCTTCTTTCAGGCCAGTTTCGAGCAGTGCTTCTTATGGTTGTTCCAGCAGCCCTGCATGCAGATCCACTCTCAGCATTAACCAGTAGTCAGCTCCCAAAGGAAACTGTTCGCAACGAACAGGTTTCAGAGCCTTGAATAGGATGTGACTCATGGGTGTGTGGCACCTAACCCACAGATATCCTGATGAGCCTACAGCATGTCAGCGTTTTCCCATTGTTCAGAACCACATGCCAGCAAGTGCCCAGAAAGCTTTCTTCTTCCATTGGGTCATTTCTTTTGTCATCCTGGGCTGCAGTAATCGGGTCAGACCAGGCTGAACTTTGTGCATTTGCATGAGAGAGAGGAACATTTACTGCGCTGTTTCAGTATTGTTTCAGAGTTGATTTAATTAGCCCTTTTCATTTTTAGCTCATGCAGGAAGCATTCCTTTTTCTTACTGTCTTAGCCAGAAACATCATGGGCAGTTTTATGGGCTTGCTACAAAAAATATCTGAGCAGCAGCCTTGAACATTCTATGACAGCAGTGTCTGTGGCACTTCCATGCGGCTACACCTGCCAAGGCAGCCGTCTGTCTCCCAGGAAAATTAGGGTCAGACATTGCCCCCTTCTAATGATGAGCAAATAGGGGTTTTAATGCGAGCATATTTGGGCTGAGACATAAAACAAGGAAACAAGCTGTTCACGTATTGGTTGTAGCATATTCCAAAGGTGTGAGAAAAATAATTGCAGCTTAATTCATTGGAATATTGATGCATCTGGTGGGGATAGTGAATAGCAGAGAATTGTTGCTGGTGTGTAATCAGCCACACCAGAAGCCAAATGTTGGTAAAAGCTCAAGCAGAATGTGATGGAATCTAGAGTTACATCTTGGATCCCATGGCAAAACCACGGCCTGATCCAGAATTCAATGCCAAACTTCTTTTGGCTTCAAGAAAGTTGGAATCTGAAGGCTGGAATTTAACAGAATATTTACATAAGGCTGGCCTTCAGTTTTCCGTCAAAAATGCAGCATGAGGGAATTAGGAAGATGATGAAAAGATGAATCGTGAAGTGCAAAACTTAGGTAGCACCTTGGCCATGGCAAAAATGTTTTAAATGTGCTCATGAATATATGTGGAAATATACACTGGACTCGTTCCCAAGACAGGAGTGCAATAGTAATTGCAACTTATTTATGTAAATGCTGTTATTCATTGGACAGTGGTGCATTTTATAATAAGTAAATTTTTCCTCTTCTAAGCCAGTTTTAGCAAGAAAGTGATGTTGCTTCAGCTGTCAAAAAGCTATAGGAAGAACAATTTCAGGACACATTGGACTCCTTAAACACAATGCTTTTCTTTGCAGTTCAGTTCCTCCTGAGCTTAGGTTTATATTTTTTTTTCAAGAGCCTCGGCTTCCTTGAAGGCTTGTTCCACCTGAGGAGAGATGTCCCTGTCTTAGTGTCAGCTTTGATTCAGAAGATGATACTGCATGGATCCAGGAATCCATGGCCTTTCCCACCAGCTGGCCATCCATCATTTCATTACAGTAAGGTTACCAAATTGATGTGTCCTGGCTAATTCTTCCAAAGCAGCTGTAGAGCTGTCCAGTATCTCACCAGGCAATGGTGCACGCTGTCTCAATTGATAATACTCTGTGATAGCATTAGTAGATGGCAGAACATGGCCTACCTGTGAAATCTGACCCACAGGGATCTTCTAACAGTGCCTGTTTTATCAGGGAATTTCTTGAGACATCCTCTTATCTTTCTAGTCCAGCATGCAACTCGTTAATTTTTCATAGAAATAAAAGAAGGTATCCCACTGCTGGAATCTGGCCTTGTAACTGCTAGTGACTAGCTAAGAAATGAAGATTTGCTCTTAATATTAATTCTTACCATTTCTTCAAATGAGGCTGTAATGAAATTTGATATATAATTTTTTTAAGTACCGGCACAAGAGGTATTTTAGATTTAACAACTGCGGTATCTTTGCTTCTTATATTTTTCATTAATCTTGATGTGCTTAATTAGTTGCTGTTCCTCAGTGGAAATGTTTGACTAGAGTAGAATGAGACTAATGAAATCTCTCGGGTTGCTATTGCTGAAAAGGACTAAGTGCAAGAAGGACACCAAGCCTGGCTAAATATAGTTTTTGTTCATAGGTTAGCCCTATGTGGCAATGTTTGCATATGTAAAAAAATAAAATAAAAATACTCGAAGATAAAAGTAGAGAGTAACATGCTTTCAAAATTTTCTGGTGTCCGATTCCACAGGAAGTGGTTCTTTAGTTGTGGCCCCTAGTTTGTAGGGTAGGTATAGGGAACCTATGTGCAGACTGGAAGTCTGTGCATAAAAAGGGCTAGTGGGACAAGTTAATTTCTGTTTTGAAAGCCCAGCACGGAGCTCTGCAAATACCAGCATACCAAGACCAAATGTGTAAATCCCAACCCTAGGATAAGAAAAATAGGCTACAGTTTTGAAATTAGAAACAAAAAAGATAGAATTATGTTTGAGACATAACTCCATAACTGGGTAAAGTCTGAACTCTGAGGAAAAAAACCCCTCTATTCCTAGCAGTGAGACCACCCACACTTGCAGTGGAATTTAGACTAGGTCATATGTTTCGTTACTTTTGCCTGAGAACAGTATTTAAAATTTTTAATTTGCTTGTTCAGAAGTCTGCATCCATGGCTTTCTTCATGTTTAGCCAGAGTATGGCAGTTATCATGGTATAAGGGCTTACACTGAATATTAGCTTATTTGAGACCAGATTCAATCTCTCTGTTCATTGTTTGGAAGCAAGAAATAGCATTTATCTTCTCCCCAGCATTCAGCATTAGTGGTCACTATTGCAGAACTCCTTCCATGCTGTGATAACAGTATAACAGATAGTATCATCTGTATGTCTTCAGAAGAATAGGAAATAATGAGCCAGATTCGCTTCTGTTCTGGTTCCATTGAAGCTGGAGAAATTATATCAGCAGGAAGTTTGGCCTCCTGCATGTTAATTGAGCTTTTTTCAGTTCAGTGCTTTGTCTTAGTTTAATTTTTAAATTATAGCCATAAATTGTGCCTAACAATGCTATATCATGACCTGCACTACTGCCAAGAGCAGCCCTTCAGATCCAGTTCTTGCTGCAGCAGTGAGGTTGTGAGGCACCCTTGGACTGGTTTTTAAATAACACACGCCATTTTCAACAGCAGTTACCTGCTACATCTGTGTGCCACGTTACAGTGCCTGATGAGACTTGTACCTCTTAAATTAAGAGTAATGTGGCAGAAGAATGGGGAGCATATGTCTGCCTAAGAAGGCCCAGGACTTGTCACAGTGTGAAGACTACATGTCCTCGGGCAGGTGTCTTCAAGTGAGATTCATTGCCACAAGGGACCTGGTAAACAGATGTGAAGAGGTTTGGTTTGGATTGGTTTCTCCAGAGATGGCTGCCAACCTGGGCTGATCTGTCTATCTTAGTCTGTTTTCCTTTCGTCACATGCAAGAAGAACAGCTGGGAAGGAAAAAGGGAGATGGCATTGCTAGAGGCTCCCAGGTACAGAGCAGCTGCTGTAAGATGTTGGCAGTAATGGGGGAAAAGTGGCTCACTGAATTAAATGTGAACTTTGGTGCCTAATGTTCAACCCAATGCTTATGAAATACTCCACAGTTCCTGGACGAATAAGCCTCATTTCTTTTGTGTGTGTGTGTTTGAGAAAGTGTCTGTTTATCTAATTTATCTGGTTTTAATTTTACCTAACTTCATCTAATCAATCTTACATTACTGTATTCTCTGTCTGTAAGTGGTCTCTCTTCTACTAGATTGCTCACTATTTTTACTGTATGTACAGCCTGAAAGCTGAAATAGATGATATCACAGTAATTGTTTTTTAGGTTTGTAATAATTCATGAGCATTGCCTACAAAGCAGATTTTGGATGGTCTTCAGGGGTAAACACATTAAAGCCAGGTACTTGTAAACTCTTTTACAACATATTAGCATAATAACATCCTGTAAAATAAGCACCTTCATAATCTAAGAACATCTGATATTGGTCCATTAACTGCCTTCCTCTTCGGCTCAGACTGCCAGTGGTCTCCATATCCAGCCATCATTTAGTGTTATAGCCAAGGAATTTCCTGCTGTTCAGTAGAAATGACCAAGTTTGAATAATGTACTAGGGGGTTAGATTCTTTTCCTTTAAAAATACATTATGCCCCATGTCAATTGGAAATCACCTTAAGAAATGTTCCTGTATGCAAAAACCTGATAGAATTACATCTTGAAACCCTTAATTTTGTCATTAGCAATTGTTATTTCCTCTTACACCAAGTAATTAGTAGTACATGAGAAAAGTAGAATTCTTCCTTCATTTATTTATGGAAGTATCAAGGGTTACATTTGGAAATGGTATTATGGTACACATCTGTGTCTGTTCAAATTAGGAAGGTTTTAATGATACCTCAAAAATTAGAAAAGCAATTGCTTAACTAAACTTTGGGAATTCCTACAAATGAAGGCATTATGTTTATACAACGTTCGTTTAATCTGTGAATTTCTGCATAATTAGTTACATGCAGAAAAAACTAGATATCCTTGTTTCCAACTCTTTGTTGGTATGCTGTCCTCAAGCTGCAAAGAGCTCTGACTAACTGCTCTTCATTGAATATCGTAATTACTCTTTTGTAGGTAATGTCCGCTCTGGCAATGCGTGAAATTACTGTCCCGAGACATTCTGAAAGCTTAAAAGGTTCATGTGTTAAAAAGTTCAGACCAAGTATTCATTTAAACTAGAGAGCTATTAAGACTTCACTTTCCTATTCTGTAGTTTTAATTACTGATACCTAAACGATGTTATACATAACATGGAGCAATCTGACAGTTCCTAACTGCTTTTTTTGTGTGTCTTGGTACAAGCTTACCTTGTTGGCTTTATTATATGGAAATACAATCATTGCCTTATGAAGAGAGGTTAGTTTCCCATATGGCTCATTTCCCTGTACCTGGAAATTGGTATTACGTTCTAAGGATATCATTACATTTGTTAAGAAAAGTGAAGGTTTCAGAAGGTCTTACTGTCTTCCTCAGTGGTGGTTCTTTGCCACATTTGCCAGCCATGCTAAAAGAGAACACCACCAGGGTTCATGAAACCTCCTATTGTAGTTCATCTGCATGCCAGAACTACGGTTCAGAAGAAGCTAAGGCAAAAATTTCTGTTTCCAAAGCTGTAAGCTGTGGGATGTTAGAACATCAACTATCAAAATAAACTCATTCAAAACTACTGAAAAGTCAACCTTTCCACACAGTATGAGGTGAGCCCATGGGAGTTTCCTGGATTTTAGATCTGCTGCTGCAATTGGCTGCTAGTCCAGGAATTTGACAATGAAATAAAAATGGTATACACGTGTGGATCCACGTTTTGGCTTTTTAAACTCTCTTCCATCTCAAAGACAGCTGGGAGATATTAGGAGGGTTTTGGTTTTGGTTTTTTTTGACACCAGTGTGCACCTTTTGGAAAAATGTTCAAGCTCTACTTTAAAGAGCACAAAACTGTCCTGAGAATTTGTGATGAGAGAATCCAGGAAACGTGATTGCTGGGCAAAGAGCTGACCTGCTGAAGTGGCTGCTCACAAGTTGCTGGTGCTTTTCAAGTACATTGACATCAGTGAATGTCTGGGTTCTTGGCAACGTAGACTCTTTGCCTTTAAGTAAATGCATTTGAGAATAGATTAGTTCGCAAGCACTTGAATTGATTTAATATGTATTTACTCTTCAGATATTCACTGTGGCTGTTTACCTCTGCAAGATAAATATTTAAAATTGCATTTGAACCTCACATTAACATTTATGTTCATGTCATTATAGTTTCCTTTTGTGAATGAGATTTACCTATCAGTCTTAAAGCTGTAATAAGAATGAGTCTATTTTTGTAATTTTCAGCTTCTTAGGATAATCTGCCATAGGGTTGAATTAATTTTGTGGTATGTTTACTGCTCATTCATCATCAGAGTCACAGCAATGAAGCAATCATCAGGGGAGGATAGCACTGTTATTTTGTGAGCAGTGCCAGGATGACAAGCCTTGCAGTGGAAATCCACCTAAAGCACAGTGCAGCAAACATGTATCAGTGAACTGAATGAAGGGTCTCCAGGGCCAAAATCATGACAGCTGAACAAGAAACTGGTTACAGGCATATATTTCATTCTAGAGTTTGTCACTAGAAGGGAAAGGACTCAGGTTATGGACATAGTTTTCAGTCTCCAGTAACTCACTGGCCAGGAGCAGAGTGCAGAATTTCTCTGTTTCACCCATGACTGCCGAAGTAGTGGGTTTGTTGTGGCTCTTAGGTGTACCAGGTTTGTGTCAGTGACTTAGGAGTGAAGGGGGTTCCTTTGCTGTCTGTGTTTGCTGATGTCTGAAAACCACACCACTACCTAAAGTAGTAAAACAGCTTCTTTCCAAGAAGGGATCATCCTCCAGTTGCCATTTTTTCAACTTTGCGTTATGTTCAGGAGTCCATCTAACAGGAGCTGGGGCACTGCAGAACTTAGTTTTTTCCAAGTTCTCTCTTACTGAAGAAATCTGAAATTCCCTTGTGTCCAAACTAGATTTTTCTTTCTCCATTCTCTAAGGACTTACATGAATTCATATTTGGTTGGATTTTGGAGTTTATGGTAAAATGCTTAAGTATAAATCTGAATTTCTGTACTTTGTGGAGAGTTTTTGCAAGTGTTTCAGAACTTTTCCACTGCATAGGCAGTTAATAACATCATTATGAAAATTTTAGATTTTTGGAGTTCATGTAGTGCTAAATTCTATCAAGTGAGCAGCATGGTTGTGTAATGGCATGTGTTTCACTAGCAGGAGCTCTGTGCTTACAAAAATATTGTACCAAAAATCATATACCGAGGTATGCAGTCAAGGCCCTTCTGGTTTTGTGAAGGATGAAGACTTTCATCTTTCTCCCTAATTTCCCATTTAATAATGGAAAATTATGTAATGGATAACTGCAAATACATTTTTCCCTCCCGTAAGAGTAAGAATGTAATTATATAGCTGAAAAAGTCTGAGCATATAAAGAAGCAGACTCCAGCTAGAACACATTACGTGTCCTGGTGTGGCTGGAAATCATTGCAGGATGTGGTCAGCTTCCAAATATTCCTTATTTGAGTTTGTACACTTTGATACACAAACTAAATCACATTCTATGTTTTCTCCAGCACAGCGCACACCTCTGGTATCTTGTAAAGAATAACAAGCAGCTATGGCAGAGATTTCTGTGCAAAGTACTTTTCATGTTAAGCTTTGTGTCACCTGTGTGATACAATCTAAATATGCTGTTGTGCCTCTTTGCAACATGGATCAAACACCGTATCTTGAGTAAGGACAGATAATTGGTGCTTCTTCTTGGGAGATAGAAGATGATTTAAGGCTGGACTTTTGGCATCAGAGAGATCACTTATATAACCAGGTTTTATTTTTTATCGCTCTTTTTCTAATAGGCTATGGAAATGATACACCTTGATTAAAAAGCTGATTGCCCACAGATCTTTTAGGCGGGAGATAAACCCTCATTTTGCTGAATTATTCTTATTTCATAAAAGACGTAAGATACTCAGAACAGTAGAGAAAGATATATTTACAAGAAGAGATACTGTTTGGACCAAGTAACATGATCTTGTTTGATCTTTATTTTGGAGTGTGAGATGAAACTTTTGGATGTGTCTGCCTATTCCAGCAGTGACTGCAGGACGAAACTGTCATTATTCCCCTTGTTGCTGCTTCTGTGGGAAGGGGCTGCCTGCATGAGGAGGAACTTGTCAGTGTAGGTGGAGTTGGCAGGATCAGGCTGTGTGGCTGTCAGAAGTCTGAGCTTTGTCCTGCCCATAATGTGCAGATGTCTCAGATGACCCTCCACTGACATTACTAAGAAAGGGGTCTGGAGTTGGTCCATTAATTCGGTGCCTATGAATCTTAACAACTGACATAAAGATGTTACTCTGGAAAGCATCTGCACCCAGGCAACAATCAAGTCCAGGATGAGAACCATGACATTATTAAAGTCAAGCATGTGCTTATGATATTACTGTGAACAAAGCCAGAGCTGAACACTGCTGCTCTGCTTTCCTGGGTTTGAACTAGAGGAAATAAGCTGCAGATGAAGTGTCAGCCACATTCCGCTTTTGGGTTTTCAGTGGGTCATTAAATCCTACTCATCCATGCTGTCCTGCTTTATACATACAATTGTACTGGTGAGATGGTAAGGAAAGAGAAAACAGAGATGTGAAGAGAATTGTTACCTCCTGTAACTGGTTTGCCTACTAGATCAGCATGATGCTTCAGTGTAGATTGTTTGATATTTTGGGGATATTTGGAGAATGATGGGGAAAGTTTTGCAACCACAGAACTGGCCAGGAGCACTCTTGTCCTCCACAGATAAGGAATAAGCCTGGTCAGATCAAAATCAATTGCAGTAGATAGAAGTGCAACAAATATTACTGTATCCATAACATTTGCAGTAATGGGTGTTGTGCCTCACAAATTCTGAATTATTTTTAGTCCTCAATTTCTTGGAAAACTAAAGAAAAGTCAGTAAGAAATGCCAATGTCTTGCAATGAATAAGCACTGAATTGTAATTCTCTACTGAGAGTATTCATTAAAGGTTTCTGTAAGCCGAGTACTTTGAAAAACAATTTTTTAAACGTATTGTTTTACTCACCAGATATATAACATTTTGACTGTCTCTGAAACATGTTCAGAAGAAGTTACTGTCTGGACTTAACCGTATTTATATTTGTTGCTCATCTGTCTTGTAGCAAAATGCACATAAAAGTTAATTTTAGAATAATACTATAATATTCATGGGGTTGCTGTAGGAACTTTGAATAATACAAACTATGCACACTCTAGTTGCAGAATAGAAATATAGAAACTTCATGCAGAATGTAAAAGTAACTTTGAATATTGATTTTAGCTACTAAGACCTGTAATGTAATAATACGGTGGGCTGTTATGAAAATGATTATAAAATCTGGCCCAATTATTCAGATATACAGCACTGAAGAATCTGGTTAAAGGGCTAAGAGAACAAATGGTAAAATTTATCTTGGCCTGTACCAATATAACATTAAAGAAGATATCCGTGTCAAATAGAGAAAGGCACTGACAAGTAAAATATTTTCATGGCAGTGTGTATTGGAAAAGAATGCCAAATTAGATTGTGTTCTGACTTCACTGGTAATACATTTCATACTTTCTAGACCTTTGATTCCCAGCTGATACACCATGTTCAGTGAGATGCTCTTAGTACTGACCTTTCAACAAATACAATTCCGCTAAAATTCACATTTTGCGCAATACAAACAGGCATTTCTTGCTATTAATTCTTAAAACAGTGTATAGAGAATATGAAAAAAATGAACTCTATTCTGGGTGAAAAGAGAGAAATCACACAGACATGGGTGGAGTGGTTGTTACTTTATATCACAAGATTTATTGTACGGTTCTCAACACAGTGTATGTTAAACAAAATTAGTATTAGTGAATCAGTGGTGGCAGGCAAATGTGGCATAATTATGAACTGCAAATGGTAGCACAGTCCTTTGTTACCTACGCATTTAAGTCATTAATAATAAAAGTCATACGCTGAGATGTGGGCGCTGGAAGTACTTGAGGAAATTATAGAACATAATTACATCTTCTCTCCTTTTGGCTACTTTTCTTCCTGCCTAATTTGAATGTTCCATTAGTTTTAGCTCTTTAGACCCTAAATATTCATAGTGCTTTGATCCTTAGCCAGCTCTTGTAAACTACAGTGGACTAGATCCTCCATTCGTGACAACCAGAGCAACTCTGTGGATTTTCAGCATCTTTCCTATCCTACAGGACTGTCCTGCTTTGTATCTGCTGAGTAGCTGCCAGAAGACTTGCCATTGAGCTGGAGCTGGAAAAAATATTTGACTTTGTGCTTTTCATCATTTCTGTGGAGTCTGTGGTAGAAGTGAAGGGATGGGAAATGTTAATACTCCAGGGAAGACACCACAGGGCAAGGGTTTGTCATTTTGCATTTTCATTCCTGAGCTGGAGATAGCAGAAGGTGACCCGGAGGGCTGCCTGGGGGAAGGTATCCCTTGATGTAAGCCTACATGACAGACTGGGCTTACTCAGGCATACTCTGTTTCCTGCCCTGTGACTTTTTGTTGGATTGTGTCCTTGTAGGGCAGGTAACAGCCTTCCATGGTGGCAAGGCACCTCTGCTTTTCTTAGCCAGGCAACCATCCAACACGAGAGCGATTTTGGACTGTAGAGTGGGGAAGGGATTCTCAGCTGTGTGTGAGAAGAAAGTGTGGTGCAGAGAGGAGACTTAGTGAGTGGTAGATGTGCAAACATGGTTACTGCCAGCTGTGGGAGGGGGTGGCCTGTGAGAGCAATGCTACTGTGCCCTCGGTGCATTACTGGGGAGGCAGAACCGATCAACAACCGTCCTGTTACTGTATGTGGCAGCTGAACCTAGATGTAGAAAGGGAGCGAGGAGATTAATATAACCCCCACATCGTGCTAAACAGTAAAAAAACATATTACAAGGGCCAAAAAGTACTTGGATGAGATAGAGATTACATAAAATAATGACACCCAATAGATGTGTTTGTTGCTGAGTTGATGTGTGACCCTGCAGGGAATTTACCAAAGGGCCAGGTCAGCATGAGCAACATGTGAAGAGGGGGAAGTTGCTGATCTGCTTGAACAAGTGCTCTCCTTGGGGTTCACTGGAGGTTCAGACTTCTGATTGAAGGGCAATGTCTTCACCTTAGTGTAGCCAGTGGTAAAACTCCCATTTTTCCAGATGTCTCTCTAGATATCTAAACAACCACAAAAAAGAATTTCAGGCTTCAGTTCTCTGCTGCAGCCACAAGTTATTTTCTGAAGATCATCTGGCAGTGATATTTTCTTCCTCCATCTGACATGCCCTCAGAGTCTACAGCCTGCTAGAGAGAAGCTGCTTCAGGTGCTGTGCAAAGTTCAGCCAGTTTCGGGCTGGTGATATGGAGCATAAGAACACAAGATGTCTTGATTTTGGCTGAGTATTCCTGGCACATCCCTTTCATCCTGCTCATGCACAGTTGCACAACTGAAATGTGGCCTTAAGAGGAATGCAGTGAGAGACAGTTGCCATGTGAGAAAAACAGTAACACTAAGACCCACACGCTTTTAACTTCATTTTAATATATTTGAATTTTCAGTGAAGAATTGTTCACAGCAGTGACTTAAGACTCAATTCCATATAGCTCTTCTCCTCGGCTCCATGAACTTTTCAGTCTGAACAGCTTTGTCCAGTCTGCAAAGTCTTTTCTTCTGAGATCTGCTTTAAGCAAGGTTTATTTTGTACCAATTTAACATTTCCTTACTGATTAGTTGACACAATTTTATTAACTTACATTGAACGGGTTTTAAATGCAAATTGAACGGTTTAGCAAAATTACCAAACAACCAAATTACATCAGAATTAGGCTAGATAAATGAGAACAGTAGATGGATGGGAAGATCATCACCTGTGAAATAATAAATTAACAGAGCATCAAAACCCATTTTGATTGTTGTATAACAATTAGATAATGACAGTTTATCGTTCGGGTAAAACCATTAGCTCATTCCAAAGTGCTTCTGTGTGTTCTCCAAAATAGTATGTGAATTGCTAGCATGGGGAGCTGAGGGCAGCTCAGGATACAAACATGGGATAAAAAGTTAGTTTGTGCACAGAAAGATTTTTTACTGTTTCCTGCTATCTGTTTTGAAACAGCTTAATTTTCCAGGAGCTCCCAACTAGAACAGTGCCAAGAGTCTTCAAATCTTTAAACTGACTTTGGGAACTGGTACAAAATCCTACATATCTAGGCCTTGGTCCTGCTTTCATGTCTCTTTTTATTTGGATTACTGTCCAAATACAGAGGTCACTTGAAACTGCAGGTACCTTGTGACTGTGAGGATTGGAACTAATATATCCCATCACAGGGCATAATTAGACATAGAAGGCTAATTTAATCATGTGGGTTAGTCTAGGTTAACCCATGTGGTTTAGGGAATACTCAGTATAATGGGTGGATTCTAATGTCAAAAAACACTTTACAGATAACCTTAAGACTGAAAAGTAACAATAAAGTTTAACTGGTAGGTAGTTTTAAGGAACATTGTAACAGTAGTGAGAAATATATACTGTGTGATGTGGTCCCTCTGTGCAGAGAGATAAAGCAACACAGGTATTGACTAGAGCCTGCAGACAAATGGAGGCAGTGGTGCAACAATTTTCATTTGAAAATAAGATATTGGATATATACAAAAAGGCCTCAATCTGCACTGAAGCAAGGGTCTTTTACGGTCTAGCAAGAGATAATAGAATAGAATGCTTTGAAGTATTATTAAAATGAATAAATAAAGAAATCCTAAAGCCCCAGCATAGCTGGAAGTTACTTGTACTGATTGGAATGTCCATTGGATGGACTGCATAGGCTGAGGATTGGCACAGTTATGTCCTGTTACAGTGATGGGACATACAGTATATGTATGTGTAGATATATATGTCTATATATATATAAATGTATATGCAGATTTTTTTCCATATTATGCTAGAAGAACAGATCTTTATAACTCTGGAATTACTCTGGAAAGCCAAAGTGTCCAAGAGTTTTGAAACCACTCAATCTGAGAATTAGTTGATGCCCTGTACCTGAATCACCAGACTGGGAAAAAAGAGTCCTCTCAGTAAGCTTTGGAGTTCAGAAAACTGGGGCAGTACTGATCTATTTTCAGACATAACAGGAGATGCAGCAAGGACTGCTTTAAGGAAGCATAATGATGAGATTAATATTTTGCCACATTTTACTTCATTTTAAAATACAGTATAATAAAAGCTGCTCCCTGTGAAAGAAGAATGCAAATGAGTTTGGAGTGCATTAGCACACTGCTTTGCATACTAAGGGGCTATATTATTTATATGGATTGAATTCACTCAAAGTATTTTTTGAATGTACATAGGAATTGAACTACAGCACGGCCCAAATTAATTGAAACCTAGGAGGGCAGTAACCCTGTTGGAAGATTACATTACCCTTCACTAAACCTCAAAGACCAAAACAAAGAAACCCTTCCAAAGATATGCTGGTCATAGGGATAAAGTGCTTAAGCAAGGCATCCAGTGTGCAATCTTGAGATTAGCAGGTCTTTATCTTTGTCTGAAATTATTTCATAAAGGGAATCCCAGCCCAGAGCGAGAGTCGGAAGTGCTGTGTGCCAGCCTGGGGGCAGGATCATCATTAGCTGTGGTCCTTATCTGTGCTCTGCTGGTGCTGGCCAAGTCTGGAGGTCAGCCTTTCCCTTGGAATTTAAAAATTCCATTTTAATTAGGTTTAATCTTTTGCTACTGGAGATCCAGCTGTATAAATTATTTGAAAGGCAGAAAGGTTTTTTCTCGGTAATTAATGACAGGTTTGTTAGCTACCATAACAGCCTGAGGCTTCACTTCCCTTGTGTAGTTCCGTAACTGTCTCATGATTACCTAATATAACAACCAGCCTCTATGGCATTAAAAAATTATAATCGATGGTTTGTACCAGCAGCACTTGAAGGGGTGATACAGCAGTAGTGCTGGATGTATTTACTGTCACAGAGAAAATAGCCTGGGGAGGAGAGAGCAGCTGCTCAGGAAATGTTGAGAGTTACTAGGATCATCGAGGCTAACCAATTTTATGTCCAGTATTAGTCAGTGTTTCACCACACCTGAGTGATCACAGAGATAGAGAAGACAGAACACCCAGGTGGTAGTGGTAATAATAAAGAGTCCTACACAAAAGCCTTTCACCTTCTTTCTTCCATTGTCTGCTTGGTAAGGGAATACTGTTCCGTTAAGTGTCCTGTGGAGGTTCCTGTGGAGGACTTGCTGTCCTCCTAAATTATTGTAATACCAGAGGTCAGATTCTAAACTGAAACCTTCTCCTCCATCAGGTGTTAGAGAGTCTCTCTTGCGGGGTCTAATTGAAGCATCTCAAGTTTCTGAAATGTTAGAGAAACGTAGTTCATCTGTCAAAGCTCAGCAGTGAAAGTTATACTGCAGCAGCCTACGTGTCTTTGAACATTGTACCAGGTATTCAGTGTCTTTACACCTTGGTCTTAGTTAGCTTTTTGATTGCAGCTAAACTGGAGCCTGTTTCCTAGAGCTTGAAGCCTCTTCCTTCCACAGTCGCTGGCAATACTAAAATGATGCCCAGACTTCCAGGATGTGGAATGCATGTGTCCAAGCATACCATGATAGAAGCAGTAGAAGGGCAATTTGTGGCTATGTACTCTTGAGGTTTTTTTGTAACTCTCTTCACTGAAAGGCTAAAGACTAAGATTATCTCAGTGCTTTCTGGGAATCCTAAGGCAGGGTAGGAGCTGTCATCTATGGAGATCAAAGATGGAATATCAAGAAAGGAACAGAAGGGGAATAGGGCTGGCATCTCTCAAAGTTAATATAAAAAGCTCAGCCTGACGTGAGGAGCAGTATCAGTGAATTGTGTGTGGGGTTTTCTTTTGTAGTGTTGCTCCTCATCCCATGTTGCACAGGAAGTATTGGGAGGAAGCTGGGTAGGGCTTTGCCAAGATACTGCATTGTGTGGTGATGGAATCACCCTTTCTGCTGGACTTGTGAAGCTCTAGGCGATGACTTTACATTTGAAAGGAAGAAAGAAGAAAAAATATCTGCCAAGATATCTTCTATAAATAGATCCTTTAGGCCTGATTTTTTTTTGTCTTCTCCCTGGCAGCAGAGAGGTATCTGATCTTATGTATGTTTGTCGATGTTTCATAAATGTGAAAATCAAGAAAAAGTGAAACCCAGTGCTAATACTGTGATTCTGCAGGGTACCACGAACATGTTTTAAGTGTCTTTGCCCACACAGTTGTAAAATTTGGGTTTAGGGGTCTGATTGTGGAGACTACCAAAGCTGTCATGTAGTTTTCTGCTCTGTGTGGAGATCTGATGTATCAGCTCTACATTGCAAAGACACTGGAGAACTAAAAATGTATGGAATCCATAAAATGCTGTGATCTGTTGGTTACAATGGCAGAAATTACCGTTTTGGCAGCCTGCTCTGTAACCCCTGAGGCACCGAGGAACTGGTGTATCTGCACATTCCTTCATGCTATTAAGTGAATTAGAGAGATTTGAAAAGGTAAAAATCCTGAGCCTTGGGAGGCTTTGCCATCTGCATTTTCCTTCTGCCCCTGCTGTGAGCTGGGATGCAGGTACATAGGCACGGCCAGTGGCCTGACCTTCCTTTGCCCACGGGTGCTGGAAATGAATGTGAATGACTCAGTGTCTGTCTGAGAGAACAAATCCCAGTCCCACGGTTTCAACTGGAAGTTATGCTTTTAAAAACTTGATGGCCCTTAAAGAGCGACTCCATTCACATTTAAATTTTGCCACCCCATGCATCTTACTTTGAGGATGATTCAGGCTGCTTCAGGAGTAAATGAGGGGTGTGTGAGAACAAGCCATAAGAATTATGTTATCCTGATCTTTTGCTCCTGACAGCCTTGCTGATGTGCAGTGAAATATAAAGGCTTTAGAGCATAATTCACTGTTAGATGTTAAAGAGAAAAAGTTCAGCTATTCATAAATTAATATTAAATCTGTTTTCTGCAGCCAGTGTAAGGCTGGTGATGACTCACTTGCCTGTACTTAGTAAAGAGCAATGCTGTCTAAAGAATCACATCCCATCGTTTCTGCTGACAGCTATTAAGAAAAATATTTAAAATACCTCTTAAAATTGTATATGTAATTCTTCGTGAAGTGACATTACATTCTTTTTGTTCAGTCCTCACCCTGTGCTAGGACTGGAGTTTGTGACATGCTAATTAGCTCTGATTTAGCACAACCATTATTTTTGGAGTTAATGGTTAGCAAACGTTGTCTAATATTATTACATAACCATTAATATGACTAAGGTAAAAAATGAGTTAAGTAAAAGTGGGAGGAAAGTTAACATGGCAGTTTGGAAATACAAATAGGATTTTGAGTTGCCCAACACTAAGTCGAATAAAACATCTGCACCATTCATCTTTAGAAAATAAAGCATGAAGATGGACAATTTCTTAGGTATTAAAAGGTTCAGTTAAGGGTGAAATTCATTCATTTGCAGGTGGACAGTTCCAACTCTGTGCATGATGCATGCTTCGTATTGCCCTAGTCTGTGGTATTATGTAGCATGTAGGAAGGAATTTTTTCAGAAGAGTTTGAGCCCTGAAAGTCAAGGCTTTCAGGGAAGGGAGGATCTGCTCTGCCTCCCCTGAGGGGTCTGTCATGCACTCCTCTGTCTTGGGACAGTTTAAACAGTACTGGGTACCACCTGACCAGTTTTTCCAGCCTCCAGACTGGTGTGGAGAGGTGCTGTTGAGTCCTGCCAGGGCTCCTGGGTGAAACAAAGGCCTGTTTGAAGTCATGACTTTGATTTTCTTTCTTTTTCCTTTTGCTGTCCTGTGTTCCTGCGAGCTCTTGTAAAAGCGTTGTGATTTCTGCCCCTTCTGCCTGCCTGCCCCTCTCCTGGGACTGGAGCAAGGAGAGGCAGAGGGTGACATTTGCTGGCTAGGAGATATTCTATGGACTCTGGATCACTGTGGGCAGAACTGCCTGTGGAGGCCAGAAGAAAAGGTGCTTACAGGGAGCCAAAAGACTGGTGTTAGCCAGGGAGGGAGTAAGAAAAATGCTAAGACCAAAATTGGTACACAAAAATAGAGTCAAGATCCCCCCAAACTGGTTTTCTCATTTTTCTTTATATGCAGTAAATTGTCTGGGACCTGAAGCCAGGACATGGAAAGTTGTCTCTCTCCTATGTCCTTCACCTATATAGGCTGCAACTTAAAGAGCAGAAAAAATCAGCCAGCCTGAGCCAAATACCCCCTATCCCTCTCAGATCACCACAGCAAAGTAGGACAGCATGGAATAAAGGGGGCATTCCCACCAGAAAGATCCAATAATGCTTTGGGGAAAGAAGGATTTAAAATGTTCTTTTAATAATAAGTTTTGGTGATTGCTTTGTTCTTTATTTATGAAGGATATTTTGCCTGCAGGGAAGCTCTTTGCTTGTCTGAGTTTATCTAAGAAGATTAAGCTCCAAAAATTCATGACTAAAAAGCTCATCTGTGTTCATCTGTATTCCTCACCTTCAACATGTAATCTGACGAGTGGGTTCGGTATAAATATAGAGATGGGTTTTGACTCGGCTGAACTAAGCCCAAGACTTATCTCCAACTAGCAGGAGGTGGAAACACTGCTGGGATGGTGTGTTTGTCAGCAGGAGTTGTAAACTGTTGTATGCCAGCACACCGACATTCTGTAGTGTTTGTCTAGCCGGTCTGTGCAGAGGAGGAGAACAATGCTCGTGTAACAGGATCCACTCAGGAGTCTTTGGTGGATACCCTGACAGTTCAGTTCAAGAAGAAGATGGCAAAGGGGTTTCTGAGAGCCACTACCTAACACGCCTGATGTCAGTTCCATGCCCCACTGTTCTTATGCTGTCTGGGCATGGAACAGGGAATAAGAGTTATTTGCAAGGAGACATCTGCACTTGCTGGTTTGACAGTGCACGTTGGGATGTGCCTCGGTAAGAGGCTGCAGGATTGTCCTTGTAGGTTGTCAGTTCAGTTCTGTTCCCCCAGTGCATAGCTCCTGATGCAGAGGGGAAGCAGGCAGTGGGTTAATCCAGGCTGGCCACCTACCCCTGCCTGGTCAAGCTGCTTTGTTCTCCCCATGGAATCCTTTATTCTTGGTCACTGAGTGCTCAGTTTTTACCTTTCCCTGTACCTGCCTTTTGAGGACTCACGAAAATGAGCAAAAGGAAGGAGAGAGGAAGTATCTTACTTCTAAAATCTTACTCTACCACCATGCAGGTTCTTCACTATGCAATGCTACAGACCTGAAAACCTGTGACGCACAATTAACTGCGTTTAAAATGTTACCCAGCATCAATTCCTAAAGGCTCTACGATCTAAAAGGAATATGTGCGTCCTGGGTTCCAGAAGTGATCTAATTTTCTGTGTAAATATTCAAACAGATTTGTTACAAAAAATTTATCTCTAAAAATACTGGTAACATTTTGATTACTATGAAGTTTTACAAGGGATTTTGAGTTAACCCCCAAAACTAATTAAGTGAAATTTTCCTAATTTGTTTATTATGTTAATGATCTGAATTAATTTATAGTAATTTAACATGTATTACTAAAGATTTATTATGTTTCCCACCAAATGACTTAAGAGCTATAAATCCCATGGTTAACTGTAATTAGTAGAGACATATTTATCGAAAGGGATAATTACATCTGATAAAAGTTCTTCAGTTAGGCTTAATTAAAACAGATTATTCCCCAATAAATGAAAAGTAAATATGGTAATTACTGCATAGATATTCATTGAAAAAGTGAATATCTCAGCTTTTTAATTTTCTAAAGGGGTGGGTAACTCAACTGAATAACTGATTGTTTCTCAATAAAGGGTAATTAACAATCCCTAGGAAACAGATATTTTTATAGGAGTAAACATTTTGCTAGCTAATGACTAAAGAGTAGACACTAGTCAGAAAAATCAACCATTAAGTTTTTTTGGGTTTTTTTTGAGTGGACTGTTGCTGCTTTGAACTAATGAAGAGCATGCTAGGAAAATTATATTTTCTTACAATAAGACTGCTCCCAGGTTATCTAAGTAGCAGAACTGAGGAAAACCCACAACTTTCGCTGTTGACAATATGGACTATAGTTTCTTGGGCATACACCAAATTTACAGTGGTTTCTGATGTTAAAAATTTCTTTAGTACACATCACTGCACATGAGGAGATTAGATTGTAAATCTGTTTTTACATAATTTATTAGAACACTCTGTTAAAAGCACTTTCTGCAGAGCTGTCACTTCTAAATCAGATTCAAAAGAGGGGTCAGAGCTGAGAGTAGCAAAAATGTAAACATGCAAAACCAGATCCTTTTCTTGGCTGAAATTACTTATTAAAAGTACTTGGAGACATGGGGGAATAAGTGGGCTCTAACTCCTTGATTCACAGTTGTCTGGGTATAGATGAGTGGAAACAGAGACATTTAAACTCAGATAATTGCCACAGAATGTGGCTTTCTACTGAAGGATTAGGACAGCGTTTTGGCTGGAGGAAGGGTTGTTTTTCCCCATAGTACTTAAATTTTCCAACATTATTAATATGCTATGTGAATTGGCTGCAATTTGGCTTTTCAGTGAGAGCTACTGCTGTGTCTCCTGGGATTTGTAATTGTGGTGGTACACAGTGAAGGATATAAAATTTTGGGACTGTGTATATGAAGTACTTCCAATTGTAGGTTGTGAAAGGTTTTGCGGATGGAAATATGTGAGTAAGCTCAGGCAGCTGACAACTGTGGTTGCCCAAGTCCTCTGGGAGCACACTCCAAGGTCTAGCAGGGAACTGTCCCAATAAAACGTTGATGAGCAGAGTGGCTGGGGAGGAGTGGGGGTTCACTGGGATGCAAAATTACTGAGTGAAAACTTCTTTCAGGTGTATCTTGTTCACGTGGCCAGAAGGTCTGGAAGGAACTGGTGGTATTTTGGTGAAGAGTGTGTATGCTAAGAAATGAAGATTTTGGTGGTGTGATGTACACTGTTTACAAATTTAGATCGAGTTCTTTCAGTAACTCATAATAAAGCAGAAACAGAAACTTAGAATATGTCAGAGCTCTCTTTCACAGGTGGCTGAAGCACTCTCTGCTCCTGCAGGCACTGCCAAGCCCATGAAGGGGCTCAGACCTGTGATGTGGCAGGAGCCTTACCCCAGTGCAGCATCCCCATGTACTCTTTCCCACAGCAATCAAATGAAACATTTCACTTTGGCATTGCACAGCCACACTGCATCAAGAAAAACTTTTCAACCTGTTGTTACAAAGAAGCATTTCTCATGAAAAGGTGTGACCTGAATTTCAAGGTTAAACAACAAAAAAAATAAATTAAATAATCCATATAGTGAAGCCAGGATTATTTTCTTTTGGTCAAATGAAATGCTCTGGATCAATCCAAAATGAATTTTGCAGAAATCCCCCAACAAGTATTTCAGGTTGAGCAAGACAAGTCCCTTCCATCTCCTTAACATGTTTTTCATTGATCACTTCCACACAGAGAGCACAGGGTGAAAGTCAAGACTGGGGTCAAGAGGTGTACCTTGAAGTCGTAGGACGGAAGGAAACAAACAGGTTAGGCTCATTTACTGAAAGGAGCTGATTTCTACAGCTGCTATTTAAGAACAGATTTTGGTTTTTGCAAAAACAATCCCTGTACACAGGAGGAGGGTAGAAATCTTTGAAATCTCAAAGCAATAAAAGGTTTTTTTTCTATTTTGAAATGAAATTAACTGAGGCACAATATTAAATTAGACTAATATGCTGCATTCTTGGCAAATATAATTGCACAGACCTTGTGTTTACCTGCTTTTTAGACAATTCATGGTTTATGTACCTGTAACAATTTGACATATAGCTGATAGTGATAAACATAATTAATGGTAAAAGGTGAAGAGATATTTAATTCAAACTGAGTTATAACTCCAGCATACATTCCTTATTGCTTGCCACTTGCACTAGGAGCATTTCAGCAAGTCTGTGTAATATAGGACAACTTTTACAGCTTGAAAACCCTGAAAATGCAGATGGAAAGGTTTGTGCTTCTGCTTTTGCATCTAGAAGAGAGTAAAAGGAAACAGTTTGCCTGGACTGCTCCTCATTTTCCTAACTTGCGGGAAATTATTTAGGAGAATATTTTTCAGGTAATATATCCTTGTTTTGCTGTGGATTGCAGACCATTTCAAGGAACTCAGGACCTTTTGAAAAGCTGATTTTGAAGTTCCCTTTAGTGAATTGAGCAAGGGCACTCAAAATAGTACTTAAATTCCAATGCTGTTGGAAAGGCTGCGATATGAATCTCAAGGCTGAATTACGTGTGTGTGTTCTAGGTTTGCTATGCAATTTGATCATTGTCTTTAGAGATCATCAAGATTAGCAGCTTTTCCAGAAGAGATTCACTGTACCCCTGCTCCTCCACTAACATCAGTCCTGGTCCTTGGGAGCTCAGTAGACTTTGTTCTATGGTATTTGACTCCCTGCTCATGTAAGAGAGAATTACTCTGGAAGTGACTCGTACAAAGTCAAGGAAAAACCACAAGCTAAAGACACCAAACATGACTGCATCTCTCAAACAAGCCTGGTGATACACTACAAAACAGAGCCTGGACTGAGACTGAAAAAAGCTGTACAATGGAGGCTGTGATTTCTTCAGAGCAAAGAGAGAGCTGGTGCTTGCTGTATGAAGTAGCTGAAGAACCTGATTGTCGTAGTTCAGTGTTGGTGGATTCTTGGAGTTTAATTTGGACTAAACCACAGAGGACTTGGTTCACTTTAAATTGTGAGGAAGAGTTTGTATCTTCATTTTGACAGGCTGTTTTCCATGTTTTCTCTGCTGTGTCACCTGGGTGATGAACACACGCCAATGAATTTTTTTTTTTTTAAATCAGAAGAGTTTTATTTATTATTCTTTCATTTTTCCTATACTGAATGGCAAAGACAAGACATTTCAGAATGGTGAGTTGGAGAAAATCAATATATGTGTATAGATATGCTTGTGTTTCCTCTTAAAGACTTTCCTGTCTTGACATTGAGTTTCATCTGCCACTTTATCACCCCATATTTTTATGTGCGAGATACTCAGAACCTAAATTGTCTGTGAGGTATCTGGACCAGTTTTGTATATTCAGTAAAATTTGTCACTTGAGGATTCCCATCAGTTTTCCTGTCACCTGTGAATGCAGTGAGCAGATCCCATGGGACAGATGGTTCCTTCCTGTGCTGGGTTTGCTGCCTCTGGCCATGTTAGTGGGCTCAGGAATATCATGGTGTCTCATCCCAGGACACCTGAAGCTCTTGAAGAGCTTTTCATGAGGAATATGACCCATATTTCGGTCAGCTTTTCTGAAGTAGAGGTAAAATAGTTCACCTAGGTCATTCCTCCAGTTTATTTGTGAGCCAAGATTTCTTTCAATAGCCATGTTGGTGCATTCTCACAGTTTTATTTATTTAAGTGCCTGCTTATTATTTTCTTTGTTGCAGTTTTAGCGACCCAGTTAGATTTAAAGGACCTAGCTCTTTTAGTCTTCTGAAAAGCCTGTTAAAAATTGCTGTCATTTTTTTCATTTCTCCCTGTCTTTAATACTGAACTGAAGATAAGTGATGGGGTACATGCCACAGTAAGTGCTTTGGCGATTTCATATCCAGTACCGTGTTGGTGCTGGTAACTTGTTACTAGTAATTTTATTCATTTATTCTGAAACTTCTCTTACTGACATTTCAGTTTGACACAATTTCTCAGACATATTTCCTGTGCAGAAAAGAAAAAAATCCAACCTGACAAAACCCCACAGAAACCCACTCTGATATCAGAACATCCTTAATCTGTTCCATCAAGAAAGCTGATGCAAAGAATGCAGCTATGGCTGGATTTTTCTCCCTCCTTTTTTTTTTTTTAAGTTAATTTTTGCAATGGTTTTATCTTCTTTCAATCTTTCTTTAATAGCTCAATTTCTTATCAGCCCTGCAGATTCTTTGGTAGGATTCCGTTTTGAGTTGTGGATTGAAAAATTTTTTGCTATTTACTTTTCGTGTCTTTGGCATGTTGATTTGTTTCTGTTTGTTAGATGTATTTTTGGCTACTTTCTTAAACTTCCTATTTAATGTTTTGGAGTTGAACTTTCAAACAAGGACCTCTTATTAGCCCTTTTTCTTTATTTTTTTATCCTGTTTGACCACATCACCAATTTATTTAATCTTTTTTGAAAGAATAAATAGAAAATATTTCTTCTGAACGTCTCCTGTGGTTTACTAAATAGTTCCCATGCCTCCCATAAATGCCTTGCCTTTTATCTGCAATTTCTTAGTTTCCTAATAATAATTTTTAGGCAGCTCTTGTTTTTAGTTAAGCATTACTGTAGCTCTAATCTTCCTTATGGCATCACTCAGTTACATTGTGAAGAATATTGCTGCTGACCCTCCTACGCATGTTCGCCATTTCAGCTCAGAGGAATTTTCTAGAATAAATACTTTCATCGCAAGTATTTTCCCAACTACATGTTGGCTGCTTGCTCTCTCTGATCTTGCATCTAGAACAAGCAGCTTTTCTGGGGTCTCCAGTATCCTGTCTCCTTGTAGTTTTGCCTCCTGGACTTCCCTCCTGTCCCTCTTGGTCTTGCTGATACCCTAGCTTGATGTCACTACTAACTCTTCTTCAAGAGTCTGCTGATGTTCCCACACCCAGCCGCAGGATGTATTTATTACTATTTATTACTTTAGTATAGTGTGCTTATATCATTCACCTTTTAAAAAAAGTAGGGAATGTTTGAAATATGTCTTGGAGAGGAGAGAAAAAGGTGCACTGGCTGCTTCTTGTGTGGAGAAATGTGGGAGGTGTTAGGAATGGTGTTTTCCTTAGAATTCTATTTAAAAGCACACAAAGCTTGGGCTTTTATCTAAGAAAATGAAAGAAAGCTCCTCTTTTCCTGAGCAACTCTACTTGTAAATGAAAAGAGCTTACCCTAATCCCTGCAGCGAGAGGTGATAAAAACCAAGAATCCAACAAGAAGACGCCTTTTTCTGCAGCAGCACAAGAATCCTTGGGCCACTTAATTACTCCTTTCTTCAGCAGCTTAAATTACAAAATCTCTTGAATATTCTTGACCTATAGTCGAAGAATATGACTACTCATCCTCAGTATTACATTTCCTTATGGAATGCCCCATCCTCTGGCAGCAAAAGGGTCATTGTAAGAGACTTAATAGTGCCTGAAGGTCTAATAACCTTCGAGGGAAAAAACAGCTTGAAGACAGTGATTGCTAAAAGCCACAGCATTTCCTTTGACATATTACGCCAGGCAAGGCTGGCCTATGGCTGTTATTGAATTACTACTATATAGGAAGAAGCAATGAATTGATCTTGTGAGTTTATTTTTCAGAAAATGTTTTAATTTCAGAAAGCTTTTCTTTGTACCAAACAGGAAGGAACACATAAACTGAAACTTTCTTGGAAGTGTAAGTTAAAGTACCATTTTAGAAACTGAGGGCTAAAATACCATTTTAGAAATTGAGGGCATGTTGGAACTTTTTATTTCTTTTGTGATGTGTCAGTAATAAATCATAATATGGCATGCATAATATTGTCTTACAAAATATCCTACTCCTTTTAATTGGGACTGTTTAATTCTTCAATTTCTCTGTGAGATATCAGAACTGATTTAATTTTGGGAAGACTGTCCAGATATGCCTGATCAATGTGAATAGTTCTCTCCTGTCAAGGCAACGCTTTGTGTTTGTGAGGTTGTTCTTTGCACATTTCATAAACTCTGGTAGCATGAAGTCTGAGTGATGACTTTTGAACTGTGTGTTGTGGGTTGTAATGCCAAAAATGCGTTATTTTCTATAGTTTGTTTTATGTGTTAGTGGTGGTGAAAGCCATGGGATTGCCTCAGATTGTGTGAGCAACCTCACAAGTCACTTCTAGCAACCTTGGTCTCACTCAAGTTACACTAACCTGGCTTCAGGACAGAAATCAATCTAAATGCAAATCTGATTTCTTTAAGCTGTGTTTCCCTCATTAATTTCCTTCTTTCCCTTGCTTTTGCACACACACGACTGGTCTTTTGCACACATGCAGATAACAGTCTAGTACATGCAGATAAATTATAAACTAATCAATCTCCGTGCCTGGAGGAAAATAGAGAGATTGTTTATTTCCATACATAATTACTCCTTACTAAAGGAGCAACAGAACTTTTGACAGGACAAATTATTTTCTTGCGTAAGTAATAAGAGAAAGTGACAGGAACACATAGGGAATGAATGGGAGCACAGCAAAACTCTTTAGTGAAGAGGATAGGTAGTTTTTGTGGTTTTTTTTTCTACAGAGGTATAGGTGATACTGCCAATGTTCAAAGGATAGAAAAGTGATATAGCATAAGCCCGTATAAGCAAGAAAACTCTTCCATGTCATGGTGATAATACCACGGGGAAAACCTGCATACCAAAATGAACAGAACAACCAGTTAATACCCACTCCAGGCTGATATATCCTGGAAAGCAGAGGGACATTCAAGACTCTGGTTGATAGCACTGAGATGGTCCAAGTTGGACAGGATCAAAGACACAGTGTATATATTCACAGGAGTAGAAAGTCCTACTGTAAATAGGTAATGCTCTCCCTGGAAGGACAGGAGATGAAATACTAAGTGGCTGAATACAGGGAAATACCTTCACTGCTCAGCAGCTGTGAGCAGAGGAAGGATGCTCTGTGTCTTTACCAAAAAACTGAACAGCAGAGCCAGGAGCTGAGCAATGCATTCCTGTGTGTTCAGGCCATGCCCACTGAGCCATTCCCCACCTCTGACCCACAGATCCAGTGGTGCCAACATGTTTTCTATGTAAGAAAATGACTAATCAAACTCTGCAGAAATTGCAGCTAGATGAATGAGGACTTGAAAGAATGAACCACTTTTCCTCTCATTTTTCTAAGAAACAAGAGGACTAAAAATGTCAGTTTTGCTAAGTTGATTTAAGAGAAATCTTGAATTCTTTGTCTGACAAATAAGAAGCAAACTGAGATAAAGTCAGAGAGCAGGTAGGGAATGCGTAACAGAATGCATTATAAAAATGCAGGAACAAACAGTGATTTACTGAGGGCTGTTACAACAAAGTGACTTACCAATTCATAAATTCACAGTAAGCTTGCTTTTGTATTATCTCTGCTATCACCAGTCCTTAGGACTGATAAGGCACAGCACAAGTAATCTCCAGTCCTTTCAGTCTTTGTCACCTGAGTCGCAGAGTTCCTTTCTTTTTGCTCATGCTTCACTTTTCCCCTTCTGCAGATGTTTGCTGCCTTTCTGTCCATCCTTGCAGCCCTGAGCTGAGCACAGGAGAGACAGGAAAGGCCTGTAAGCTGCTCCTGCACCTCAGTGTAGCTCCCAGCCACTCTTTCCTCACCCGATGACTTTGGCTGAGGGCAGCACCATGAACACAGCTGGGGGACAGGCATATTTGCCGTCCAGATCATGCTGAAAGATAAGTGCTGCCAAGACAATGCCTTCCCTCTGATTTTACCTAGCAGGCCTTGCAAGCACTCCTGAGCCACAAAGTGCAGTGTGAACTTCCTTTGCTGTTTCACAGAAAATCAGTCTTTTAAAGCAGACCAATTACAGAAATGTTTACATCATTTCTCCACTGCAGCTAACATTAAACATTTAAGAGCTCTGCTCATGCGCCAGACTGGAATCCAGTCCTATACATGCTGGGAGGGATCACTGACACATGCCAAAATGGTCCTTTAGGAATCACTATAGAGCAAGAAGTGGGAAAGCAACTGGCTAGAAGCCCTGCCAGGAGCTACAGGCTGCTGAGCAAGGGAGCCTTGGCATCCCATGGACAGGACTCTCTGAGGATGCACGAGAGAGCAAAAATTCATTAAGAACCCAAGCAATGTTCTGGCTTGCTCCATACTCTCTGCCTGGAATGACCTGTGGAGAGAGGCATGAACAATCGCTTAGCACAATAAAATAGCAAGCAGCCTGCTATTGTGTGAACTGCCTTGTGCTCTCCTGTTGTGTGTCTGGAAACAAATTTGTGATGTGCTGAGGACTTCTGTATTTTTTTTTTTATGTGTTAGTCATGACAGAGAGTGGCTGTAACACGAGGCTTAAAAGCAAAGTGTATGTGCTGCATTATCTTGTGGAAAGGGGAGCAATGCTGCTCAGTGTCCCAGTGACTGGCTGGAACTGGATAGAAGCTGTACCCATCCAGCACCTATGACAGCTTAGACCTTTCCTGGGTAAAGTTGAGCACCTGAAATGCTGAGTCACTGGAGAAGGGAATGAATTAGGGCCAAAGGAATGAAAGTCACATCTGCTTTGCTGTCCCTGGTGTCACCACGAATCTGCAGGCTAATTTATCTTCAAGCTTCTTAACCTGCTTGGAGAATACTCACAGTGCAGCTGTACTGACCCAGGGCCAAGGAGAAGAGGGGCTGGGTAGGTGCTGTGTGCAGGTAGCCCCTGCTCAGCTCTCGACTGCTGCAGCTCTGCAGTGCTGCCTGGCTGGATGCAGGCTGAGGACCCAGGGTGAGCTGGGTGATTCTGTGACAAAGATCTGGGTCAGAGCTCTCCACGGTATTTAGCTGATCCTCTTGAACATCAGGAGTGAGGCTACATCTGGAAAGAATCATTACTGAAGCACAGTTTGGCTTTTTCTTAGTGGCAAACCCAAATCTGAGGGATGAGCATAGGACAGTGTTCAGCCCCTACCTATGTTAAAAGTGTTACGCTGCTCTGGTTTCACAGACACTGAAATAATTGCTAAAATTATAAATCAACCCTTTCATAACACCAAGCTGATTATTTACACTGTGCCAAGACAAGTCTTTCTCTTAAAATTCTCATGGTGCTTTTGAGTAAGATGAATCTTTCCTGCTGTTTGCATGAGATGGCAAAAGCAAACACATCATCACCTTTAATTCAGAACAGACAGGTTTAATCATAGCTGAATTTTACACCAGCGCAATTTTATAAATTTCCATCCAGTTACTGAAGATTTGTACCTGCTGAAATGGAAAAATGCCTGCTTGATGTGTAGATTAAGGCTTGGGAGCAAGGAGAACAGAAATGTGAAGCAGAAGCTGTTCCATGGGAAAGGAATAGAAATGAGAAAGAAGAAGAATTATCCTGCTTTAACCTAATGTTGTTAATCTATATTGCCCATTATAATCTCGAGTGTCCTGCTTAGTGAAGTATGCAATCTGTAGTGCTGGTTCCTGCACATGCAGTGTATCTAATATAAAGGACTGGCTCAACATCCATCATAATAATTACTGTGTCATAATTTTCTGCCCTTCCTACCTCTGTTGCAAAGAGATAGAGGAGGCCTTTCAAGCATTTGAGAATTCTTGCTAAAAATTTCTCATTTCTTTTTATAATATGGAAATCTGTATTTCTGCCCTATTTATTTTGCAGGTTTGACCTGAAATAATGAAATATACTTCACTGGGGGATGTAGAAACTTAATTTGAATATCTGAAACTGTGTCTATTTAATTTAATATCTGAATTTGCTCTGCTGCACTTAATGGGAGCACTAGGCATACTAGAGGTTTCATTTGAAAAATGCTTCCCCCCCCAAAAATCCTTAATTCAATGATCCACAAGTTCAGAGACTGCTTGACTCTGAAGTTATATATTAAGAGGTTACACATGATCATTGCAGTTCAGAGTAGTTAAGATTTGATCTCTCTTTAAGTGTTTTGTATCAAAGGAGATGAAGCAATGAGCACTCACCCATCTGTAGACAGCACCACTCAAAGCTGGTGTTTTGGGCCCAAACTCGTGCATATGTGCTTGCAGCACCTTCTTGGCTTGATATTTTAGTTTACATTGTTAATTCTCATAGCTGTAAAATAGAGCTTGAAAGTGTGATGTGCGTGAAACCAGCCTGATCAACATGCACAGGACTGCAGCTGCGCTTGGCGGGTCCTTGCTTGAGCAGGAAGGGTTGGGCAGCAGCTCCTGCCAAGCACATCCAGCCAGGGAAGATGTGTCTGTGTGGGCAGCACAATGGATGAACAGGGCTGTCCCTGTTTCTGCAGGAGTAGCTGGTGCCCAGGGCTCTCTGCACTGGACCCTCAGTGCACTAGTGCTTTGCTGTTCGTGTGTTTTTCTACAAGGGCCCCCAGGCACGTTTTTAATGTCACTGATAAGAGGCATTAGTGATAAGTGATACTTTGCTCTGGTTTCTCTGTTGTTTAGGGCCACCATCACAATTAATGAGTGTTTTTTACAGGAAAGACACTCCAGCCTGCAAACCAA
Organism: Rhagologus leucostigma; assembly: GCA_013397725.1. Taxonomy (NCBI): domain Eukaryota; kingdom Metazoa; phylum Chordata; class Aves; order Passeriformes; genus Rhagologus; species Rhagologus leucostigma. Next base: position 610,052 of record VZTD01006077.1, read on the forward strand.
TGATTTGTGTCTGTGTTTGGAATGCCTTGGTGAAGCCAAAAACCAGCGGGTGGGACCTGAGCCAGGACACAGGACAGTACATTCAAAGACCCTAAACTGTATCGAGTGATACCTTTTGGAGATTAAAACGGCTTGCACTTTTACTTTAGTACTTCTGTAAGGGAAGTCCACATAAAGGCTTTTATTACAGAAAAATATAATTCCATCACTGAAAAGCAATAAAGGTTTCTTTGTAAATGTACCGTAGTAAGTGTTACTGAAAAAAATACAAAGTCTCAGTTCCGCAAAGGGATTTGCTTGACAGAAAATGTAATTGGGATCAAGACCTGAACCGACCTGTTCTATACTCCAGTTGTGTGGTTGGTTTTGTTTATACATTTTGGTTTTATTTTTAATTATAGAAACATTTTCTGCCTCTAGGTGTTTTTAAAATTGCAGCTTTTTGATGTGTGGGTGCAGCAGAACCAAAGAATAGCTTTGAACTGTGCTTAGGAAGCACAGCTAACATGCTCAGCTATTGAAAGAAAACAAAATAGTGGAGAGTCATGTAAGCACCAAATCTTTCCATTAAGTCTGTGCAGTTTACTGGTAATTTCTTTGGTTTTAAGAACTGTCATCTTTTGCTTGTTGTGCACTTCTTTTTTCATGTGCTGTTGTATGCAACAGCTCTGGAAACTACGCCTGTGTATCCACCTTTACACGTGAGTTGTCTAACCAAGAGCTGAGTAGAGCCTCACTGAGGGTAGAGTTTCATTTTTCTCTTAACTCTGTTGGGTGGTTGTGTGGGGACCGTGTGCCTGCCCAGGCAGAATTCTGTCACTGCACAAAGTGTGGTTTCTGCAAAACACATAAAAATAGTATTATCTTTCATTTCTCTCAGCTACACTAACCTTAACAAGTAGGAAAAAAAAGATCACACTAACCTTAACAAGTAGGAAAAAAAAGATCAAACAAGAATGTGATATTTAAATTGATGATATCTCTCTTAAAGATATAAAAACTGATAAGCTTGGATATGAGCCCTGAATATCCCACTGTGGGCTGAGCTGCCATCTCCCAACACAGCCCGGGAGAGGTTTTTCTACCACAGAGGAAAATTCAGCAGCCTCTGTATCAAATGTTGAGCTCAGCTGCAGCTGTCATTAAGATTAAATTTTTGTACATCTGAATATTGAAAACCTTTTAAACTCACCTAATATTATTCTATTACTGGAACAAATCTAACAGCAAATTGGAAAAAAAAATAGGTTCCTTCTAAAAAATATGCCTTCCTCATCCATTTTCAGCTTCAGCATTATGTAAAGATGACAGTTATCAGCTATGTAGAAGAGCAGCTATATTAAATGTTAAATAACCTTTAACAGCACCAAATATTTAATCATAAAAATTAAATTGACAGTGGTGTTGTTCACCTAGTATCCCCTCGAAAGCCTGACAGCATCATTTCTCACATATATTGATAAGTACAAGACATCCATAAAATCGTAGGCTCTGTAGCTGCCTATTTATGAGAGGCTATCTAAAACTCATTCATTGCAGGTAATATCAGTAAGCCAATTCAGCTTAGTCTGATAGCTCATAACTTTTCAGACTGTTGTATTTACTGAGCCATGGACTATCCTTTCTTCAAGCGTACTTGAGAAAATAACTTGTACTATAAGACTATGTCTTCTCAAAGTACAATTAAGTGCTTTAAAATGAACTCCGAAACTGCAAATTCAAAGCAGTATTAGACCTAGGTAATAACATAAAAAATATTGCTTTAATAATGCTTTGAAAGTTGCACTGAGTATTGGCAGTATTTTTCTATTTGTAGCAACCCACCCAGAAAATCATCAGAGGGAGCTTGGTGCCAGGCTTAGGCATGTTTCACAGGGTGGCAGAAGTCCCTGTAACAGAGCTAATAAAGCTCCACATACAAATGGAAGTTATTGCTCAGAAGGTGATGTACATGACCGTGAGTGGAGAATCAGCTTTACAGGGAGCAGCAGCAGAGACAGACCACTCCATTTGGTGGATGTGAAAATGCCTGGCCAAATTCAGATCTCCCAAGCAGTGAAAGCAAGTCTGTTGATGGTGTTGATTACCTGTATCAGCTGCTGACTTGTAGGGTTTGTTGTAGAGTTTGGTCCTGGTCTTGTCAAAGTAGAAGCAAAATTTTGTGTTTCTAGAGCAATCCCTTACTATGGAAAAGTCTCATTTCATGTCCGATATTCTGTCAGCACAGCAGATATGTACACAATAGAAACTCTCAAGTAAAACTGTCCTCTAAAAGTTCTGGTGGTGCTTTATTGAAATTGGCTTGGACAGATTGTTTTTATTTGCAATTAGGGAATAGGATTAAAACCCCATAGCAAAACTCCCATTGAACTTAATAATCTTTTCACTTAGGATAAGAGCTATGTATAGAATTTGCTTGTAAATAAACAGAATCATCAGGAGACTTTTAAATATTAGCAATTATTAAAGTGAGTCAAATAAAATCACAAATGCCCAGAACTGAAGCTTGAAACCAAGGCAGAATTTGGGCAGTGATGTTCCTAGCTGGGGGACCTTCCCTTTGCTCTCCTATATTGCTTTTTCCCCTTGTTCACCTGAATTTTCTGGGGCTGTCAGGGGCTGAAGGTTAAACTAGAGAGGCTTTATTTTCCCTTCTGTTAGCAGTGGTCAGATTTGCTTAGCAATCACTTCTGTCCATAATTCAAGCAGTGAATTGCTGTTTTGGAGGACTTTAGGGTGGAGAATTGTGTTACCAAGCTGTTTCATTATTTTTAAATTTCTGTTTCACTGCTTTCTGGCTTCTGATGTTTAGACAGAATTAGGTTTTGGTACTGAAAACATTTCCCCTGGAGCCTGCAAAGGAGAAGCTGCCTACCCCTGCTTCATGTGCAGGGAGAGGGGAAGCCTCCAGCTACAGGGGGCCAGGATGTCTTTCGGGCTGTGTGAGTGAGTGGCAGAACGTGTGTCACTGGTGTCCCTGACAACTGAAGGCTGCTGAATTCTCTGCTCCCAAGGGACTGAGAGCTGGAGCTGGGGACAAAAGCTCTTTACAAACATGGGAAAATTAGCAGGAGGTAGGTTGAGGGAAAAGAGAGAGAGAGAGATGGTGAAGAATATCAGAGAAAATGCTTGTGATTCTGCCCACAGCAGGAAGGGTGTGCAGTCTGGAAGAGGGGTACTAGTCTGTCCAGGAAATTTTAAGTTATTCAGATGTGAGAGCACCAATCAGAAGATGAAGCAGTGCTTTTAGCCATGGAACTACAGCCCAGCAGTCTCCTTCAGAGATGTGTTGGACTGCACAGGAACGACTCACTTCTCTTGCAAGAAGGAGAGGATTTGGAGTGTGGATGGGTTTTCAGGTTTTTTGTTTTTTGTCTCTGGCATAGAAGTACTGGTGGCAGCAAACTTGTTGTCTGAGAACAAAGGTATTTACAGCAGCACATGAACCTCTTGGCTTGGCGTGTGTGGCGCCACAGCCTTGCCTGCCTCGCAGAACCAGCATCTGACGGATCAGAACCAGCAGTGGCTGACCTGCAAGAGATCAGTGATGGGTGCTCAGACGTAAGGCCTCTGTCAGCCTGATAAGTACCAGGACTGAATGGTGTCATCATCTGCCACATGCCATAAAATTCTGACAGGAGCAATTGTTACCCCAACAAGCAGGGAGAAAAAAAAAAGAGGAGACGTCCTGGACTTGAAGGTCAGAGGAAGGCAGACAAATACATGAAATCTGGATGCCCAGATATGTACAGGGGCTGTGACAACCTGGACCAGAGCAGATGAAAGGTATTCTGTACACTGGTTCCTCACTGGAAGTGGTCAAAGGGGAATAGCAGGTTTTCTGCTGGGAAAGTTCACTGTGAATTGGCTTCAATCAGGCAAATTTGACAAAGACATTTTTTTTTTTTCTGTGGGCTGTCACAGGGTCCCACAGCTGGAGCTGGAGGCCCCATAGTTGTCCCTTTGCCCAGATAGGTTGCTGCTCCTGTGACTGCTGGAGGAACTCACTGCTGTGTGGTACAGGAACCCACAGGCAGAACCTGTGCTGTGGAGCTCAAGAGGGGAAGGGGATTCTCACATTTGATATATTTTATTGTCTTGACTGAATACAAAATTGTGATTTCTGAAATTTTTCACAGCACCACTGCCTTCATTTGGAGTTAGAGTTGTGGCATAACATAACTGCTGCTGTATAATAAACTCAAGTTCTCAAATCATGCTCATCATGATCCCAAAACGCTTTGCCAAAGAGGAAGGCTACTGATTCTATCCCCATTATCTAGATGTAGAAATGATGACAAAGAGAGATGAATCGATTTAACCTGCAGATAAATTGATGTAGTGAGATTGAGCAAAAATGGTCACAGTCCCATTGTCTCTGCAAACTTGAAAGCACAATACATCAGAGGAGCAAGAGCCAGATCTTTGCTTAACATGTCCACCAAATGCTTGATGTTTGTCTTTCTCTGCGGCACGGATGTCACTTGCTGACACTGCTGGTAACACACACAGATGTCTCTCACGGCTCTGTTCTGAGTCTGCGGCAGCTTGTGTGGGGTATTGCTGTACAACAGCTTCCTCTTCTCAGAGTTTGCTGGCTGTTGTGCTTTGTACACAGATTTTATCCTTCAACGCAAGCTGTCTTTCAGGTTGCAGGTGCCCTGTGTACCGTGTGGCTGGTGAGTGGTCAGCTCTCTGACAGGAGTGTGGAACTCGGCCAGGGCATGCTGCTAATGTTGCTGCCTGAGTGCAAAGTGTTCGGGGATCTCTCCTGGCCTCAGGTTGAGATCTTGTTTATGTCCTCTGAAAGGCAGTAGCTTTGGCAGCACCAACGTGCTTGGTCAGGGTGAGCTCAGGCAGACCTGTGTCATCCAAATTGTCACACTGAGACCTGTCTTCATCTCCACATACAGAACAACCTTTTTCTGTTAACAGGTCAGTGGAAGTGAGAGACATTTGGAATCAAAATGACTGGGTTTTGGAAAAACTACTGCTGTTGACAACTGTAGATGTGTTAGAATGATAATGGGTAGCAGGAATGTGCTCAGTTCAAGGAGTGCTTCTCCAGGGAGAAGATGTTGGAACTCCTGCTTGTAGCTGATGGTCTGGCAGGTGAGTGTAACCCAAATACATCATGTTTTGGCTAAACACCCAAACTTTGGGAAGTCAAAATATCTGCAACAGTGAAGTTATAAATATAAATTTAAATATCTGCATGAGGTGAAGTATTTCCACATCCTGGAACTGATTTTTTGTTATTTGAGTCCCTCTGCATAGTTAACCTTGGTGCTGTTACTGCTTCTGCAGCATGCATGTTCCAAACAGTAACAAGATTAATTGTTTTCTAAGCTGGTAGCACATCTCTTAACATATGCAGTATGCAGGAACCAGGCAATAAATAACTAAAAGAAGCCTATGGAGCAGCAGCTCACGCTGAGGATTTTACTGAGCACATAGAGAAATTGATTCTGTTAAACTTCGCTTGCTGAAGTGGAAAGTTACAGAAGAGAGAAAAAATGCTAAGAAATAGAGTAGAGACTCATCTTCATTTCAGGATTTTCTCTATAAAATATGCCCATCAGAGGCTTGGAAAGGCTTCCTAAGGAAAAGGAATTTTGGTACAATGTCTTGGGGCAGAGGGAACTGGCACTTGACATGCTGTTTAAGGGGCTGAGGGAAATGCTTAAAAAAAAAATGCTGTCTGTTCCAGATTCTGGTTCAGGGTCCATGTGCAGTCTTTTCTCAGTTAACACTTCTGATGAAATCAGCAGGATGCCAAATGGAGAATGAAATGTCTGCAGGCTGTGAGATTTGGCCCTCGCTACACTGAGGCACTGATCTGAAGACTGTCAGCTCTTGGGCAGATGGTTGTCCCCACAGACACCTCATCATCTCCAGCAGAGCCCTGGCAATCTCTGGGAAAATCCCCTGACTTTTCACACAGGAGAATGAGTGAGAGGACCAGAATAGTCCTTAATGGCCTGAAAATCAATTAATCAAAGAACTAATCTTTCAGTTGCTTCTTTCCAAGGGTGCTCCCTTCCCCTTTTATAATGAGAGCTGTTATAAACAGGTTTTTATCCAATATGTAGTTCATGCTCTTCGTGTGCCTCTTGACTCTCTAAAGGGAAGACCTCCACAAGGCACAAGCTTTCATGCATGGAGTGTTTGCCAGAATCATGGCTGGACATTTGCAGGTGTATTTTAAGGATGTATACCAAATTGATCTCAACCTGAGCCATCCTAAATAAAGAGAAATATGTTGCTGTTTATTTTTTCTTACTGTGTTTTTAAGTGGGCAATAATAGCAGTCATTCACAGCTATGATATGTTCTTGGAGCTGCCAGAAGGGCTTTTCTACTAAAATGAAAACTAGTGAAATAGAAGATCCCCTGCTGCAAATATGTGCATAATTTGCTGTGCTCAAAGGCTGATCCCCTTGATTTCCTGGGCTCTGTTCCCAGCTCTGGGATGGAAGGAGCACCTTTTAAAGGTTCTCTGTTCCTCCTCTTCCCTGAGGTATTGCCTTGCAGTTAGTGTGCCTAATTTGTAGCTTATCAGATGAAGGAGAGGAACAATCACGCAATCACAGAATATGCTGAGTTGGAAGGGACCCATCAGGATCATCGAGTCGAACTCCTGGCCCTGCACAGGACCAGCCCCAAGGATCCCACCATGAGCCTGAGAGCATTGTCCAAATGCTTCTTGAACTCTGTTAGACTTGGAGCTGTGACCACTTCCCTGAGGACCCTGTTCCAATGCCCAGCCACTCTCTGGGTGAAGAACGTTTTTCTATTATGTAACCTAAGCCTCCCCTGACACAAATTCAGGCCATTCCTTGTCATGTCTTGACAATTTTGTAAATTGGCTACTCAGGCTCCATCTAGTTCACCCCTCCACTGCTAATGGCTGGGTGCCCTCAATCAGGGGATGTCCCTGATCAGGATCCGTGTCCCTGATCCGCAAACGTGTCCCCATGGCTGGCTACAGACAGACCCGTGCCCTCTGCACGCTGGCTGGCTGCTCGTGAGACAGCTCCTGCATGGGAGCCATTGGCATGGTGCTGCCCCCCTGAGCTGGGCTCTGCTGAGCAGCTGAGCATGGCCCAAGCACAGCAGCCTGTTCATGGCTTCCAGGTCCAAGCAGATCCATAGCCAGCCAGCACAAGCAGGGCAGCTTGTGTCTGCCTGCACCTATACATGTATAGGCTAGACCCTTAATCTTCCTGTGCCTCAGTTCTGTCAAAGGCGTCTAATGGCCCACTGCATCATGGAGGTAGGATGGGATAAAAACCCATTAATCATTGCACAGTGCTGAGACAGACGGGTTTCATTCCCAGAAGAAGTACATATATAGAACATGATCATATAAAGCTAACATTAACACATTGGTATCTGTGACTTACATAAACTGATCCCTGAAACCGCAGTTGGATGGTGGTATAGAAGAGTTTCTGGGCTATTAAGTGTTTAATTTGGCAGATACAATTGTCATGAAATGATCTACTCTCCTGAAGTGGCAGAATTGGAGGGTTTGCATTGCTTAGCGTGTAGTACAGGAACAGGAAGGGTAACTGTTAAAAATAAATGGGGTCTCTGAGTGGAGAGGTGTCTGGAAGGCCTCCGAAATGCAGAAAGCTTTGGCTGCTTTGATCTAAGATCTGGCTAATTTCTAGGAAAATCCTCCCCTTGCTACAGAACATTATGGAAAATTGTGTCTCACATTGTAAAGAAAGAGATTTATCTGGGAAGGTATTAAAGGCTTCTGTTCCACAGCTGTCATCTGGGAAGATAAAGTATTGATTGACCCTGGTGTTGGGTTTGATAGGTTGCATTGGTGATTACAGTATTGATTTGTTTCCCATAGTCTGTTTGCTCTGTGCAAAGCTCTCTTGCAGCAAGAATTAGTCTGACTTGCCACTTGCTGCATGTTTTTCAGGAGAGGAATCAGGCAGAATTCATTTTTCACCAGGCAGTCTCACAGAGTAATTAACTGAAAGGAGGCTGGTGAGAATTCCTGAATTACCCAGGGAACACAGCAGTCAGAGGTTTTTTTCAGGCACGTGTAAATAAAGAAATTTGCATTCTCCAAATATATAAAGCAAATACTGTATTTGAAGGGAAATGTGTAATTTTAAAAAGCGCAGAAATATAAAAACAGCTGCAAGCAGTTTCAAAGACTGGCTGCCACAGCTAAGGTAGAAGGAAAATCTGCAGAATAGCTGCTGAGCTGCCCCTTGCCCCCCTGAGCTTCCCATGTCAGTTCACACCCTGGCCTGAGATTTGCAGATGTCTTGTCTTGCCTTGTCTTGATCTGCCTTTATCAGCAACTATTTCCTAGGGCCTGAAGAGCTGATGTTTGATGCAGGGATGTGCAAAGGAGTTGGTCTAAACCCAGAAGTTGTTCTTTTCTAGTTGTGCAATGAATTCAAGTTGCACATGGAATGCAGAATCCAAATGAAGGCTCCACTGCTGGAAGGTGAGGGCCATGAAGATGATCACAGGGCTGGAGCACTGCTCCTGTGGAGACAGTTTGAGAGGGTTGGCAGTGTTCAGCATGGAGAAGAGAGGGCTTCAGGGAGACCTTGTAGCACCTTCCCATACCTAAAAGGGCTACAGGAGAGCCGGAGAGGGACTTCTAAAAATGGTATGAAGTAATAGGACGAGGGGTAATGGCTTTAGTGGATTTAGATTAGATATTAGTAAGAAATCATTGTGAGGGTGACGAGGCTGGAATAGGTTGCCCAGGAAAGTTGTGGATGCCGCATTCCTGGAACTGTTCAAGGCCAGGTTGGATGGGAGATCCTTGAGCAGCCTGGTCTATTGGATGGCACCCCTGCCCATGGCAGGGGTTTGGAACTGGATGATCTTTAAAAATTCCTTCTAACCCAAACCATCCTATAACTTTATGATGATTCTGTGAAGGTTCTGAACATTGTCTGGAGGTCACAAGCGTTGTTTCTGTAGTGATCATTTATGTCCTGGAAGGGGTGACTGCTGTCCCACGACTGGGATGGGGCCTGTGTCACTAAATGACATCATAGGCCTCTGCAGAAGAGAAGTTTTGCACATGAATTTTAAACTCAGGCTCTTAGTCATCCCATCTGGTATGATGCTAATTAAAAAAGTGAGACCTTTCTAGGCCTACGTGTGTAATTTGAAGAATTAAAGAAATAAACGAACGCAGAATCTGAGGCAGTGTCGCGTGGTGTTGCTGTTGCACTGAACCAAATTTTCATTGGTAGATGATACCATAATTAATTGCTATGCTAATTGTTATACTCCAGAGCACATCTAGAGTCCTTGGGTTTTCTCCCAGTGTAGAACTAGAGGTGAAAATTACTTATCCTCACTTGCTTGACTTTTTCTTGCCTGGAAATAATTAAGAAAAACAAAGAAATGAGAACCTCAGGGGTGAAAGTCTCACTTTGAACAATGTAATGTAGAAAGAGGTAAAGAAAGTAGTAAAAGGAAATGCTGCTTTTTGGTGCTTAAAGTGTATGGTGTGTGCATGTGTATGTAGGCATAATCTGAGGAGCTGGAAGACATTAGAAATGCATGAAGTTTAGCAAAATGAAGGAAAAAACCCTTCAATTTTAAAGAACTTTCTCCCCTTTAACAGCTGACAAGGTGAATGGGACAGGATAACAACTCAGTTGTTAACTTTCATCACAACTATTTCTATAGGGAAAATCCCTAAATTCAAACAATTGTGCCTTTTGTGCAGGGATTAGTCTTAAATTTACCACATAATTTATAATTATCAGTCTATTGCAATGTAATTTTTTGACTTTAGTGTTGAAAGTATAATGCTTTCTGTGAATTTTTAAAGGAGTCATACTATAAACTCATAATTAAGATTGTTAACATCAATAAAGGGCCAGTTTCCTCTCTGTTCTGCTAATTCCAGTCAGAAGTAGACTGCGATTAAGGAGTCCCCTAATGCTGAAGGTGTTGCCAGAGGGTCATGAGCAATTTGCTTCTGTGCCAGATGGGTCTGTACATGCTGGGAAATAGAACTCATTAGTGGTGTCTAGTTTTTCCTTTGGAAATTTCTATATTTTTAATAACAAGTAATATACACTTTGCTGAAAAAGTAAAACTGGAAATAGACATCTGAAATCTGGAGGTGTTTATTTGTCTGCAAAGACTGAGTGTTCTCAGATCAGCTGGGGAAAAAAAAAACCCAAACAAAAAAAACCAGAGTTGTGATTGGATACCTGAGAAAAATAAAGACAAATTCATTAAAGGAGGAACCATCAGTGAGAATTTTAATGTCAAAACATCTACTTCTTTCTGAAAGAAATCTTCTTGCTGAATGTCCTGAAATGCAGCGTGGCTGAGATAGCAGCATTGTCTCATCGTAGGGAGCTCAGTATTTGAGTGAGGGCTGTTCTGGTGTCCAGTGGAGATGTGGATGTAGGTCATGTCCCCTTTTCCAGAGAGATTCTGTACTTCCCAGTGTCCATAAAAGAATCCTACTCCCAAGATACAAACATTCCCAATGCAGGAGGTATCTGTGTTCCTATACAGACCTATACAGATTGTTTTCCTGTAGAAAACTTGTATAGAAGAAGGGAAATGGCTCGTAATTTTTACATAAACCTATTTGCTACAGCATGGCCTTTGGGTACCTCAGTGCATCTCTGCTCTCAATATATTGACCATATACACAGTTAGGTGTTCGGTCACCCAGCTGCCAGGACAAATGCCCAATTTATGGACAGACACAGCTATTGCATCTCGCTATCCATGACAATATGCTTCATAAGAGAGAGTTTTATTGTTCTGACAAAGGAACTGTTTTAATGAAGGTCACTCCTATGCAAGGTTAAACTACTATGCAGCATCTCTCCAACCCAGAAATCAATTCATACTGCTGCTTTCCAGGGCAGTGGCAACTTTGGCTTGAAATTTATTCTCCAAATCTTTCAATCAGGCTTTCCTGATCATTATAATACGTGGATATCTGCTGTGTCATGGCTGTGTGATCATTAAATTGGGGGAAAAACCGCTACTGCAAGTATGGTCACAAGCAATTTATTCATTGCAAAATACTGAAGCATTGCGTATCCATTCCGTGTCAGTTGGAGGGCACTGTGCTATATTTGTTGCCATCATCATTATAAAGGTTACAAATGATCTACCTGGAGCTCAGCATATATCTTCTAGGAGGAAGTGTCAACACAAAGATAATGGGGGTGAATTTAGAGTACAGCTTTAAGTACACTTGCTGCTTTTCTCTGTAAGTCGGTAGGTGTTGGTTGGAAACTGCACAAAAAGAAAGTAGTGGAAGCAAGTCTGTGTCAGTAATCTCTCTCTGAGCATTTTTGTTTGGAGGCTGATTTTTTGCTCTTCCTGACACTGACAGCAACTAAGTACAGTAAAAGTGATTTTTTTTTTTTTTTTTTAAAATTCAAGACGTTTTTTTTGGTCCAAATCTTCTTTTGTGTTGTTGTCATGAGGAAGTACATGGAAGGAATAATCAGGAGACCAGATGGCATTTTCAATAGTAGGCCTATTCAGATGTTTTCAAATCTCTGATGGGTTATTGGTTTTAAATGTTAATATGCTTCACTAGTAAATCATTTCTATTCTCTCTTTTTTTTTGATGTTTGCAAAGAATTATGAAATAATTAGATATATTATTAAGAATGGTACCAAAATAAATCAGCATTCAAGCAACAGTGCTAAGTAGTGGCTGTGAGCTCCAGCAAATCTGGATAGGATGATTGTCATTCAAACTGATTAAAAAGTGACAGGCTAAAAAGAAATGCAGGGATGTGTTTTGTGTTGTTATAAACTGGAAAAACTACGGGTGAAACTATGCTGATTAACACCAGTAGACAATGCAGTTTGATATCTGTCATTATATCCTTGCTTCATATAGCATTGCTTGCTTGGAGGAGAATCCATCTGGAGCATCCCCTCCAGCACAGCACAAGAGAACTTGGACAAAATGGTTTGGGTCAAAATGAATATATTCGAACTTTCAAAAGACATGTGTGGTATTAGATGGTAGATGAAATGTTGTGATTTTTTACTCACTGAACATGCTGAGTTCAGTAGAAAGGCACAGTGAGAAGACCAGTCAGAATAGATTCCTAAGGGTTGCTCCCTCGGTGTGTTTACCTGATCATAGATTATGTGGTGGCAGCCATCTGGTTCATTCTTGTTTAAAATGTTACAGGTTCTGGAGGAGGGGGTGGTGCCACAAAGCAGGACACTGGCCTTGCTGAGATACATTTCTGCTGGAGAAAGAGTGACAGACATGAAGCTGTTCTCCACTGGAAAGACAAAAGTGAGGAAGAAAAATAAGCCAACCCAAGGATGAAAGGGAAATCAATCTGACATCACTGAGGAAAATAGCTCAAAGTTGCTATTTCTTTCCAGGAATATATTCTTGGGGAACTTTTTGTTTAAATGCTGTCTCTGTACCAAGCTGAAGACTTCTGAAAAGAAACATTTAGTAATGTTTCTGTCTATGGACATTACAAGACACAAAAGAAGGAATTAAAGAAACTGAGAGAAAGAGGCCTTGGAAAAGGAACAGGGACAGGTGCTATACCAAGGTACAGAGTGCAGTAGGGTCTGCCTTGGTGACTGTGCAAGAGGTGCTTTCTGACCATAGGATGGCTTCTGGACTGCATGTGGCACTTCATGCTATGGATTGGTTGGCATGACAGTATTTGATCAAAGGTTGGACTTAATGATCTTGGAGGAGGCCTTTTCCAACCTTAATGATTCTATGATTCTGAGTCAAGTAAAATACCAGGCATCAAATTGGTAACTGTATATTTAAAGTAGACACCCACGTCCACATTTGAATGTGGTGAGAAACACCTGCAGTACCTCTGAGAAAGACGGTGGGTGCTGGCATTGCCCTAAACAGAGCAGGTTAATGGAAATAGCATTAACACAGCTCTGAGGAGATTCAACAGATCCAGGCTTAAGTTACAGTTTACAGCTGAGGAAAAGCGAAAGAGAGGAAGACCAGGCAGGAGTTTGTCAAACCTACCTTGCCAGGGCTCTGTCTTTGAGTTTGATATGTGTGTCCATCATTGAGGCCTCTTACTGTGTCCATCATTGAGGCCTCTTACTGCTGGCTATTCCAGACATGTTTGGACACAAGGTTCTCAGTGGACTTTAGAAAAGCTTTGGCCCTTGGTAGATACACAAGAAGGCAGTGCTTGGGATGGACTCTCTTGGTGGGGTGTAAGTGGTGGATATGTAGTGAAGGAGAGATGGCCAACAAGGAGGTGCTGCCTGCACAGCAAGGAAAACAAAGCTTTGTGAGTACTCACATTTTCCAGCTTCTTTTCTTCAGCAAGAAACCCTTGTCTTGTGCTGGCCACAGCAACCTCCAGTCAGTCACTGCCAAGATGTATAAAGCACTTTGGTGTCCACGTTGAACATTTCTACACATTCAAATGTTACTGGGTATGTGAGTCAACAATAAAGTTGCCTTAAAGAAGCAGAAATATGTTGTATGCTCTTGTTAAAGCAGCTTGTTCAGAGACATTTGGATCCACAGGGGTTCTTTGCACTTTTCATGATGCGGTTGACAAAATAAGATCAAGCTATACTAAGAAACAGCATCTACTCCGAAAAAACCATCATCACTATACGTGAAGCACAGATGGTGCTTTTGGTACTTGGTATTATAGCTGTTTTTAAGTTTATTGGAGAAAAATATGGATTTTTAAATCTTACACCTGCATGCTGAGAGGAAACATATGTAGAGGCTCACTGAATCCCTTGGTGTATTCTGAGTGGATCGTTACACACTTGGAGATGGAGTTTTCTGTTCTCCCTCACCATGAGCAGTATTTAATTCTGCAATGGTTCTGCTGAAGTCAGAGTTAGGCACAGTGGAGGGTGAAAAGGGCATATGGTTTCTGTCCTGTCTTAGTGGTCTGGTTGCAAAGATAAAAGGCATGTACAGGATTTTTCTTTCATGTGCCCTATGCATATCCCTGTGCATGCACAGACATACCTGCCGCCAAATGCGCATGGCTGTATTTGATGCATTTTTTGTACAGAGGTGTCAGCAGGGTAAACAGAGCAGCTTACAGAGATTAGATCAGAAAGACTCCTGAGAACAGCTTCTTTGCAAGAGCAGTAGATCAAAGCTCACTGGATGTTTAAATACAACTTCATGCAAATATCAGGGAGTTACTGTCCCATCACTGCCTCTGTGCCTTCTGTAGGTATTTTCCATGCTGCTGAGCCAGACTGGTACCTTACCTCATTTTCTGCAATCATGTATGTTTTCGTTTTTCTAGGGAAGCTGTGCCCCCAGTTTGTTTCTGGTCCTCTCAGATACTTTCGGAATAATAATGTTGCTTTTTTAAAATCCATTTTGCTGTATTTCTTTTCCTGCTTCTATGTTTCTTTCCCAACCTTGGTGTGTTCTGGAATGCCCTTATGTTTCATAGAAGGGAAGCTCAGAGTTGTACTCTGCACCCCAAAAGTTAGATCTTCTTAGGCAGGGCCCCACTTTTTGCATGCAGAGAGATATGTGCTTTTGTACTGTAATTTAGATGTGAAATTATCTCTTGGTCCAAGAGGCTGGATGGGTGTGTACACATAATTTTTTCAGGGTACTCTCTTCTCTCTTTCTACTCTTACCAGACTTCCTCTTGGATGCTTGGATAGCTAAGCTAACTCAGAGCTGGGGTCAGCTCTCTGATCCACCAAAAGCTTATTGGGACTCCCTCTGTCTTTGCTCCCAGCTGGAGAATAAATCACTTCTCTAACTCCTCAGAGTACTGTAAGAATAAACTCACTGAATCTTGTGACCCTGTGTTGGGGAGAGCCCCATGAGTACAGTCATACAGGCAGGTTACCCACTGGAGTCCTGTCTGCATGGGAACTTCTTTCCTGTTCCTTGATATTCTTGCTGTGATCATTCCAGAGCCTGTGAAGAAAACCTGTGATTCTCTCTCACAGCTGGTCCTCCTCAGCCTTGCTTGCAATGTGAAAGGTGCATTTTGGAAACTTGATTTTATCTCCATTAAGGAAAAAATTATTATTCTGAGGCACAGCAAATACTCTGGCTTCACCCACCACCAAGATAATGCAAGAGAATGGAAGATTCTCCTTTCACCATCAAGTACCTGCTCCTTGTGAGACCTGTAGTTTTCAGTTTCCCTTTTCAAGAATGCAGTGGGACACCAAAGCAGATTTTTCTTTTCAAATTTTTACCTGTTTTGTGAGCTCTTGGATTTCTTTTTGACATCTTGAACTAGAGGACAGGAATATCAAATAGTACCTCTTCCCCCATGCTAGAATGTCACATTCTTTCCTCCTTGGGCTGTGTGGTCTGCAGGCAGGGTGTTTGCATAGCAAGTGCCTCATCAAGTCAAGGTTAAAACAGGATTATTTATTCCTTTTTCCAACTCAGGATCAAAGTACAGTGCACATTGTAAGGAAATCACATTTGAAACAGCTGAGTTCAATTATCTTCTCAAATAATTGTCAGAAACATGCAGCTGCTTTTGAGGTGGAGGATATTACCTACAGTAAAACCTGACCTTGGACATACTCCCATGGCCCTCTGATTTCAGTGCATGGCTCTTCAGGCAGAATGCAAATCCTGCTGAGGGTCAAATCCAAGCTTCTGAATAGCAGCATCAGTCAGTCATGGGCCAGATACTGCCAGCTATCTGGGACCTAATGTGCTACTGGGATCTTGGAAAAAAGGACTTGTGCCAAGCACACCTGAGTGTAGTTTGCTGCTGTATTTTGGCTTGTGTATGCTGGCCAGTATATATCCTGGGTATGCCAGTCCATCTCTCTGATTCTCAAACCCAAGCTCCTTGTGAGGGCAGTGAATGTTTTCAAGCTTTGGGTGGCTTTGGCTGTGGTGCTGATATCGAGGGGAGCAGGCCTGCAGGACCCCTGCTAACACTGCTGAAGAGGGGTTGCTGGTTCCTCTGGGTTTATATCTCAGTTCCAGAATTGCACTTCTCTATTTGTTCCTGCCACTGACAACTTTTAAACTTCCCTGATGCCAGTTCCAAGTGGGTGGAGAGGTGGCAAAAGAAGCTGCTTTGATTTAAGTGAGTGAGGGGGCAGTGCTACTCTGTCTGCCTGCCTGATTATTTATCTCCCTAGTTACACACAGCACTTGCTTTCTCTGGAGTGATTCAAGCATATCATAACCTCTTGCTTTAGCTCTTTTATCATGCTGGTTTGCTGCTACGGTGTAGTCAGAAATCTGTCTTAGTCTCTGCAGAGCAGAGGATGTCATCTCATTTTATAGCACTTTGATGTGCCTCCCCCATGTTTTTTTAAGTTTCCCGTTTATCAAGCGGAAGGTTCTAAGAACTGCACTGGATGCTTTGGGGCTGGGCAGAATAGGCTCTGTCAGTAGTAAAAGCCTCCCACCAATGTCATGTGGAGATAAGTGAGTAAAAGGACGGGTGCTCAGCAAGGCTTGCTGCATCCTGGAGAGTGCTGTTTCTAGGCATGCAAAGAACATCTCACTGTGCTCAGGGACCTTCAGAGAGGTTTTAACCAAAACACCCATGGATTTCAGCATGAACAGTAGCAGACTCCTGTTTTTTCTCTAGTCTCCTGCTATGCAATGGATATATTCACACATACAAATGCTAGAAGTGATGCATGTGACATCTGAACTCAGATTCTGGGCCAGTGGGAGTCCTGGAGTCCATTGCAACCTGCATTTTGCATTGTTACAATGAAGCCTATTTACTTATCTCCTTCTCAGGCACAATTACATTTCCATACCTGGTAGCTCTTGTTACTTTCCAATACAATTTGCCATGTATAGGAGATTGCCTCACTGCCTCCTCTGAGTATATCTGGAATTGCCTGAAGGAATGGGGGATGCAGTATCTCCTGGAAGGTCCTTTTTGGAGATGATGGCTAATGAGATTGTATGATGTAAAAAGTAAAAGAAAGAACATATGGGTTAGGCTGCGGTTGAATTTTTGGGAATAAGTCAAGGACATAAAGAGGGGAGGATCCCCTAAGTGTCTAGTCAGCGGGAGTTTAGGCAGCGGTTGTGTGTGTGTGGAGAGGAACAGCCAACAGGGGTAGTAAGTGCTCACTCACATGGTGTGGGAATTCCTCCCAGAGAAAATGTATCCAGAGCTGGAGTTGCACTACAGCTCCGGAGCTGAGGGTTGAGAACAGTTGTTTTCTCTCTCTATGCATCTCAAACTTTAGGAAGAAGAATTGATTTAATTTCATCTCATCTGATCCTGATTAATGAAAAGTCATTTCTGCTAGTTGTGGGCAGAAAAAATAATCTTTGACTATTTTGTAACTTCGCAGATATATGTAGGTGTGTGGCTGGAAGTTCTATAATTCTACAAATTATGACAAGGCATCCATAAAGATGAGGCTGAAGCCCTATGCAGCAGCATTGTAGCTTAAAGGAGTGTTATTTAATACCTATTAATGGAACTGCTGAAGCATAAATACTCTCAGCTCAAACAGATTTTGTTAACTTCTTTATGCTGGCATTTTTGGAGTGGGATGGCTGATGATTCACCAGTCTGGCAGGGTGGTTTTCCCTCCATTCAGGACAAGAATTGGTGTCTTGGGGGTGAGAGCCAGACTGCCAGAAGGAGGAGGAATTGCAGGAGTACATGTGCAGGCAGGAGCCTTTTACAGGCTAAGTCCTGGTGTCCCTGGTGCCGCAGAGAAACTGCACTTGCACCTGTGATTGCAACACAGATCCTCCCAGAACAGTCTTTGTTCATCATATTTTAGGGAAGGACTTCAGCCTTCCTGTGAGGGATGCTGGGGGTGTGGGCACTGCAGTCCCTGCCTTGGGATTGCTACCCCCTTTGGCAGAGGGAGCAGAGCAGGGTCTCTCCCGTGCACACATAGAGGCTGAATCTGTCCTGCCTAATGGCCAGCCTTTAACACAGGGCACTCCTGGGCTTTTCAAGGAGACTCTGGAGAGAGAGGTACCACCAAGGGGTGTCCCAGTATGGTCGAGATCAGGACCACTTTTTGGGGTTCCTGAATCTTCTCAGGTGTTCTGAAGATTATAGAGCTAACAGCTCAATCAGCTGTCTCAGTTAAGTATCTCTGAAGTCCTTTTATTCTAGTTTCATTCTGTTTACTCATGGGTTCAAAGATCTGGAGTACAGCTCCTGCACAGCACAGGACTGGCATGTAAATAATTACTATTTAAAAGGAAGAACAATGCATACTGGATAATTTGCATGCAAATTTTTAGGTAGTTATGGGACACAAGGATATCTTTTCATGTCGTCCTTTGAAACACAGGATTAAAAGAAAGATGTAAGTTGAATTTCCTAGACAATAACATGATTCCAGAAGTTAAGACTTGAAGAACAATTGTTAACATGAAATTGATAATAAGAGTGAGAAATTTTATAATCCATTTGCTTCTGGGTCATGTCTACACAAGGAAAGTAGTCAAATTGTTCTGAAGACTGATTTAATTAAAATTGGTACAAAATCCCTGTGTGGACTGTAAGATGGGTTATGTTTGCATTGTGCTGTGAAATGTGATTCTTAGCATCTACAGACAGGGCACAGATTACAAATTATAATAAGTTATGAAGCTGCACCAGATCAGGTTTCTGCCATGCAGTATTGATGCCCAAGCTCATAAGGCATGCACCAAAACCTGTGCCCTGTCCTCTGCTGCCAAACCAGCCACTTGAATGTAAGAGTCACAGTTCAATGATCTTTAAGAATCACTGAAACAAAAACAGTGACAAAGAGCAGCTAAAATACGTTCATCATGGAATTAGGGCTTGCTGTAGGACCAGACCTTCAGCTTTGTCAGTGGCAGCTCAGCAGAGTTTTCACATCACACTGCAGCCAAATAGGAACTTTGTTTATTTCTCACATCTGTTCATTCACACTTTTAATTAGTTACCAGCTCTCCTCATGGTGAGGAGTTGGTGCCTGATGTTACTGAGGTTCTTATTAGAGCGTTCATGTTTATGCACATGCATTCTTTTTATATTGGATTTCAAGCAGTCACAAGTCATAGTAAAGAATTAGATGTCATGTAAAGAAGAAATGCAACCCATTGATCAAGAGGTGCTATCCCACCAGGCTATCCCGGCTCTGGCTCTGAACCCCAGACAGGTGAGGATGTGTCCTGTTATACTGAAAAACAAGTATTTAGCAAAGCCTCGATACACAGAAGCACTCAGCAACTTCCTACCTGCTCCCTCACTGCAGCAGTGCTGCAGCTGGGTCTGCCATCATTCCACACCCATGGCAGAGGACAGGGCAGGACCAAAGAACCACAAACAAATTTAAAATTCATCTTGATATAATCAAGGAATATATTTTTAACTGAAGACTCTAGACAAAGATAAGGAACAAGCAAGACACAATCTATTTTCCCCTTTAAACTTGTCCCTCACAAGGGAGCAGATCTTCCCACGATGTAAATCAGCACAGCTTCACTGACTGGAGAGAACAGTTGTAATTTATCCTGCCTGAAGGTCTGCACAGAAAGTGCTTGAAGTTTCTTGCAATTCATTGGAGACTTGTGACATTGAGAGCAGGCGTTTGACTCCACTGTCCTCTGAAGTGACTGGCAGCACAGGCAACTTATAATTACAAATACTTGATAAATCTCCTTCAGAGAAGCTGAGGATCTTGGTAAGATGTTTGAGTCAGTGATGGCTAATTTCACTTCTTGTGAGAAAGCTGTACTGCTAAGATTTCAATCTCAGCACAAAGGCAGCATGCAGCAACACTGTGGAAGAGGTTCTGGGGTTTCAGTCATGCATTCAAGTATTTTCAAAGATCATCTCTACCTTGTGGAGATCAGAGGGTTCCTTTCCAGAGAGCACAAAAGCCTGGGGGAAACAAAAGGAACCTATTTCGAGCCATTTTTGTGAAAACAATGCCTCTCCACAACACCTGACACCGTATGCAGCTGGTAAATACCATTCCCTCTCAGCTACCTAATCTTTTTTTAAGGGTATTTGGCCACCTACACCTGACCACCAAATTTCCACTGTTTGCCTCTGCTGACACTTATATAACAAAGAGCTTCTAACTGTTCATTTATCAGCACAAGAAAGTTGAGCACGGGAGGAGACAAATATGATGGGCACCATACAGCAGCACTCAGAGCACTACTGCTACCTGTCTATCCAGAATCTGTAATAGTTATGTTGAGCCATTGCTCAGAAAAAAATGCTGCCAGGTGCTTGGAATGATTTAACTCTCTTGTTCCTGGCACAAAAGTGGATGCTGTTATATATTAACTCCTTTCTCTGCTGGATGTCTCATTATTGTTAAAGAGTTTGTAATACTGTGATATAAAGGAAACACAGAGCTTTGGGCATGGTCTTTTCTTTACATTCTCCTGTAATTAGCAACCAGTAAGCACAGGAATGGAGCTGACAGTCTCTTCTTTCTCATCTTTCTGCCTCCAGTCCATGGGTAGGGATTTCTGAACAGGAGCAGGAGAGAGGAAGAGGAGAAGGTCCTGCCTGCAAAGCTCAGTATGTGAGTAGAGCTTTCTGGGCTTCTCCCTGTTCATCCTTCTGATGACTTCTCTCCAGTGTCCGAGTTCCCCAGGCAGCAGCTGTGTATATGCACATCCTGCTGGTTCGTGTGCTCCACTGCAAATGGCGTTTGATTGTGGTCTTCAGTTGTTCTGCTGATGGGTCTGTGTGAAGCCTTGCATTAACAGTCACACAGACCTGGTCCTCCTGTGTGCCTGAGAGTAACATTGAGGAAAAGTGCCATGGTAATTTCTCATTTGATGTCTGGTAGCACTGGAATGTGGCTTTTGGTTGGAGTTCCTGCCAGCTTCAAGTAGCTAAAAAATTTAAGGTATTGGAACAAAGACTGCCTTGGGAACAGAGCTGCCTGAGAGCTAGCTGACACTGAAGGATTCAATCTTGATTTCAATATCTACAGAATTATGGGGTCTTTCTGAGTTTCTAAATCTGGAAAGTGGTCAACAGGATTACCTTACCTTCTTCACTTGTCATGGAGAGCAAGGCTTTATAATGATACACCCATGCCTAGTTAGAGCTGATGTTTATTAAAGATTAATATAATTTGGCTAAGAGGTTGTTAGTGCAAAATGCATAAGAAAAAAAAGAATTACTGCAAACAATAACAAGGTCCCTGAACTGTCTTGAACTGTGCAATTGAGATTCTCAAGAACTGTCAAATTATCTCTGCATGAGGCTGAACTGCTGACTTTTCTTTAATTACAATATATTTAGGAAACAGAGCAACATTCCTAATTGCTTGGGTACGCTTGCATTACATCTTTTGTACAATATCTTTACTCAGTTTGAATAAATTTTCATTAAAATGCTGAGAAAATTACTTATTTTGCAACAATTGGACACAGATCACACTGTGCTTATGCCTTACATAGGATTTTGGAGTATTTCCTGCTCACCTTTTTGTAGTAAAAAAGTGTTGCTGATAAAAAGCTATTTTTCTGGTAAGAGAAGACCTGCAGAAACACCTTGAAATTGTGGTTGAGCTAAGATAATTCATTTTAGTAACCTCAAGGCTTCCCTCACTGTAGCAAATCAACTTATCCAGGAACTGATGTTTTAAAGTTGTGCTGGGATTTCCTGTATTGTTTTCAGGGTGTTTTTCTGGTTATCCATGATTAAAAATTTAGCAGAATTGCCTAGCTATGGGTTAGTGAAGTATGAACTTTTTCTAAAGCTTTTTTAGAAGCTGAGGTGTACTAAAAATTCTCTCTAGTTTCTCTGTGCTCTTGAAGCAGGAGTATGGAACAGAGGAAAGCCTGGCTTGTTTTGGAATTTTTGGAGAATTCCAGTTTCCTAAGGGTGTGGTACAGTTTTTCAGGTATGACAGGCAAAGTGAGACAGGTGTAAGTGAAGTAATTTCAGCACCGTTGCAGTCACTGATCACTCAGCAAACCCTCAGGAAAGATGAGGAACGGGATGTGAAATCTGCTGGTCAATGAGTGGCAAAGTGTGGCTGTGCCTCTGTAGGAAACTAACAACAGAACAAGCAGTGAAAGCTAATCCGTAAGATGATTCATGCGATAAGAATTTATCAGGATGATGAAGTATGTGGGGTCTGTGTGGTCTGTTGCAATTAACGCTCTCTGAATAAGCACAGCAGATTATGCCTGTTGGTATTCACACCGTGCTCTGTGGCACATGTGTGTCAGAACTACTGGCAGTCTAGAGAATTCAGCAATAATCAATAATTTCCAATTGGTTGGCCCTAAGCATTAGCACCTTGTGAGCCAGAATGCCTTCTAAGTAATTAAAAGGATTTGAAAACAGGCAACCATGAGATTTGTTCTTCAGGATCACGAGGTTGTTACACGTCTGGATAGTTTATCATGCTGTGGACATTGCATTTTACATACTTGTACCACCCTTCACATTTCCTACTGGAAAGTCTTGCACATTTTAACACATATGCCATGAGACTGGAAGGAACAAACCCAAGGCCATTTCAGGCAGACCTCTGAGATACTATAATTTGAAACTGCAGCTCAGAGCCAGGAAAGAGCAAAGAGTTTTGCAGTAAAATACTGATTCTGCAGAGAATTCTAAAAGCAGGGTTTGGAAACTGCAGCAGCTAAGAGGACTTTTTTTCAAACAGCAATAAAGTACTTGGAGCAAAATCTGTCCCTGGAAGCTGCTGCAGTTGTCTTTGAATGAGTTATTTTCTCTTAGCAAGCTTTAGGGTGTTGTTGAGATCCTTCCTTGCAAGGCTCAAGGGATGAAGACAACACTTTTAAAGACTGCACTGCAATCATCCTTACGAGACCTGGCACTGGGGAAAAGGAGGGCAGTGACAGCCAGTGTTTTTTCGGGTCCAGAACTGTTGTCCTTTTTTCCTATAATTTCAAACATAATGAGCATCTTAGTATCAGGTAAGTTTTAAAAAGAGATGCTCTATTAAAAACAAATAGTCACTGCCAGCAGGGGTGCAAGCTGGGAGTACTAAAAGATGATCTGATGAGGATAGTTAACTGCAAATGGAATGTGGATTTCAGTCTAATAGTTTATCAACAGGAGCTTTCTGAAAAGCTCTTAAGTGTGCTGCCAAATCCAGCTTCCAAAGCAAGGAAAGTAATATAAGTGCAATGTTGTTAATGTCAGTGGTTTCTAGTTAATTATATGTTACCTGAAAAAAATCAATAGAAAAAACAAAGCATTATTTAAGCCTTGCTTTATGTCTCTTTATTCAGATGCTCCTTTGTTATAAATATATTTTTCTCCTCAAAGCCCTCAAGCTCTCATAACAGACTATATAGGATGCATTATTCTCTTTATACATACAGGAGATACCTCTGCTGTTAAAAGAAAAATAAAATTTCAAAAATGTGTTTGTGTGCCCGGGTTTGTATGTCCTGAAAGAAGAGAAAAACCTATAAGGAAAACAATAATCACTTATGTTGCTCAAGCACTTATTTTGTCTGCCTTCTATTTTATTTTGAACTCCCTTTTAAGCAGCCCTGTAAGTCTTCTAGCACTGATATCTACTCTTTGGTCATAATGTTTCCCTGCTGCCTAGTTAAAGTAAGGAGAAAAGAAGCCTTGTGTTCCATATGTTTATTGAGGGAATTTTTTGTGTGTGCAGTTCACATAAAATTGCATCCATTTGGCTCAGGATCCACAGTGTAATTCCATTAACAAAGCAGCACTCTACCTTTTGTGTATGCTGTTATCCTTAAAGCCCATTCCTGTCATTGTGTCTCCCATAAAAATAGAAGTTTTGCAGGTGATTTAGTTCAGTTCATTTCCAGTTCTGTTCTATTTTCTTTCTTTGTAGACTAAATAACTTTGCAGAAAACATTTGATATAATCATTTTCATTTTTCCATTCAGGATAGAATTTGTACTTAAAGTAAAATGCATTTATTTGGTCAAAATTTTCCCTTACATAAAGCGTGAAGTTGGGTTTTTTTCTGCTTTATTTCACTGTGTTCCTCCCTTCACCTTTGAGGGCTGAGATACTCTTTTCTGTGAGATACTCTTTTCTGTGAAATGTGAAGGACACAGGTGCATTGTGTGCCATTTCTGTACAGCACTAAGGGCTCCCTGTGCATCTGGGGCGCATAAAGCTCTCGATTCAGCCTGAAATAGGGCATTTTTCCAAAAGAGGGACAAAATCTGACCTAACTCAAAACTTCTAAGACAGGAGCACAGTTTTCCTAAGTGCCTCAGAATCAGCAGTTCTTCTAAAGCCAGTGGCTGCTGCTCCTGGCTGAGCTTGTTGAGTTTAATGTGGTGACACTCTATTGTTGCTTCACAAGGACATCCCGGAGGAAGCCCTCCAGAATTTGGGACATCTAGAAATTACATATTCAAGGTAAATCATTCCTCTTTAGCAGATGTACCCCAGCAAGACTCCTACAAGGTGTCAGAGACTGAAAATAATTCACTGTTGCGGTGCCTCAGCCCTCTTTACACCCCACGTGTTACTACGAAGTGGTCTCTCCCCACACCACTGTGCTAGAAAGTCCTCCCTTTACCCACTGGTCCTCTCCCCCCTCCCCTCCCTTTCCCCATTGGCCCCTGTTATGTCACTCAACCTCGCCTCTACCCCTTAGCCCTCAGACTATTGGCTTCTGATACTCTGCCCGCCCCTGGGACCCTCCGGGATAAAATGACACGCTGGTTTTTGTTCTTGTTTTTTTGCCCCCGTTCCTTTCGAGTGTGTTGGTTCTGTTAAACGCCTCGGAACTGCATGCAAAGAACCCCTCTCGCCTTTTCATCTCCGGTTCGCGCATAGCCTGTGTGTGTGTGAGTGCCTGCTCGTGGCTGCCTGCAGGGGTGAGATTGTGTGCATGCGTGGGCACTGGCAGAGTGCCCTCTAAGCGTCTCCACGAGGGACCCTGTGGAAAAAACGCGGTATTGATCCACTGACACCACCACTGCTTTAGTTCATGCCTCAAACACTGATACAAAGTTTTAAAGAAGCTATAACCACAGAAACCTCCTTGAAGAACTTTGGACTGTAAGTCAAACTACTGAGATTAGATAAAGGGAAAACCCATTCTTTCATCAACCTCAGGCCCGGGGAGAAACAAACAAACAAGTAAACAAAGAAAAGAATGTGAGCCAAACCCTGCAGCCACGCTAAGATTCATCCCTGGCTGAGTTTGGGGTGCGGAAAACCACAGCCCGCAGAAGCCAGGTTTACAGACTCCCCCCTGAAATGAGGCAGGGGGGAGGAAGTTTTGGGTAAAACCTCTGCCCAGGGGCAGTGAACATCCATCCTCCCTTTTACTCAAACTGGCCCAGCTGTGGAAGCCCCAACCCCACAGGCCACATCCATGGGACATTCGTGAGAGGCCGTGCCCCACAGGACTGCACATGGTGCAACAGACCCAGAGTTTGCTATAAGAGACTGCCCCCCCCTTCCTCAGGGGGCCATGTCCGGACATCGCTACCTGGCTCAAGGGTATATAAACCCATCGGATTCTGTGCTTTC